>SJYQ01005134.1:487652-712491 GCA_006410935.1 Redunca redunca
GTGGAAGGGGGCTGGGAGAGGCGGGGGGTGGGGGGTACGCTTCCATCTGCGGTTGGCACAATAAAATCCAGTCACGCGTCGCCACATGGGGCTTTATTATAATCGGGCCACAGAATTTACGGTGGCTCCCTCCCCTTCCCAGCTCTGGGCGCAGAAGGCTGACAGCACAGACTGTTATCAGTTGCAAGCAGCTTTTCAGGACCTCCCCCCACTCGGAGCCCTTTATCTGGAGGTGAGGGTCTTGGTTGTGGAGAGATAAAACACACTGTCCCCCTCCCTCGAGACAAGTACAGAGAATGGAGGGCTTTGCAGAAAAGAAGGCGGGGGCAGGGGGAGGGGAGAGGGGGCAGTGAACAAAAAACTCCTCCATCCATTCCCCTCCTGCTTGCCTTCCTGGGGAGCCTGGGAAAATCCAGGGTTGGGGGCTGGCTGAGTCCCCAGGGCCGAGGGGACCGGGAGCTGGGGAAGCTTCGTGGACAGTGTGTAGAGGGCGGGCGTTGGGGAGGAGCAGGTGAAAACGAACAGCTCGGGACCGTGTATGTGATCCGAGTAAGAAAGGGAACAAAAAAGGGTGAAGGAGGCCGGGAGGTGAGCTCTGTGGGGATCTGCCTGCCGATTTCAGTGGGGCCTGAAATCAGCACAGGCGCGCACAACTTCTTGGCCCCAAATCCCCTGTATTTGCCACAGCTACAGGCTCCCTCCTCCCTGCTCCAAGGCCGCCTTTGTCTGAGTGGCGGCAGGACCTTGGAAAGCAGCCCCTTGGACAGCAGCCCCTCGGAGGAGGCAGGGCCTGGTCTGGGATGCTCAACACTTGCACTCTGGGGGTGGGCAGGGCAGTCCTCTACCTTCTGACCAGTGTGCACTATTTTGGCAAAGCTTCCCCTTGAAGGGCTCCAGAACATTCTGTGTCCAGGGCCCACATCTATGACTGTGACGTCTCAGCTACCCCCTAAAAGCTCCCCCTGTCCCCCGATCAGCCTGGGAGCTTCTGGGGAAAGTGGTATGTGTTGAGCCCATCCTGGTCACCCCAGCTTAAGAGCTGGTATCTGGCTGATGCTCAGGGCTGAATTCAAGACCATTCGCTTCAGCTGACGGTGCTGAATTAGGCAGGACGCAGGTCAGAGTAATGGTGACGGACGGGTGGCTTCTCACCGCACTCTCACAAACGCCTCCTGCCTGATGTACAGATGCAGAAACAGCCTCGGAGAAGGCTGGCGGCCTGCCCAGTCACAGGGCTAGGAGAGGACAAGGAAGACAGAGACTTCCCCAGGAGCCATAAGCCTCACATCCTGAGGACCCAGAGTGCTTAGTGCAGGGCCTGGCGGGGAGGAAATGCGGCTTTGGCCCGTGGACTTGCTCACCAACCACTTCCTGCTTTCCCACCGGACACTGGGTGCTGCTTTCCCGGGGCTGGGGTACAGCAGTGCACAGAAGCGGCGCCAGCCCTGCGGGATGGACGGCTAGTGAGGGAGTCGGACAGACAGGAAGTGAAGCCGTAAGGATGCACATCTGGAAGTGATAAGTGTTTGCAACCAAGTAAGAATGAAGTGAGGATTCCCTGGTCGTCCCGTGGTTAAGAATCTGCCTGCCAATGCAGGGGACATGGGTTCGACCCCAGATCGGGAAAGATTCCACATACTGCCTCGGGGCAACTAAGCCCATGAACCCCAACTACTGAGTCCACAGGCCCTAGAGCCTGTGCCCTGCAACAAGAGAAACCACCGCAATGGGAAGCCCAAGCACCGCAATGGGAAGCCCAAGCACCGCAACGAACAGTAGCCCCCATTTGCCCCAACTAGAGAAAGCCCGCGCACAGCAACCAACGCCTAGCACAGCCAAAACTCAATTAATTTTAAATGAAGAGGGAGGTGAAGGAGTGGGTGCAAATCGGCACCCATGAGGGGAGCCACGCGATGACCGCCACGGATGGCGCCACGTGCTGAGGCTGAAGTAACGATGGAGAACAAACCTTCCAACGCCACCAAGCTCTGCCACATGCTGGGGCTCGGGACACACGGACAAGGATGACCCAGCCCCTACTTTTCACAGGGGGAGATAGAGAAGCACAGAACCCCCTTTTCCTGCTTTCATTCACTCCTTGGACTCACATTCATTGAGCCACCCTATGCCTGGGGCTCCACGGGGTGCTTGGCACCCAGCAGCAAGTGAGATGGCGGCTCTACGCCCTCGCGGTTCAGGCTCCAGCAGTGATGGATGTTAAGCAAGTGAAACAAATGAATAGACATGACAGATACAAACTGTGACGAGCGCCACAGAAGAAAAGGATGGCGTGACAGGAGGGGAGCACCAAGACAGGTGCAGAAGGGCACGGCCATGTGGCAGCAGCCACCACGCTCAGCGGTCCCACCAGGGCAGGGAGAGGCCTCCGCTGGGTCTGTTCCCAGGACCCTCACTCCTGGCAAATCCGTGCTCTAAAGGAGGACTTGCTTTTGGCCAAAAAACAAGAGTCACGTCAAAGTTTAATAACTTAAGTGAAAATCAAAGTTGGTGATAATGTGAGGCTGATGGCTTATGAAGAAGAAATCGTGATGACATAAAGAAAACTTGTTTTGAAGAGAGCATAAGCAGGTTGGAAGAGAAGGCTAATCCAATCTGTAGACAAAAATAACTCACAGACGGGGGCTAGTGAGGGACTTCTGAAAGATCTGTATCCATGGTTGGTAACCCCACTGGGGAGGGGTGCTTTGGGGGCCCTAGAAAGCAGAGACCGAGGAATCTTCCTTCCTAATGGAAACGAGGCTTCTTGTCCAGGGGTTCCCAATGCCTTGTAGCGACTGGGCCAGTCCTGAAGGAGGTTTTACCAATCCAAGACAAACTGGGAAAGCCAGACAGCTGAGAGAGGTTTGTGAACAGCGGGGTCTATTCAATTAAAAGGCTGTTCTTTCCTCTGAGAATTTTGTTTCCCACCGCTCACTTCTCCCACTCCTATAACACCCCTTCTTTTATTGGGGGTAGATGGGGGATGCAGTTCTTTAATCCTATTTGAATAAACTGGCAACCTGATGGTAAGATGCGGGTAAGGAGGAGGGATATTACCGATGAGATCTTTTTTCAAAAAATTGCTTCTTGTTTTATCTATTTTTGGCCAAACCATGTAGCACGTGGGATCTCAGCTCCCTGAACAGGGACAGAATCTGTGCCATGCCTCTACAGCGGAAGCCTGGAGTCTTAACCACTGGACCGCCAGGGAGGTCCCCGGGCAAGATCTTACTGTCTGGTTAAGGGGCTGCCAGGTCCCCTCTAAAGATCTCAGATTCTAGGATGGAATCATGGTCCTCTGACCAAGTGGTTCTCAATCGAGGGCTGCACTGTCCCCTAGAGGACACCTGGCATGCAGGGGACATTACAATTACAGGGGACACTCCTGACATTCAGGGAGCAGGGTCAGCAAGATGTCTTGCAATTCAATTTGCACAACAGGGAAGAGCTATGCTGCTGAGCGCCAGCAGCGGCCCCTCCCCACCCAAGCATGAAGCTTGTGGGGTCTCAGGTCCCTCCCCTTTCCTGCCTTTGCAGTCACTGGACACCAGAGGGCGCCATACCATCCTAAGGACCCAGAGACTGAGTATCTTCCAACAGCCAGGCTCACCTAGCCTGGCAGATGGATGAACTAGAAGGCTGTTTTCTCTTGCTCTGTTCTGAATCGCTTCTAACAGATTCTGCTGCTGCTGCTGCTAAGTCGCTTCAGCCGTGTCTGACTGTGCGACCCCATAGACGGCAGCCCACCAGGCTCCCCTGTCCCTGGGATTCTCCAGGCAAGAACACTGGAGTGGGCTGCCATTGCCTTCTCCAATTCATGAAAGTGAAAAGTGAAAGTGATGTTGCTCAGTTGTGTCCGACTCTTAGCAACCCCATGGACTGCAGCCTACCAGGCTCCTCCATCCATGGGATTTTCCAGCCAAGAGTACTGGAGTGGGGTGCCATGGGTTCTAGCTGCCTTTTTTCCCCTTTCACAACCTTTATTTGACAAATCAAAAAAAGTTGGCCTACCTTAACCGTACCCATCATTTTTACGTTCTGTTTTTTAAGGACAGTTTTCGTGCCTATAAAATCCAAGAGCTGGGCACCCACCAGTCTCAGGATGAAAAAAGCTTTCAACCAAATACCCGATACCCAGTTTGGTGCTGCCCCCAGCCCTCTGTCCTTCCCCTGCCTGCTGCCTCAGGACACCCTGATCTCAGACCCAGCTCTCACCTGTCTCTGGCTCCATTCTGTCCGTTCCCGCTGGTTCCACTGGTGCGTCCTGGGGTTGTTCTTTCTGGGGGGTTGGGCTGGAAAAGACGCCCATTGGAGCCCACTCCAAATAAAGGGGGACATGGTGGAACTGCAGAGAAGTGGGGAGAGGGACTCAGTCCACAACAGAGACCAAGACCTGAGGCTCGGAGTATGGGTGACCCTCTCCCCCGACCCCAGGGAGTGGAGTCAGGAGGAGGGGCACAGCCTAGAGCCCTATGTGCCGCCTGAGCCCTGAGAACAGGGGGCCGTTGCTGCACCTCGGGGTTCAGGGGAGAGGTCAGCATCTGCTGTCACTGGACATATCTGTGTCCCCTCAACCTTCTTTAATGGGGTGTGAATGGGAAGCGGAATTGGGGGCAGCCCCCTGGAGGAAGTACGGCAGGCTGGGGGACAGCCGGCTTTCTCTCCTTCCACAGACACACACTCACAGACAGTGCTTGTGCACACATGTACGTGCAGAGGGTTTTTCTTTTTAAAGGATAAACAAGAAAAGCGCTGAAGGGCTTGATAGAGAGTAGCGACTTGCAGTGGGCTAAATGGTGGCCCTCCCAGTGATAAGTCCATGTCCCGACTCCCAGAACCTCTGAAAGTGGAAAAATGCTTGCCAAGTAAATGATTCTGAGATGAGGTCACTCTGGATTATTTGGGAGGGCCCTAAATCCAATGACAAGAGTTCCTGTAAGAGAAAAGGAGAGTGAAGATCGGAGTTGAAGAAAAGGAGAAAGCTGTGTGGACAGAGGCAGAGACTGGAGTGATGCAGCCACAAGCCAAGGGATGCCTGGAGCCACTAAATGCTGGAAGTGGCCAGGAAAGATCCATGCCCCCACCTCCAACAGCCTTCAGAGGGAGCATGGCCCTCCGCCCCTGAACAGCTTGACTTCAGAGTTTTGACTCCCAGAATTGCGAGAGAAAACATTTCTGTTCCTTTAAGCCACTAAGTTAGTGTTATCATGGCAACGACAGAAAGGAATACACTAATACAGATATTTTTTCCATAATAACCAAAGGGCTTCCCAGGTGGCACTAATGGTAAAGAACCTGCTTGCCAACACAGCAGACAAGACCTGGGTTCGATCCTTGGGTTGGGAAGATCCCCTGGAGGAGGGCATGGTAACCCACTCCAGTATTCTTGCCTGGAGAATTCTATGGACACAGGAGCCTGGAGGGCTACAGTCCATGGGGTCACAAAGAGTTGGACACAACTGCAGTGACTTAGCGTACACCAAAACCCAGGAGGTAGCCTGCCTTTCAGCTTTCAACTAATCATAGGTACAAGCCATCCAAAGCACCATGGATGATGGATGGTTCAAGTTCACGGGGCACTAGAAAGCTGAGGGACCCAGGGTCGGCAGGGAACCAAGGCAGGCTTCCTGGGGGATGTTTGGAGCCTGCCTTTCACATTTCCATTCAAAGGTGCTGCCAGGGGCACAGTATGACAGAGACAGGTGGTTTCTAGCAGCACATGCTGGGTCTAAGGTCTATGCCAAGATGGCCCATCCGTCAGATCCCTCTATCGTCTCCTGGAAGCGGGGCTCGGGTGGCCCTACCTTGGAGTAGGCCAGGTGTCGGAAGGCCTTGCGGGCCTCCAGTGGCTCCAGGAACTCCACGATGGCTGTGATGCCACCCTCTGGCAGGAGCACGCGGCCCAGGCTGCCGAAGTGGCTGAAGGTTTCCTGCAGCTCAGCCGCCAGGGTGCCCGCAGGGAGGTTCTTCACCAGGATCACAGTCTTGCTTCGTTCGGCGGCAGCCTGCAGGGAGGGGACAGCTCAGGTGGGATAATGGAAGGGAGTCACTGGACCCCCAATGGCAGCAAGTGATGGGTGGATAAAGCCACAACAGGTGCCCATGTGAGACCTTGGGTACCAGGCCCTTAGGAAGCTGGCCCAGGAGACCCTGCCCTCTCTAGAGGGGGATGAGGGGCAGGGATGAAGGTGAGAGCTCCGGGGTTACACCCCACTCCCACCCTGGGTCAAATTCCAGCCCCTCCACTTCTGAGGCGAGGCAGATTCTGACAGTGCCTGACCACAGCACTCGCTGGATCTTCCGCAACACTCCAGCCAGGGCCGGGACCTGAATCCCTGCACTCAGGGCCTCTGACAGGAACTGCAGACCGCCTGTCGCCACACGTGTGAAGAGCTAACGCTAGGTGAGTGCGGTCCTCAATCCTCTGGAGTTGGTGCGTCCCCAGTCCCTTGGGTGGGACAACTCTGATGTGAGTTGGGTGGGTGTCCCGCCAGGAAAGCCTTAGCCTGCTGCCCCAGCAGCACGGCCTGTACTGGGCTCATCCGCCCCCTCGCCCCTTCTTGCCTGTGTGTTCTGTCCAATGACTACCTGCGCTTGAATCTGTCTTTGAACTGGCTTTTGGAAGAACCCAAACCAAGATACCAGGTGTCCAACCTTGACACCTGCACTTGGCTATGGCTCAGCTGATCACCCTTCACGGGGACACGGCACCCATTTCATGGATCATTCCAGGAAAGGAGTCTATCAAGTTGACATAAGCAAACTGATTCAGGATGAGTCGGCTAACGTTAGCAATTATTTTCTTAAAAATGAATGACAGGAGTATAAGAGCTGAAAAACTTAACAGGAAGAATTCCAGGCATGGGGTCTATCTGGGTACAAGTCCCACCTCAGCCACTGGTCTAATTGGAAACCTCTGATCAAGTGTTTTTCCTCTAGGCCTATTTTCTTTTCCTTTGTTTTATACTGGAGTATACTCAGTAAAGAATCTGCCAGTGTAGGAGATGAGGGTTCGATCCCTGGGTCTGGAAGATCCCTTGGAGAAGGAAATGGCAACCCACTCCAGGATTCTTGCCTGGAGAATCCCATGGACAGAAGAGCCTGGGGGGCTACTAACAGTCGGACATGACTGTACAGCTAAACAGCAACACAGCTGACTTACAACACTGTGTTAGTTTTCAAGTTATAGTGAAGTGATTCATTTACACATATATTTGTTCTTTTTCAGTCTTTTCCCATATAGGCAAATACAGAATACTGAGTTGAGTTTCCTGTGCTTTTCAGTAGGTCCTTCTTTTTTTTAAAAAAAAAAGTGTGTTTATTTTCTGGCCATATGGCTTGTGGGATCTTAGTTTCCAGACCAGGTATCAAACCCATGTGCCTTGCAGTGAAAGTATGGAGCCCTAAACACTGGACCACCAGGGAAGTCCCTAGTAGGTACTTTTTGGCATTTTTTTGGCCACACCACTTGGGATCTTAGTTCCCCAGCCAGGGATCAAAACCCCTCCTGCTGCAGTGGACATGTAGTCTTAACCACTCTAGACTACCAGGGAAGTCCTACAGTAGAAGGTCCTTGCTGATTATCTATTTTATATACAGTGGTGTGTATTTATCAATCCCAAAACCTCATTTATCCCTCCCCACCACATTTCCCACCTGGTAACTGTAAGCTTTTCTTTGAAGTTTGTGAATTTGTTTCTGCTTTGTAAGTTAATTCACATTTTTTAAAGGTTCCATACGTAGGTGATATCGTATTTGTCTTTCTCCGAATTGTTTCACTTAGTATGATAATCCCTAGGTCCCTTCATGTTGCTCTAAATGGCATGACTTCATTCTTTTTCGTGGCTGAGTAATATTCCATTGTAGATATGGACATCTTCTTTGTCCATATACCTGCTGATGGACATTTTGGCTGCTTCCATGTCCTGGCTATTGCAAATAGTGCTTCACTGAATGTTAACGTGAATCTTTCCAAATTATGGAAGACAAAAGGAAAGGGGGGCCGCAGAGGATGAGATGTTGGATAGCATCAACTCAATGGACAGGAATCTGAGCCAACTCCAGGAGACAGTGGACAGAGGCGGCTGGCGTGCTGCAGTCCGTGCAGCCACCGAGTTGGACACAGCTTCGTGACTGAACAGCAGCAGCCGGACACATGCCCAGGAGTGGAGCTGCTGGGTCATATGGCGGCTCAAGTTTCGGTTTCTAGAAGAGCTGCCATACTGCTTCCTCACAGTGGCTGTGCCAATTTGCATTCCCACAGTGTTGTAATCTGCATTCCCACCAATGGTGCAGGAGGGCTCCCTTTTCTCTGCAGCCTCTCCAGCATTTATTGTTTGGAGATTTTTTTGATGATGGCCATTCTGCCTAGCCTCAAGTGATACCTGATTGTAGTTTTGCTTTGCATTTACCTAATAATTAGCAACGCTGAATATTCTTTTCATGTGCCTTTGGCCATCTGTATGTCTCATTTGAAGAAATGTCAACTGAGATTTTGTGCCCACTTTCTGATTGGGCTGATATTGATATTTGATTTTTGATATTGTACTGCAGGAGCTATTTATTTTGAGGATTAATCCCCTGTTGATCACATCAGTTGCAAATATCTCCCCCCATTCTGTGGCTTGTCTTTTTGTTTTGATCATGATTTCCTCTTCTGTGCAAAAGCTCTGGCGTAATTAGATCTCATTTGTTTATTTTTATTTTCATAGCTCTAGGAGATAGATCCAAAAAGATACCGCTATGATTTACGTCAAAGAGTGTTTTGCTTACGTTTCCTTCTAAAGGGTCTCAGTTTGTGCATCTCCAAATTGGGCTAATGGAAACACCCACCTTTTAGCTATAGGCCTCCCACGGTTGCTGGGAGGGTTAAGTGAGGAGAAGGGGATAGAAGGCATCAGCAGCAGGGGAGAAGCTGGGCACCATTGGGTGTTTAAGGGTAATTTAGGTCAGAGTGCCCTGTTAAGAGGCATGGACTCAGGCCTGCGTTCCAGTCCAGCTCCACCCTAGCCCAAGACGAGTGAATCTGTGACTGTGGGCCCTTCTGTACAACGGGAGCACAACAGTGCTGCCTCCCTGGGGTTGTAATGAGGGTGAAAGAATTAATAAAGCACATAAACGTAAAAGAGTGCTTTGGGAAGCCCTAGTTAGACACTAGCACACTTTCCGAATTCATCCGTCCACTCACCCACGAAATGCCCCTACCCATCACTCCCACTTTCTATACGCCCACTTACCATCCAACCATTTAATTATCTTTCTACTAGCTACCTGTCCTTCCACCTGAACCATTCTTTTACGGTAAAACTCTAAGGTTTGGTGAAGTTGAGGAAACTGCAGATTGGGGGTGTAAAGCCCTGAGACTGAGTCCAGGCTCCTACAACAGACTCACTGTCTGACCTTTTCGTCCTCCCATCTCTGCCCCCGGACCTCAGGTTCCTAGCCTGTAAAATGAACTGCGTGTGCGTGAGGTGGGTGTGGGGGGTGGTGATGATTCAGGTGTTTCAACAGGCCCTTGAAGACTTCACTGTCCAGATATCTAAGAACCTCTACCTAATGGGGCAGAAGCACGTGGAGAACCCTCCCCCCACATGGCTCAAGAAAGGTCTCAGCCCCCAAACGCACCACAGGTGCTCTTAGTAAGGTGCTAGTAGAGTAGGGGAGAGACAGGATGAAGGATGCTTAGGGCTCCCCCCCAACCTGTGTAAGGGCCTCCCTGATAGCTCAGTTGGTAAAGAAACCGCTGTGTGATGCAGGAGACCCTGGTTTGATTCCTGGGTCAGGAAGATACGCTGGAGAAGGGATAGGCTACCCACTCCAGTATTCTTGGGCTTCCCCTGTGGCTCAGCTGGTAAAGAATCCACCTGCAATGCAGGAGACTGGGTTCGAGCCCTGGGATGGTAAGATCCCTTGGAGAAGGGAAAGGTTACTATCCACTCCAGGATTCTGGCCTAAAGAATTCCATGGACTGTACAGTCCAAAGGGTCGCAAAGAGTCAGATATGACTGAGCGACTTTCACACACACCCCCAACCTGTGTGTAGAAACTCTTGCCTATCAGCCCCCAAGAGACACCATCCAGCTCCGACAGGCCAGGAGTCTGAGCCAATGACCTTTCTTACTTCAATTGACAGTTGCAAAGTCAACGTCTTTGACAGACCCCACCCTCCATCCCTTGCCCACGTCCCTTGATGTTGAGACCCCCACTCCCGAGGGCACCCACCTGGCTGAAGGAGTCCAGACAGACCCCGTTGTCGAGGAGGAAACGCCGCACTTCCTGGACGAGCTGGGTCTCCCCCAGGGCCACGCGCACGGCCACGCTGCCCTTGGTCTCCTGCGGGAGGGAAAGGGAAGATGCCCTGTCGGCTGTCGGGCAGGTGACAGGTCAGCTGTCACACCTCCTAACAGTCTGAGGAGGAGGCGTGGATAGAGCAAGACCCTACGGATGCTCCCCGAGGGTGCCCGCTCTGACTTGATGGTTCTGGGTTCCACGTCTGTCGGGGTGAATCAAGGACCCCACGTTCACCCCTCCACTCATACATAAGGGTCTCATGTCAAGCTCATTCCCATCTCCAGGCTTCTATACAGACTCAGCTCCACCCTCTGTTCAATTTATGCTAGAATGTCTCACCCCTGAGCGGCCTGCTCGCTCTCACTCTGTCCCCCTACTTGGCTGAAGTTTTCTTCAAGTTATCATGCCAATGCACAACGCCTTGGTGAATGACCTCATCTCCTCCTCCGCTGGAAGGTTCAAGAAGAGCTGCACTGTTTCCCTTTATGGCCCTGCTGCCTTCCTTCCCAGAACCACTCCCCAAGAGCAGGTCCAGAGCGCCCCCTCCCCTGCCCAGAGCAGGGGACCCGTCAGACGGGGCGCCCACTCACATGGTCGAACACTTGACTCTTGGTGGCGCTGTACTTCTGGGCGATGGCATCGGCCACGGCGTTGGGGCCCATGAACAGCGTGTTCCAGTTGTGAGAGCTGAGGCAGGGCAGAGAGGTCAGATGGACAGTGAATGGGGAAAGCTCTTTTCAGATGCAAAGCCTGTAAGAAAAGAGCTCCTGGGCCTGCCTCCCTAAGTCCCCAAAGCCTCCTCCTGCTCAGTCTTACCTGGCGTGAGCCAAACCCCCAGGGCCCGCAGACAACAGAGCCACGATGATATTAACACCCCCTCAGGTCCGTCAAGCACTCACTCCACACCAGGGACCAAGTGCTTTGCTTACACTAACTCACTTGGTCCTTACAACACCACGAAAGTGAGGCACCACTGATTCTGATTCTCCCCATCTTACAGATGGGGAAACTGAGGCGCGACAAGGTTACGGATGAGGGGCTAAGGTCACCATGAGGAGCCGGAAGCCCAGGGGGCAGGGAGAGGAGGGATGAGGGCAGGGAAGCCTGGTTCGGTCGGAGGAGGGTAGAGACCTGGAGCTGTTGGCTTTGTCCTTGGACTCTTTCTTCTTCTTATAGGACGATGAGCCCGGGGTGTCGGCATCCTCACTGGCCTCCTTCTTGATGGTGGATGGTAACACGTGGAGCATCCTGCCCTGGAGGGGGGACAAGAGGAAGGAGGTGAGGACAGGGAGGGGGCTAGTGCTTCTACATCCTGCCCGGGGAACGCTGGCCTCTCCACGCGGGGGCTGGACCAGCACCGAGACTTCTGTCTTAAGATGGGAGCCTTGGGCAGAACACCCATGAGGTTAGCACAGGGGTCTGACACCACCTCAAAGAGCATGCTGAGCAGTTTGTAAGTAACACCTGCGGGCTCTCCACCCCACCCTGTCTCTGTGAGCACGTGCACTCCATGTGCGCAAGGATCAGGTCCGGCCTGCACCCACAGGGGATCAACAGATCGTGAACAAATGAATGAATGACAGGAAAGGGAGGCTCGTGTGCCAAGCACGTTACGTAGAAAGAGAAGTCTCTTACATTTTATACTGTGGCCATTTCAATGCCTGGTTCAAAACTCTTTCCTTCCTTACTCCTCCTCCAAGTGGTATTTCTCAAGCTGGAAAGCATGTTCATTTAACCCACAAACACTTTTTAAAGGCCTACTATGTGCCAGGCGCTCCTCTAGGCGCTAAATCAGGGACCAGAACTGAGCAGACCCTGGCCTCGGGGGGGACCCTCCCAGCAGCTCAGATCAGGAGGCGGCTTCACGGGCATCGGGTGTGCGTCCCTAGAAGCCGGGTTGCACGTCTGTGCCTACACATGTGCACACACTCACGGTCTCCTCCCACCACCTGGGCCCACCAGTCACCCGCCAGCCCACGGGCTCACCTGGAACACCTGCCCGTCCACCTCCGCGTAGGCCTTCACGGCATGCTCCGGGAACATGAAGGTGACGAAGGCAAAGCCCTTGGGCTTCTTGGTCAGGCTGTCGATGGGGTAATGCAGCTCTGACAGGGGACCTGAGGGCAGGAAGGGCGTCAGTGTCCCGTGGGCCGGGGCCAGGTGTGAGCTCCGGGCAGGAAAATTCTAGACACTAGTCAGGGGAGGGGTTTAACCAGTGAGAGCATGGAGCTGAGGCGGCTGCTGGGCCCAAGAAAGACAGTGGCAAGGGACTGCCATGAGACCCCCATCTGACAGGTCAGGGTGTCCTTCGTCTCGTCTATCCCGAGGGCAAGGTGCCTGGGCGGGCTGGGCCCTGCCTCCACCACCCACTCCCTGTGTGGCCACAGGCCAGCCACCAGCCTTTACAGGCCTCAGTCTTCTCATCTGTAAAATGGTGTCATGAGTCCTCAGCTCAGAGGGCATCAGGGAGGGTTAAATGCACTAATACGTGTCATATACTACAAGGTCGGCTGGTCACACAGGGTCTCAGAAGTGTCTGCTTGGACATTACAACGCTCACGTTAAAGTACACCTCTCCACTGTGAACACCAGGGTGTGGCCACATCCTCCTTTCCAGATGGACACACGGGTCTCCTGATCACCCTCTCTTCTGCACCGGCCCTGCCTTGTAAACCAGGGCCCTGGCCTGTGTGGGAGGATCTGGCAAGCAGGACACAGGCTGGGACACAGGCTGGAACATGACACCCAATTTGCCAGATGGTTGAATCCAACTCACGTTCCCTTCTCCTTGAGACAGGGCCTCAACCAAGCTCCGATCCTTCTCAATGCACAGCTGATCTCCAAACATAAGTGGAGATCCCCCTCCAGCACATCTTAAAAGCATCTCAACCTGGCCCCTACCCACCGTTTTGTACCCCTACTTCTTTCCTTCTCTTCAACAACCATGACCTTACAAACAAGCACAGCCCCGTGTGCCAAGCTGAACTACGGCCCTTCAAGTCTGTGTCCGGCAAAATAACGCGAGCAGCACAACGAGGAAAAGCGCCCTCGCTGGCAAACCTACCTGGATACTTGGTCTGCGAGTAGGACTATTTAGACAGCAGAATTCAGACTGGAGAGAGGGGGCTTCCAAGACCAAAGTCGGGGTTTGCACACCAGGGGTATCTCAGAAAACCATACCCAACCCCGTCAATTCTGAGTTTTAATGAGCGAGAGCTAAAGGAGTCTGGGTTCAGACCACGAAACGTGGCTGTGATGCTATCTAGGACTTCGAGCTCCACTACCTACAACCTGTCTGACTGACAGCAGCTCAGAGATGGTGAAGCCCATTTTATGGATGAGAAAACTGAGACCAGTGAGGAAAGTGGTCAGGCCAAGGTTAAGCCTAGGCAGACAGGGACTCAGGCCACTTGCCCTGGGCACGTGCAGCGAGCCGGAGGCTACCCCCCTACCGTATCTGGAAAAGAGCTTCTCCAGGTCCTCCTCGGAGCTGGTGTAGGGCAGGTTTCGCACAAAGAGCCTCCCGGAGTCGGCCAGGTCCTCCTCCTCTTCGTGCTCCCCGAGCGTCCGGCCTTGCCAGGGTTTGGCACCATTCTTCAGGGGTGCCTTGGCCACAGGGACATTCCTTTCCCTGAACACCTCGATGTAGCGTCCACCTGGGTGAGGAAAGGGTGTCAGGGCCTGGCCCGGGGGAGGCCCGGAACCTCCCAGCTTCCAGACTCATCGCTGCTGCTGCCTTCCAAGGCCACGGCGAAGGCGGCTGGGGATGGCACCGCATGCCAGGCTCTGCTCACCAGGGCGGGGGCCTCAGCTGAAGCCGGGCCTGAATGTCACTAGGCCTGCGAGCTCGGCTTCAGCCCTGGGGGAGCTGGCCTGGGTCACGGGGCTGCATCTTCCCGATTCCAGGGCCAGGTCCCTGGTGCTGTCCAGGGAATCATCTCGGGTGACAGCCCCACCCTGCTGCTCAGCTGTGTCCCTGCATCACTCTGAGTGCCTGATTAGACTGCAACCACCACCTTCCCTCTACACACACATAGTAGCTGCTCAATAAATCCTACCACCTGGCCTACAAACAAGACTCCTTAGGTTACTCCCTTCTCTAAGAGAACTCATATCCTCACAAGGGGTTGATGGCTGGATCTGAGTCACCTGTCCACACCAGGGAGGGGTCAGAGATCACGTCCTTGTATAGAGTCCAGAGACCACCCATGTCTGGACCTCGCACTTGCTATTCCCTGTACCAGAATGGCCCCGCCCCACAAGGCCAGAGCTGGCTCCCGCAATTCCTCCAGCTTTTACTCCAACGTCACCAGCTCAACGTGGTCCAAGCAGACATGATCCTGTTTAAATCCTCCAATCTGACCCTTGCCTGCATCTGTCCACAGCACAGCCCCTCTCGTTACCGCCTCTCTCTCCCTTCTCGATGTAAGTTTCCTCTATAGGAAATTCAGCCTGATCTCTGCCCCAGGAGGCAGGGGCTTTATCCTCAGTGCCCTGGGCAGTGCCCGGCAGCGCACAGCAGACCCCCAACAGGACCTTATGGAGTAACTGACTGAAAGAACCGCTGCCACCATGCAGGCCTCCTTACCCATGTACTCCCTGTTGCATTTCAGGGCCTTCCTCACTTCCTCTTCACTGCTGAAATCCACAAAGACATATCCTGCAAAAGGACCACGACAAAGGTAAGGTCCGGAGGCTGTAGACACTCGTGGGAGCCACGGAGGAAGACTCACACTGTGCTAGGAGTTTGGGGGAAGCAGCAGGAAGTGGTGGCGGGAAACCTACAGTTTTTGCCAAATCTCACAGATTCTTCCTTCCACTCCCCTCGCCCCAGGGCAAATTTCCCTCTGCAGGAAGCGTTCTGGCACTGTGGCTGGCTTTCTGGAATGAAAATGCTGGACCACAGGCATAACATAGGTGATCTTGGCCTCCCTCCCAGCCTCACCCCGCGCTGACCAGTGCCTGCTCCTTGGCCTTCTCTGGACAAGTGTCTGTGGTGGGAGGGCTGTGCCCAGCTTGGCACCAGAGGGGCCACCTGCACAGTGACCGCCTGTGGCTCTGACTGGCACAGACAAGGAGGTGCCTTTCCAAGGAGTCTTTCTGAGAATGAGAAGCCTCGACCTCACGGGGCCTCAACCCCGACAGCCACAGAGGGGCATCCCCTCCCCACTTTTCTAGAGGCGTGCTAAGACAGAGGTCTCCAACCTTTTTGGCACCAGGGACTGGTTTCGTGGAAGACAATTTTTCCATAGACTGGGAGTGGGGATGGTTTCAGGATGATTCAAGCGCATTGCGTTTATTGTGCACTTTATTTCAAATATTATTATATTGTGGTAACGTGGTAATTTGAATGATGGCAGTGGCTGTGAATACAGATGAAGCTTCCCTTGCTGGCCAGCTGCTCACCTCCTGCTGTGCAGTTCCTAACAGGCCGTGGGTGTGTACCGATCTGTGATCCAGGGTCGGGGAACCTAAGTGATGGCCCACGGACACATGGCTAGCAGGTGGCAGGGCCGTAATTTGCACCAAAGGCCAGGGTTTTGGTCTGTATCACAAGACCCTCCCCTTGGGGACTGCAAAAGCCCCCAGCCCAGCCCACCTGCCTCCTCAGGCCCTGCCCCAGACCCTCCCCTCACTAGCCAGGGGGTCATCCTGAATCTGATCATAGCCTCTTCTTGCTTTCGATCCCCAGGGGTCCCCAGCCCCTGGGCTGAAGGCCACAGTCATTACTGAGCCCCCAGGCCCGGGGGCCGGGCCCTGCTTCCACAGCTGCACACCTCACACCCGTGGCGGGTATGTTCAGTCTACCCGAGGCAGACTCTGTCCTGGCTCTGTCACATTCACTGAGGCGGGACCACAAGGAGCAAAAACAGTGACTATCCTCAAAGCGTCTCCACAGCTCAACTGTCCCAACCTTCCGGTCCAGGCACCTGCCTCTCCAGCCCCCCTGGAAACAGCCCCCGCCTCACCTGTTTTGTTCCCATGAGCATTTCTCACTATTCGAATGGCCACGGGTTTCAGAGGTGCCAGGAATTCCATGACATTTTTCTGTGAGGAGAAGAAAAAGTTTTCGTTCCCCATTTCAATACAGGTTTGGTCTGTATTACTTTAATTACCAGTGAACTCAAGCATCTTTCTGGGCCATTTGAACTCTTTCTCTTAGAAGATATCATCGCTTCTTTCTACTTTTCTGTTGGGTCATCCATAGCTCCCAATTTCTACTTACCTGGTTTTAAGTTAAAGAAACGAGTTCTGTCTGTTGTGTTATAAACACCTGCTGTTTGCCTTTTAACTTTATGATACAAAGATGCCTTAGAGAATTTTAAATGATATCTAGCCAATTAATCCATCTTTTCCTTATGACTACTGAGTTCTGCAAACTACTCAGAAAGATGAGATGCCATTTTGACCTGTTCTACTGATAAAGAGGGATGCCCAGGGTTCACAGGCACGCTCAGACTCTGTTGAAGAGAGCATAAACTGGCCAAGCTTCCAGAGAGTGACTGACTTTCCATATCTAAGCCTTAATAATGTACGTGCAGGTGCTTGTATAAAATATTTATACAAGCCAGGGCTGGCAAACGATAGCGCACAGGTCAAATACTGCACACAGCCTACAAGCTAAGAATGGCTTTTACATTTTGGCCCCCAGTTCCCTTCAGCTCAAGTCCTCAACCGACCCCAAAGCCCTAGTGCAACAGAAGCTCAAGGCACCCTTAGCTTTGTCTCCCCTTCCCCAGGGTCTCCCTGCCTCACCCGGTTCGTGGCACGCACCTCTGTGACGTTGAATGGGGCTCCCCGCAGCTTCACAGTGTAGGGGGTGGTGGGTTCCTTCTGGCTGGCTGGTTTCTCGGTCTGAGTGGGTTTCTCAGTCTGAGTGATGGCAGAGAGCAGAAATGATCGCACTGAGCTCCCAGCTGCAGCTGCAGGAGAAGCCAACCTGGGCGTCCCACTGAGCATGCTGAAACCCCTGCCGCTAGGCAAACGGGCAATGCCCGAAGCATTGTGCCTGCCAGGGATGCGGAGTCTGGCCAGGGCGTGGGGGAGGAGATGCCAAGCCTCGATGTGGCCCCAAGATGAGGGCCGGAACCACAGCCTGGTTCACGGGGGTTCTGCTCGCAGGGGCCCCAGGCTACACGGAGGAGCAAGAGACTTGGAAGGAGCCCTCAGGTGACACTTGCCACCACGGATTCAGGGCTTACTCTATGCCAGACATCGTACAAAGCACTGTGCAGACACAGCCGTCCTCCTGAATCTGTAAAACAATCTTACAGAGGTTACAGGTTGGGGATGTCTTCTGTAATTTTAGAATTGAAACAGCTCTGAAAAAAACCCTAATTTTGGGGTTAATTCCTTTGGTAATAAAACTTGCCCTGATTTGGACTCATTTGCTGGTGAAATCTGCTCTGAGCTGTCCCGGCACAATTTAAGGTTTGCAATTATCCCAAGTAGATGAGCGATCAGGTCTAACATCACTGCAGAAAGTCATGTGCTTTTGTGGGGTGCTGACCTGCATGAGTTATGGGATACCTCCCTGAAGCCTGCAACTTCTGAGTTCCAGTGCACACTCAGGCACGGGGGTTGACCTTCATCTAAGATGAGGCTAAGCGAGCCCTGGGAATCAGACACAAGGACCAGGGCTCGCTGAGCCTCATCTCAGATTAAGGTCAGAGGCCAGAGGAGAAGCACTTCACCTCGGGACCCATGGCTGCTCCAGGTCAGAGCTTAGTTTCCTGACTTAGCCACACTTGACTATCTCTTTTGAATATGTATTTTTAGGAAAAGAGGACAGGAGGTAGCAATTATGACGGGCAGAGAAGGAAAGGAGGGAGAAGAGAAAGGAGAAAGAGAGGGAAGGAGAAGAGGGAATGAAGACCCAAAGGATGTGCGATGCTGTCCTGAGCAAAGAGAAACCTCATGTGGGAGACGGGTTGGCCGTCCTGGAAGGCAATGCCCACATTTTAATCTAGACTCCAGAACCTGGCAGACCTGGATCTGGGTCCTAGCTCTCACCACTACCCAACCATGACTGTGGGCAAGTCACTTCCTTTCTCTGGGCTTCAGTTTCCTCACCTGTAAAATGGGACAAGAAACCCCATTCCCCCACAACTACCATGAGATTCAGAGACAAAACAACATGCCTGGCATTGAACCTCACATGTAGTCAGCGCTCAATTAATTTCCCCTAGTCTTGCCGATCGTGGGCGCACCCCTGCCTACCTTCCTACTGAATACTAAATATAGTATATTCAAGATCCTCTTTCAGCTTGTTTACATCCCCCCCAACTCTGGAGGGGCAGGCAGCCTCTCTCTTAGCAAAACGAACCAAATTCAGAGAGGGAGTGTGCTTGCTTGGGGTCACACAGCAAGCAAGCAGCTGGGCTGAGAGCTAAAGGCAGGTCTCCAGGCTGCTGAACTATCCTTCCTTAGTATTTAACTCCCCACAAAGCAGCTGCAGGGAAGGTAGGCGAGGTCCAGGTCTCCCTTCCCAGGCTCCTCACAGACCCATACACACCTTAGCTGGGGCCGCCTCCCTGTCCTGCTGGGCGGGGGCAGCAAAGGAACCCTCTTCCTCTGACTCACTCCCCTCTTCACAGTTCACAGCTTCATCTTCACTCTCCTCTGAGGATGGAGACTCAGCCGCCACCACCTTGGACTTCAGGTAATCCATGTCGGACAGCTCCTTCTGCACGGCTGCCTTGGGTTCCTTGGGTTTGAGGCCATCCTCCTCCTCTGGAAAGATGGAAAGGCTGGGAGTTGGTGATGGCTGTGAGCAAACCAGAGAGCTGGGGTGGCAGACAGCGTGGTGGTGTGACACATTAGGTGCCAAGCTCACAGTGACCAGGGGCCCCTGCCAAGCCCCCCTGGTGCCCAGCAAGCCCTTGGATAAATAACTGAAATGACGGCATTCTGACAGTTTCCATGCTCCACATGGAGAATTTCAGGGCTCTCTCACCAGCCTCTCTCACTGGTCAAGTGTGAGGCTGCACAGCTTTTTGAGACCAGAGAGAGGATTTTTACTCCTTGAGCCAGACCCGCTGGTGGCTCCCAGGCCTAACAAGGAGCTCAGGTTTTATCCTAGTTGCTCTTTCAGGGGAAATCCAAACTCCTCATGGGGTCTGGTGAGCTCACTGGCTTCTCCGCCAGCTCCCTCTGCTGCAGCCGCCCTGAGCACGTGGACACCCCCTGGCTCCTGCTCTTCCCACTCCTCTGCCACGCCCTTCCCTCTGCCTGGAACCCCTCCTCACCCTCCACCCCGAGTCCCCCCAACTCCCACTGAGTCCTTTGGATCCCAGCTTTGCACAGAGACTTTACCAGTCATAAAACTCACCTTAAATTCACTCCCTTGCCTTTCAACCCAAGTTGATTCCCACCTCTCGATCACCACACTCACCATGCTGAGCCCCTCACGGCTACACCGTGAGCCCCTTCTAAGGACAGAGGTTCATCCTCACCACCTCTGTTCAAGCGCCACCCTTCTCCGGGGCCTCCCCACCCCCCACTCCTGCTTTCTCTCTGCGGCACTCATGTTCACATCATGTACTGAATAAAGGAATCAGTCTGATTCCTTTACTGTTTCTTTCCCCACCAGGACGACAGCTCCACGGGAGCTCTCTTGTCTTTTGCGCACTGCTACATCCACTGCCTGGCATACAGTAGGTGCTCAATCAATTCTTGAGTGAGTAATCCACTGACTGAGTAAGGGACCAGGATCGATCAAGTCTGACGTAGCCATGGTTGGGATAATCAGCCCTCTATGGGGCAGCATCTGATCTGCTATCTCCCAAGCCCAGCCTGGAGGGGTCCCAGGTCACTCATGCACAGGTGCGGGCAGGTGCAGGGTGCCCACTATAGCGGGGGGCACACCCTCACCTTCCGAGTTCTCCCCATCTTCCTCCTCCTCACTCTCCTGCCCTGAGTCGGAGTCAAAGTTCAGGTAATCGTTGGCTGGCTTGCTCTTCCCTTTCGAGGGCTCCGCGTCCAGGGCATCGTTCGCCCAGGTGGCCACCTGTGTCCGTTTCTGGTGAACTGACAGGAACTCCTGGAACTCATTATCGTCTTTCAGCTGTGGGCGCCAGAGAAGTGGGAAGAAGAGAACAGGCAGAGAAGGTCAGGGAGGGCTCGCCCTTGCTAACTCTTTGGAGAGTAAGCACATTCTCTGAGGCATGTTCCCCCAGTCTCTAGAGGACTCCTGGAGGCCAGATGGGTTGGTCCTGGAGAGGGCGGCACTGGACAGAAAGACGAAGAAGCCACAGAGATATGGCAAGGGGAGACGGGTGGCAAGGGACGTCTCTCTTGCCCACCCTCTGCGTAGTCACCAAGACAGACCCACCTTCTCCAGTTCACCTGCGACCTTCTTCTTCTTGTCCTGTAAACAGAAGGCACAGGCATGAGGGTCACAGATGAAAGGATATGAAACCCCACTGCCCTGGGAGGGCTGCTTTCGGGAACCATCCAAGAGGGATTCCCAGATCCCTCTACCTCCCACTACCCTGCCTTCCCAGGGTGACTGCTCTGACGACACCCGGGATATGGCCAGGAGTGACCATCTACGCACTTTCTTAGCTTCCGTGGAGATGGAGTCTTTGTCTTTTGGGGGTGGCTTGGACTGGCTCAATTTCTGAGCATGCTTGCTCCACGCTCGGGGCTTTGTCGGGTCCCCAAAGGACTTGCAGAACTCCACCTGCGAGAGACAGAGAGGACGGTGACGATACCTGCCACCACGCCCAGCACAGGTGGGTGTTGACCAGGGGCGGTGGATGAATAATGTAGACCAGAGCTTCTCATTTTGGGACCAGTGGCAACACCATCACCTGTGAGCTTGTGAGACACACAAATCCTTAGCTCCTCTCCCCCAACACAGGGAATCAGAGACTCTGGGGGAAACTGCTTCCACAAATGCTGCTGGGGATTAACAAGCAGGAGGATCCGAGAACAGTGAGGAAGACCAAAGGCATCATGGTCTGGAAGGGGCCAGGCACTGGTCTCGCACGTGGAGAGAAAGAGCCAGGGCATCCCTGGCGACAGGCAGGTGGGGGTGAGGTCCACGCCCGCTCACCGTGATCCGGGACGTGTCGATAAAACTCTTGTTGAAATGGTTCAGCGCCTTCTGGGCCTCTTCCTCGGACTTGAAGCCGATGAAGCCAAACTTGCGGAACTTGCCATCTTTGGTGAACTTGAGGCTGCAGTCCGTCAGCGTGCCAAAGGCGGTGAAGAGCTGCCGGAAGCGCTCCTCCTTCATCTAGGACGGGACACGAATGGTGAGGGAGGAGCCGGGAAGCCTCAGAGCCAAAGGGACAAAATGGGCTGGGAACCCGAGACCTCGGGATCCCTCCCCTTAGGCAGGGCAGTGGCAGGGCATGCTTTGTGGCTGGCACCTGGTTCTAACCCAGCTCCAATACTTGTCTGTGTGTGGCCTTAGCCAAGTCCCTTCATCAATGAGGAAGTCAAGACTCAGACTCCTCCGGGCCTGTGGGCTGCTAGGAGGTTAATGAGACCTATTGTGCCAGAAGCCCAGCATCACAGCTGCTACAATGTAAACATCTAACAAATGCTTGTCACAGTAGATGTGTGAAATAAGGAATATGGTAAACTACACAGTGTTTGCTGATTGTGGTAGACAGGAGTAAGCATCTTTACAGCTTGTTTTCAGGACTCCTCATAAGCACCGTTCTGTGTCCCAGTAGTAAGCTCTCAACTTTGTTTCCTGGCCTATTTATACCCCCGAAGACTACCTGCTGACTTCCACTACGAAAGATAAGAAACCTACGTCATCCATTCCTCCCTTCCAGTATCTATTATTTATTGTTTTTAATTCTTTCATCATTTACCCTAAATAGGTTACTTTAAAAATATCAATTCTTGGGGGCTTCCCTGGTGGTCCAGTGGTTAAGAATCTGCCTTGAAATGCAGGGGACACGGGTTTAATCCCTGGTCTTGGAAGATCCCACATGCTGTGGAAGGACTAAGCCTGGGCGCCACAACTACTAAGCCCTTGTTCTTGAACTCGTGCTCTGCAACAAGAGATGCCACTGCAGTGAGAAGCACTTGCCCTGCAACTAGAGAAAACCCCCACTCAGCAATGGAGACCAAGCACAGTCAAATAAATAAATAAAAATCTTTAAAAAAACCACACATCTATTACTGACCCATCCTTTAGCTTTAGACAGCATCTCTTGATACCTCACTCTGATGTATGAGGATTTTAGCATTGGTGACCCTTTCTTCCCCTCTCAACTACCATCTCATTTGGCTTCCAGTATGGCAAATCTCTTCCTATTGCATGTCTTGTGTGATAAATGAAAGAAGTTACAAACAGTTGTAGTAGGAGCTGACAATCTGCAGACTTACTGTGTGATGACATTAAGGATCTTGAAATAAGTAACTTTCAAGAGATGCCAAGTCATAAAGATGGTTACTCTTGGAGATGGACGACAGGACAGAACAAAGGTCTTTGCTTGGTTGGCCAGTGGCTAGGATTCTGGTCAGAGAACTGACTCCCATATGCCACAACTAAGAGTTCAAATGCCACAACTAAAGATCCCACAGCCACACAAATATAAAAAACTTTTAAAGACCCTTAAAAATAAAGATTTTGCTTCTCATTTTATACTGAATTTTAATAATCATATGATAAGTGATTATCCCCAACCTGCCATGGAGGAAAAAAAGCTAAAGTAAAAAAGCACAAAAAATGAAACAGAAATGGCTTTATGTTCTTACTCTTTCTAAGGAGTACAGATCTCTTATGCCATCCACATGGCACATTTTGTATTTGGGGAATGAGCTTACTGGCCACACCAGAGGTGGAGGGCCCTCTCCACCCAAGGAAAGGTCACCGTTAAATAAGTACAGATAATCCTCTGGGGCAGAAGGCATCTAGCCATCCGACACTTCACATTCAGCTATTTTTTTCACTCATTTATTCAGGATGCTTTTATTGGATGCCTTCCACAGTGCCAGGTTCTGTGGGCAGAGACAAGTGTGACTAGGTCAGCCCTTTCCACTTACGGAGTTAAGTGGTTTAAAGCCTTTCACAGTCACTCAGTTTTCTTAAAACTATTCATTCCTACTGCCCTCAAGGTGAGAACCGGGAACTGTAACGCAGGTACCCAGCCTATTACACCCCATTTTCCTCCCAAACAGTATCCCAAATGGAAGAAGAATATAGGTGTAGTGTCTAATTCAGTCAGAAGTCAACAAAAAACAGTGATCGAACAAGAGCGTTATGGGAACAAGGCATTCGACACGACGTGGGGACTAGCATCTCCCTAGGAAAGAGGTTTCGGGTACCAAGGGGCCAGATGGAAAACCTTTAAGAGGCACTACCCGTCTCTCCCAACCGTCAAATGAATCTGCCGAGAATCCTGCGGAATCCTCCAGGAACCCTGCCCGAGAGAGAAAGCCCGAGAGAGAAAGCCCGTCAACTCTCCCCAGGCACCTCCCTCCCAATCTCCAACTTCTGGCTGGGTCCCAATTTCAGATTCTCAAACCCAGTCTCTGTACTCACCCCATTCGGGAGGTTCTTCACGATCAGTCGCGACATGGCGAACTGTCCCACTGTTTTGATTTCAGCACGAATAGGTAGCGACTACCACCACCAACTTTCACGCTACCGCTCTGGGCGCCGCCATCTTTGGCAAACCGGAACAAAGTCACGTGCTCGAGACGTAGCCCGCCTCTACGGAAGTAGGCGTGGCCAAAGACCTACCCAAGGAAGTCACACCCTCTAAGGGGCGGGCCTGAGTGCTTGCATTCTGCGCAGGCGGAGGCTGGCGGCACCTGGATAGGACACCGTAATGGCTAGGCCGGCAGGGGGCGCTCGTTCGTAACATTGGCAGGGAATTGACTGGCTGGAGCAGCGGTTGAACTGTGCTTAAGCAGAAATCGTTTTAGCTATCTTTTCTGTTTTATTTTATTATTGAGCTTTTAACTGGCCCTGTGAGTGGGGGCAAGATTAGAGAATCTTGCCTGTCTTTGAGACATGGGCTGAGGCTCAGACAGGCTGCCAGGTACCGTGAATCATTTACTGAGCATCACCTGTGAATGTTCAGTTCAGTTCAGTCGCTCAGTCGTGTCCGACTCTTTGCGACCCCATGAATCGCAGCACTCCAGGCCTCCCTGTCCATCACCAACTCCCGGAGTTCACTCAGACTCACGTCCATCGAGTCGGTGATGCCATCCAGCCATCTCATCCTGGGTCGTCCCCTTCTCCTCCTGCCCCCAATCCCTCCCAGCATCAGTCTTTTCCAAAGAGTCAACTCTTCTCATGAGGTGGCCAAAGTACTGGAGTTTCAGCTTTAGCATCATTCCTTCCAAAGAAATCCCAGGGCTGATCTCCTTCAGAATGGACTGGTTGGATCTCCTTGCAGTCCAAGGGACTCTCAAGAGTCTTCTCCACTGTGTTCTGAACCACAGTTCAAACGCATCAATTCTTTGGCGCTCACCTGTGAACGTTAGGTGCCAATTGGCAATGAACAGCCCATTTTGCAGACAAGTAAAGCAGCTTGTTCAAAGTCACAGAGCTGTTAAATATTAAGTTGACGGTGTTTGCAGCTGCCAAACCGTCAGCTACTGCAGCTGCCCCCAAAAGGTGCCCCGAGGGGAATTCAAGATGGAGAAAAACAGGATCCTGACCCTAGGTGGCCAAGATATCAAAGGAATGATTTCCATGAGCCCAGACTCTTGCATCTTTCCATACATAGAAAATCACTAAAGTTGTTAATTTCAGATGTCTGTTTTTGTGATTATCAGTAATCATTTTTAGTCAACTTTTTTTTTTTTTTTCAGTCAAAACGTCCTATGTATCCTGGCTCCTCCCTTACCTCTTTGGAACAATGCCTCAGAGCTATCTGAGAAGCCCTAAGCTCCTCAGCTTAAGTCCTCAGTAAGTCTTCCGAATAAAACACAATTTCTACTTTGTAGCTTGTGCATTTTTTTTTTGCCAGTGGACATAGGATCTTGGGGTGTACTGGTTTCCTACCACCTGCCACAAATTTCCAGAGACTCAGTGGCTTAAAACAACAGAAATGTATGCTCTCGTGGTTTTGGAGTTCAGAAATCCAAAATCAAAGTGTCTGCAGGGCTTCGCTGCCCCCAGACTTTCTGGGGAAGGATCCTTCCTGAGTGTCCTAGCTTCTGGTGGCTCCAGGGGAACCTTGGCTTCCTGACTGCATCACTCCATCTCTGCCTCCATCTTCATGTTTGAATCAAATCCATCTCCCTGTCTTTTGTTTCATGAGGATACCTGCTACTGGGTGTAGGGCCCATCTTTTTTCTTTTTAAAGTCATTTTTATTGGAGTATAGTTGCTTTTGGGGGCTTCCCATGTGATGTTGATGGTTAAAAACCCCCACCTGCCAATGCAAGAGATATAAAGAGATGTGGGTTCGATCCCTGGGTCCAGAAGATCCCCTGGAGGAGGGCTTGACAACCCACTCCAGTACTCTTGCCTGGAGAATCCCAGGGACAGAGGAGCCTGATGGGCTATATAGTCCATAGGACTGCAAAGAGTTGGGCCTAACTGAAGTGACTTAGCACACACTCATAGTTGCTCTTCAATATTGTGTTAGTTTCTACTGTGTAGCGAAGTGAGGGGCTTCTCAGATGGCATAGTTAAAAAATCCTCCTGCAGTGCAGAAGATACCGGTTCGATCCCTGGGTTGGAGGGCATGTCAACCCACTCCAGTATTCTTGCTTGGAGAATCCCATGGACAGAGGAGCCTGGTGGGCTATAGGCCATGGGGTCACACAGAGTAGGAGATGGTTGAGCACTCACACACAGCAAAGTGAATCAGTTATATGTATACACATATCCCCTCTTTTTTGGATATTCTTCCTACTGAGGTCACCACAGAGCATTTAGAGTTCCCTGAGCTATACAGTAGGTTCAGTTGTCTATTTCATACATAGTATCAGTAGTGTATATATGTCAATTCCCATCTCCAATTCATCCCACCATCCCCCTTTCCTCCTTTGGTGTCCACATGTTTATTAGAACCTGCCTTAAATCTAGAATGGTCTCATCTCAGGATTCCTCAGTTGATATCTATAAAGACCCTTTTCTAAGTAAGGTCACATTTACAGGTTCTAGGCAGTAGGAGGCGGGCATATGTTTAATATATTACTTGAGGATTTACTTGCTTGGTAGTAGGTTACTCCAAAGGTCATATTTCACCCTCTCCATGTCTTATGTAGACTGTCTACATAAGACATACTGTGTCTTTCAAAGAAAACAGACACCCCAATGTAAAAATGGACCCTCAAGTCTAGAATAGGTGACAACGGGTCACTGGGTTTCCAAGACATTCAATTTATTCAACAGTTATTTATTGATGGGTATGAAAGTACTCTTTAATTAAATGACAATTAGGGGGTTGTTTTCTGCACTCCACAACCCTGGTGGGGCCCGGCCAGAGCAGGCTTTACAAGGGAGCTCTGAGATCTTAGCCGTTTATGAGAGGGCAAGTGTGGGTTGCCCAGCCAGGCCTGGTTTCATGTATTTTTCTTTTATTATTTTCATGAACTGCCTTTATTAAAATGTGCAACTAAATGTAGCCTTCTCTCAAGAAATTCACAAATCAGAAGGCCTTTCAAAGGTCTTAAAAGAAAATGGAATGCTCTCGGCTAATCACACAGCCCAACTCTGGACCGGAAAAATATGGTCCCCACATGTCCAGGAAAGGAAGAACCTGTATATCCCGATGCATTTAATAAACAGCTACGTTGTAACATTATTATTAGTCTTCCTGCTTTCCTGCCTTCTTGTTCTGTCTGTGGCCTCTTTTTCCTTCCCAGCAGATATAATCCAAGGGCACCTGGATCCTACCAGGCTGGTCTCTCTGATTACCCCTGGGGATTAAAAAGAAAAAAGGCAGATAAATCTAAGCTGACTCCCATCAATCACACTGCCTTCACAAAAGTTCTCAGGCAGTGAGAAGTCTGTCTAGACCCCACAGTAACTCATTTCCTGGCAGGGAGGGGCCAGTGGTGGGGAGAGATCTCAGAAGGGTTGGAAGATGGAGAAAAGAGAGAAAGTTGGACCCTTGATTTCTTGCACAGGAGGCATCTGATTAAATCAGACAGACTTCAATGAGAGGACAGCCTACAAAGATCCCTGACCGGAACTCTTCCAAGTTGTCGAGGTCACCCAAATGAGAGACATCTGGGAAACCATCGCAGTCAGGAGGAACCGAAGGCTTCGGGTTGACCACCTGGAATGTAGCATCTTGCATGAGATTCTGGAAAAGAAAAAGGACGTGGCGGGGCGGTGATTGAGGAAATTCAAACAGAGCGTGGATTTCTGTTAGTAATAATATGGAGTTGGCCCCAAAATTCATTTGGGTTTTTCTTAAGATGTGACGAAAAAATCCAAATGAAATTTTTGGCCAATGCAATATATCACTGTAGATTGGTTCACTGTGACAAGCGTACCAGAGTAATGTTCGTGGTAGGAGAAACTGGATGCAGGGTGCATGAGAACTCAAATATTCTCACATTTCTGTATATTGAAAATGATTCTAAAATAATCTATTAACTATCTCTTTATTTTTTTTTATTGGACAAATTATTATTTTTTTTTACTTGATAGTATACATGTTTCAATGCCATTCTCCCATCTCATCCCACCCTCTCCCTCTCTCTCTCCCCCAGAGTCCAAAAGTTCACTCTATAGATCTGAGTCTCTTTTGTTGTCTCGCATACAGGATCATCATCCCCATCTTTCTAACTTCCATATATATGCGTTAGTATACTATATTGGTGTTTTTCTTTCTGGCTTGCTTCACTCTGTATAATCGGCTCCAGTTCCATCCATCTCCTTAGAACTGATTCAAATGTATTCTTTTTAAAATAATTATTTTTAAAATAATCTATTAACTATCTCTTTAAAAAGATATTTTGAAAACTAAAAGAGAAGGATGATTACTGATGCAATCAGTATTTATAGAGGTGGAATAATCACCAAGGCATATTATATAGAGCAAAAAATAGGTGTGGAAGGATGTTCCCCTTGGTGTAGAAAAAAATGGGGAGTGGGGTCTTTCTGAACAACCACTGCTGAATGAGGGGCAACAAGCCGTGTCCCGGGCTGGGTCTGGCCTGTCCTGGCACTGTTTTTGTAATAACTTCACAGAGAAGGAGGGTTTGCATGCTTTTTAAATTTTTATTTTGTTTTGTGATTCCATGTGGCTTCTAGGATCTTAGTTCTCTGACCAGGGATCAATCCCATGTCCCCTACGTTGGGAGTGCAGAGTCTTAACCACTGAACTGCCAGGGAAATCCCAAGGTTTGCACATTTTTAAGTGGTTGAAAAAAATACCAAAAGAAAATCCACGTTGTGTGACCCATGAAAATAACATAAAATTCACATTTGTGTGTCCATCAGTGAAATTGTACCAGAATCGAGTCCGATATGTTCACATATGTCATGTCTGTGGCATGTCAGAGGCGAGGCAGTGTGACCAGGGCCACATGCCTGCAAAATCAAACCTATGGACTACCACCTGGTTCTTCATAGAAAATATTTGCTGAGCCAGTGCTTGGCTAGCTCTGGGGCAATAGATGAGAAATTGGTAACAGTTTCCTCTAGGAAGGAGAACAGGATGGCTGGGGGGAGGTGGCGTAATTGTTGCTGGGTGCAAATTTGATTTTTTTAAAAATTGAATTCATTTATCAAATGCAATGTTGAAGAGGAAGTTGGGCCCTTTCAGGCCCATGGGTCAGGGGCTTGAAACATTTTAAGTCTAAAGAAAAACAGTAATGCCCAAAGGCTTTTAAGGCATTGATTATTTGACTGTTTAGAAGGGCTTTTCAAAGGTAGTGCCCTGGTCAAGGTGGGTCAGCAGGCAATCAGGGAAGGCTTCCTGGAGGCAGTGAGCCTTGATAACTGGCAGTTGATGTGTTTGAAATGCAAAGAAGGGACTTAAAGGCAATGTTGTGATTAAATGGAAGAGGAAGAGCTGAAGCTCCGCATTTTGCTGGACATGGTCCCGGATCCCTGATCCATGCTGCTCCTGTCCCTTCAGTCGTGTCTGACACTTTCCAACCACATGGACTGTAGCCTGCCCAGCCCTCTGTCCATGGGATTCTCTAGGCAGGAATACTGGAGTGGGTGGCCATGCCCTCCTCCAGGGGATCTTCTCGATCCAGGGATCAGCCCTGTGTCTCTTATGTCTCCTGCAATGGCAGGTGAGTTCTTTACCACTAGCGCCACCTGAGAAGCAGCCCCCTGAGCCATGGATAATTAGCTACTATCCATGTTTATCTGTTAAAAGAAGTGAAGGGAAGCATGAATGTCATAGCTCAGAAGTTATGCAGCCACGATTCTAATCCGACTGTGATGGAGCGAGGGTAAGGACGACCTCAGTTATTCCCTCTTTTCTCCCCGTCTTCATTGTGGAGACCCAAAGTTCTTCCCATCAAGAGAAAGCCCATTTCCCCTTCCTGCATTGGGACAGGCCGGCTGGGGGACTGGTTCTGATGAACAGAATGGGGCGGAAGTGGCAGGACTATGTCTGAGCCTTGATTGATAGGGGGCTCACACGTTGCCATCTCTCTGGGAGCCCCTCCCACTCTGAGGACAAGGCTAGGTCAACCCGCAGGAGGAGAGACACACGGCCTGGTCACTCCACCGTCCTGGTTACAGCTACCTGACTGCCCAAGAAGATTACTGAGGAGGCATGGCTTGAAAAGCTAGTTCATTTCCTGACACTGGCCTCAAGGTCCTATGAAGCCCCTTCACTGACCACTGCTCCCTGTCCACTCAGCTCCAGCCACGCCACCCACTCTCTGCTTCTCACCTGTGCCAACCTTGTTCTCACCTGCCAGGAGTTGAATTATGTCTTCCCTTATCCCCGCCCCGCCCCCCGAAAAAGATATGTTGACATCCTTGGAACCTGCGGATGTAACCTCATTTGTAAGTGAGGTCTTTACAGATGTCATTAAGTGAAGGATCTCAAGATGAGATCTTTTAAGATATAGGGTGGGCCCTCATTCCAAAGGCCCTCATTCCTTATAATGAAGCCACGTGAAAACACAGACACAAAGGGAGAACTCCGCAAGACGACTGAGACGGAGCCTGAGTGATCCAGCCACCATCAGACTAGATGAGGAAACAGCAGGCTAGAAGAGGCAAGTCCCTGGTGGTCAGTAGTTAAGATTCTCCCTTCCAGTGCAGAGGGTGTGGGTTCCATCCCTGGTGGGTTGGGGAGCTAAGATCTCTCATATGCTAAATTGCTTTAGTTGCATTCAACTTTTTGCGACCCCATGGGCTGTAGTCCCCATGGACTCTGTTCATGGGATTTCCCAGGCAAGAATACTGGAGTGGGTTGCCATTTCCTCCTCCAGGGGATCTCCCTGACCCAGAGATAAAACCTGCGTCTCCTGCAGTGGCAGGTGGATTTTTTGCCACTGAGCCACCAGGGGAAGTGAAAGTCTCTCAGTCCTGCCTGACTCTTTGCGACCCCATGGATTGTAGCCTGCCAGGCTCCTCTGTCCATGGGACTCTCCAGACCAGAATACTATAATGGGTAGCCGTTCCCTTCTCCAGGGAATCTTCCCAACCCAGGGATCGAACCCAGCCACCAGGGAAGTCCATCTTAATCAAGAAAGAGGCTTCTCTGCTCATCTCCTCTTTGCGCTGCCCGTTTAGAAATCTGTCTGCAGTTCTAGAGGCTGGCCAGCAAGTGGCGCCAGAGGATCATGTGCAAACACGGTTAGGGCGGCGGGAACAAGGGGGAAAATCTTTGTGAACCTGAATTCAAAGTGGGAGGTTTCAAGGACACGGCCCACGGGGCCGCAGGAGCCCTAGACATATGGGCCTAACCTGGTCACAATGGATGGGGCTTATTCCTGACTTCGCGTCATTAGGGAGACAGAACACTGCTTGCTTGCCAGTGGAAGCCTGCTCAACAGCGCGCCTGGCGTTTGTCAGTAAATATTCCTGGATAAATAAATGGGTTTGAACCCAGAGGAAGTGCAGGAAAGCTGTCTAAATGCAGACCGTAAGAGGGAGCATTCTGTCTGGGAAGGAAAGAAAGGACACTGCTAGTCAGGGCTGCAAGCAGAGAAAAGACCCTGGAGGTCTTGAAGACATTGGATACAGGGAGCAACTAGAGTCATGGTCAGGGTTAGGAGATGCCAAAGATCTGATAAATGGAATATTTCCTGCCACATCAGTAAACAAAAGATGTCCCAGCCATCAGCGATTCCACCATGGGAGGTGAGCTGGTGAGCGCTAAGGGAACTCAGGAAATAATACCTGCCATCTAGCAGCCATCAGACTGTATCCACTCCCTTGAGTGGTGAGCCCCGAGGAAGCTCAGGATGTGAAAACACAGGATATACTGGCCCCAGATAGCTGAGGCGCGTAACAAAGGCATGATTTCAGTGAGTCCAGACTCTTGCATCTTCCCGTACATGTCTGTATGCACGCTCAGTTGCTCCGTCATCCATCCGTGTGACCCATTCACTATAGCCTGCCAGGCTGTTCTGCCCATGGAGTTTCCCAGGCAAGAATCCTGGAGCGGGTTACCACTGCCTCCTTCAGGGGCATCTTCCCGACCCAGGGATCAAACCCTTGTCTTCTGTGTCTCCTACCATTAGCAGGCAGATTTTTTTTACCACTGAGCCACATGGGAAGCCCTTTCCATACATAAAAATGGCTAAATTCCTTAAGATAATTGATTTTCCTTAATTGACAATACTATTTTGACATGCAGGCTACCTGCCCTTTGTCACAAAACTTCTATATAACCTGTCTTCTCCCATTATCCCCTTGGAGCAGTTCTCTTGGTCCTGAAGTCCCCAAATTCCTGCTGAATGAAACATAACTCTCAACTCTTATTAGATAGTGACTATTATTTTTAGTTGACAGACCAAAGGCACCAGAGATGCAACAGTGGAGCCCATGGAAGGCTGAAAAATGGCCCTGCCAATTAGATATCCTGGCCCTGATCCTTGCAATCACTTTGCCGACAAACCTCTGTATAGTCAAAACTATGGTTTTTCCAGTAGTGGTGTATGGATGTGAGAGCTGGACCATAAAGAAGGCTGAGCGCCGAAAAATGGATGCTTTTGAGTTGTGGTGCTGGAGAAGACTCTTGAGAGTCCCTTGGACTGCAAGAAGATCAAACCAGTCAATCCTAAAGGAAATCAACCCTGAATACTCATTGGAAGGACTGTTGTTGAAGCTCCAATACTTTGTCCACTTGATTCGAAGAGCCAACTCATTGGAAAAAACCCTGATGCTGGGCAAGATTGAAGGCAAAAGGAGAAGAGGGTGGCAGAGGATGAGATGGTTGGATGGCATCACCAACTCCGAGTTTGAGCAAACTCTGGGAGATGGTGAAGGACAGGAAAGACTGGTGTGCTGCGGTCCATTGGGTTGCAAAGAGTCAGACACAACTTAGCAACTGAACAACAACAAATCCTTGCAAACTGAGAATACTACCTTATTGGGGAAAAAATATAGTGGCGAAAAAAATAGTGTCTTTGCAGCTATTAAGTGTTTTTAGATTTTGGTGTGAAGCTAGAAGAGGGAGGCTGAGGGAGATTTGATTCCCATAGAGGATATGGGCAATGTGAGATGGAGCAGAGGGTGATTTTAAGATGCAGCTTTGAAGATGGGAGCGATATAACCACAAGCCAAGGAATGCTGGCAGCCCCTCACCCCCAGGATGGAGGAGGAAAGGAACGGAACCTCCCCAGAGCCTCCAGAGGCAGCACGACCCAACAGATACCTCACTGTCTCCCCGGTGAGACAGTCTCCCCAGGTTTTCGACTTCTAACCTGCAGAACTGTGAAAGAGTGTGTATTGTTTTAAATCAGGTTTGTGGTTTGTTAACAGCAGCCATAGGGACATTGCTACTGCAGGAGTGAAGAGGTCGAGGGAGTGAGGCGACACGAGCTACTTAAAGAGGAGCTATGGGCACAGTGCTCTTGAACCTGTGCAGGCTGGGCGTGGGTGGGACTTCTCTGCTCTTTGACCCACCTCCGATTGTCTGATGGTGCCTCCCATTGGCTGAGTCCAATAGGCAGGTGAAGGACGGATAAGGGGGCGGGGCTGGGAGTCAATGGACCATAACCAGCCGGCCAGGTCTGTGCCCTGGAGCCGAGATTGCCAATTCCTAGGACGGGTCCCATAATTTGGTGGATTTTCCTCTCTTTCACAGGACAACATACAGACTTCATATGATGGTGCCTCTGGAGCATTCTGGAATATATCTTTACTGATTAACTTATTTCCGACTTGGCAACAATTTTTTTAAAATGTAATAATCAGTATTGGTGATGGTGTTGGGAAATGGACCTTCTATAATATTCTGATATAAGTGGTGCAAACTTGTTACTCTTATTTTTTTTTTTTTTTTGCAAACCACATAGAAGACTTTTCCGCAGTGGTTGCAGTTCTTGGAGCTTATTTTAGGAAGTTATTTCACCCATGTATTAAAGCTTTGAGTATGTGTTGTTTATAACAGTGAAAAATCAAAGCTCTAGAAATGGCCAACCATCAAGAATTGTTTAAAACTTTAAGAAAAAATATTTAAAACTCTGAAATTTTCTTACACAATGATATTCACTTAACTCCTAAAAAGAAGGCCATGAAAAGATGTTCAATATATATTCATTGGGGGAAGAAAGCAGTGTTCCAAACAGTATGTAGAGCGTAATTCCATTTTGGTTTAAAGACTGTACTGTATGTACATGTTTATTTTTACTATAACAAGTGTCTTGATGATGCCTTCATAAATGCATCCATTTAAAAAAATGTATCTTTTTTTTATGAGGGTACCACTTGTGTAACAATATATCAAACACACACACACATATGCTTATATATGCATAGACTACTTCTGGGAAGATGCCTAAGAAACTGGAAGCAGTGATGTTCTGATCAGAGGGCGCTGATGCCCACCCACACTCCCTGGGCGCTGACTCCTGCTAGACTGCTTCTGCAGCCCTGTCCTCCCTCCGAGAGCTTCCTACAGCTGCAGGCCCTACACACCCTGGCGTTAGGCAGGCTTCTGTGATTACTCTCACCGAGTGAAGTGGGTGGATACATGTCCCAGGTTCCCTGTCCCTTGGTGAGCGAGGACATTTCTGAGGTGTGATCTATGTAGTTGCCCAGACACTTCCAGCCTGGCTGAGCCTTAGAGTCCACACCAGCATCAGGCCCGCTTCAGGACTCCTCACGCCTCTGGGACTTGGACACAGTAAGACGACTGCTCCCCCCATTAATACAATTGTATGTATATAAGTACATGTGTGTGTTTGTGTGTGTATATATACGCATGTAACTCTACATATGTGTGCTGTGTGTGTGCTTAGTAGCTCAGCCGTGTCTGACTCTTTGCAGCCCCACGGACTGTAGCCGCTAGGCTCCTCTTATCCATGGGGATTCTCCTAGCAAGAATACTGGAGTGGGTTGCCATGCCCTCCTCCAGGGAATCTTCCCAACCCATGGATCAAACCCAGGTCTTCCACATTGCGGGCGGATTCTTTACCGTCTGAGCCACTAGGGAAGCCCGTATATATGTGTGTATACATATACAGGCTGCAGTCCATGGGGTTGCAAAGAGTCAGACACGACTGAGCGACTTCACTTTCCTTTCCTGTGCATAATAGATGCATATATATATATGTATATGTTATATACAATGTATACATATAACATGTAGTGGCTTCCCTGGTGGCTCAGACTGTGAAGAATCTGTCTGCAATGCAGGAGACCTGGGTTCTAGCTCTGGGTCAGGAAGTCCCTGGGAGAAGGAAATGGCAACCCACTCCAGTACTCTTGCCTGAAATTCCAAAGACAGAGGAGCCTGGCAGGGCTACAGTCCATGGGGTCACAAAGAGTTGAACATGACTGAGTGACTTCACTTTCACTTTCATAAATGCAGTCACAAAATAGATATATGACTATTGCAATAGTTATATGACTAAGTATGTTACATATCATACATATCACATTATATATACACACATATGTTTTATATACACACACATATTTACAATCATGTTATATATGTTACACATGTATGATATGTAACATTATACCTAGTCATATAATTATTGCAGTAGTCATATATCTATTTTATGACTGCATTGGTATAAAGATAAATATAACCCAGGCTGGATTCACAACTTTATATTCATTACTACTATGTTCATTTTCTTCTCCTGATTTTATTTTTATTAATAATTAAAATTTTTTTTAGGCTGCACCACACAGGATGTAGGTTCTTAGTTCCCTGACAAGGGATTGAACCCATGCTCTCTGCCGTGGAAGTTCAGAGTCTTAACCGCTGGACCATCAGGGAAGTCCCTTTTTCTCCTGATTTTAAAAGAAGTCAACCCTAAATGACCCGTGACCCATTGTGCCACCTGTCCTCGTGGGATTGCCTTATCGCAGTGCCCTCCCCAGACCTGCGAGTTCTTTATCATCATCATCCTTTCATGATAGGAATCTGCTCAGAGAGGTGGATGCGACGGCCGTGGTCACACAGCACTGCCTGACACTACTCTTCCACCTCATGATGGCAGTGGTCATGTTTCTTGAGTGTATAGTGTGCTGAGGACTGCTCTAAGCACTCTAAGGTGCTTCCTTGGTTTATTTTCATATGAACCTTCCCTACTAGGGATGCCATAGTAAGATTCCCACTTTATGGATGAGGAAACTGATGCTCAAAAGGGGGAAGTGACTTGCCCAAGGTCACACAGCTAGACAGTAGGATTATCTCTGGCACCTGACCCTGTGCTTTTAATTACAATGTCATGCTGTCTTTCTCCAAACAGAGGCAAAATATTTGCTCCTTTAAACACTTACTAAACTACTACCTCACCCCAAGTGCTTTCCATTCATGATCTTATTTATCCCTGTGCAAACTGCTGGCTTCGAGAACTACAGTTGGTTATGCTCATTTTATAGTGGAGGAAGTGGTGCCCAGAGAGGTTGAATGACTTTCTCACAGTCACACAGCTGGAAAGTCCCAGAGATGAATTTGAACCCGAGACTCTGACTTTTGGAGCTTGGGCTTTTGCCCTTGATTCTGCCTCCAAAGACATCATGCTGGGGCGGGGCTTGGGGGATGACGTGCCAAGCCCAGAGGGCATGAGAGAGGCAAGGCCAGCCTGCCTCCTCTCCAGACTGTCTGCCCCTGGGACCCCGCCTCACTCACACAGCTGCCAGGGATCAAAGTCCTCTCTGAGATGTATTTGCTGCGAGTTCTAAACAAACGGGTGTTAGCATGGAGCTAAGAGAAACATTGGGAGGACGCGGTATATGAAAGCCGACTGGCCTTTCAAGTCCTGGTGATTGATCAGCCTCCTCTTTGGTCCCATGCTCTCGGGGGGTGGGGGTGGGGGGCAGGATGGAGGGGTGGGTAGACTCCAGCCCTGGAGCATCAAGGCTGAGCAGTGGGCTACCAAGCTGGTACCTCGACACTGCCCAATTCATCTCCCTTCCATCCTGGAGAAAACTCCCTTTTCAGTCGACGAGCCCAGAAAGCCAAAACACACAAAATAATAACGAGAAGCTACCAGTTATTAATGGATTATGCTAACCATGCTAAGCACTTCACATGCATTGCTCCTTTTAAGCCAAATCACAAGGCATGTGTCTTTATTGACCCGTTTCACAGATTAGGCTAAGAGCAGAGAGCTATTCACTAGTGAGACTGGATTCTACTCGGCACACCACAGATGTTGACTGAGCAAGTCTGTGGGGCACGGTTCCTGTTCTCTGCTTGTTCACACTCTTCATGTGGCAACAGAGAGAGAAAGAGACCCTGTGGTCCAGCCCTGTGAAGAGGCAGGGCTGGGCAGAGAGGATGCTTGGTGTGGGTAGCCTGGCTGTTTATGTTAGAATTACTCCCTTCTGATTGAGTCAAAGTCAGTTTTGATGGGTGTTTATCCCAGGCTTGATGGTTAGATTTTTTTAATTTAAAATTTTTATTGAAATATAGGTGGTTTATAATGTTCAGGTGTACAGCAAAGTGATTCAGTTTACATAGTTTGTCAGCTTCTTTTTCATTACAGGTTAATTACAAGATATTGGCTATAGTTCCCTGTGCTATACAGCAGGTCCTTGTAATTTATCTGTTCTATATATAACAATGTGTATCTGTAAATCCCAAATTCTAAATTTATGCCTCCCCCACCCTTTCCTCTTTGGTAACTGCAAGTTGGTTCTCTATGTCTGTGAGTCTATTTCTGTTTGTTAAATAAACTTGTTTGTATCTGTTTGTAGGCTCCATGTATAAGTGATATCATATAAAGTTTGTCTTTATCTGACTGACTTTTCTTAGTATGACAATCTCTGGGTCCATCCCTGCTGCTGCAAATGGCATTATTTCATTCTTTTTTACGGCTGAGTAATATTCCATTGTACATCTGTATCACATCTCCTTTACCCCATTCGTCTGCTGATGGACACTTAGGTTGCTTCCATGTCTCGGCTGTTGTAAACAGTGCTGCTGTGAACATTAGGGTGCATATATCTTCTTGAGGTAGAGTTTTCTCTGGATATGTGCCCAGGAGTGAAAGTGTTGGATCATATGGTAGCTCTAGTTTTAGTTGTTTTTTTAATTTTAAGACCCTCCATATTATTCTCCATAGTGGCTATACTAATTTACATCCCCACCAACAGTGTAGGAGGGTTACCACTTCTCCACCTCCTGTCCAGTATTTGTTATTTGTAGACTGATGATGGCCATTCTGATTAGTCAATTAGATATTTTGAATATCATTTCTTTTGGTGGACAGAGGGAGAACCTTACCTCTCCAGGCAGCTCAGAGAAGATAAACCTCTAGGGATGGTCAATAACCCGTGTGTGTGTGTGTTGAGCAGAGAAGCGGAAGGACACGGCATTTGAGTGCCTGAGATGCTTGGAATGGACCTTGACTTTGCTGGGGTGTTTGAACATTCACCAAAGGGCTCTGGGCTACCCCGTCAAGATCTGGGGCAGGGAAGTGGTATGGTAGGTCTGATTTCAACCCCCGTCGACCACACCTGGTTCCTGGCACCCTCTGACGTCAGCTGCTTGCACCAGGACGTCATTCTCGCGTTCCAAACCATGCAGCAGCGACCTCTCTACAGCTGTGCTTATGTCTCAGGAAATGTTTGGGGACAGGAGGCAGATACAGTACCTAGTGAGGAAGAACGAGGCGTGGGCTTCAGCTCACCTGTCTATTCTCAGGGCTCAGGATTCGCATGATGTTTGGGTGGGTCTTGATGAGGGGAAAGAGAAAAATGAGGTGGCTGAGTTTTCCTAAATATATTTGAATGGGCAAACATGTGCCATGGGGCATCTGCGAGATAACTCTCTTAAAGGGTTCTTCTGCCCATTCCTTGGCACACCTCCACGCTCCACATTCCTCTCAAACAATGGGCAGTTCTCAGCTGTGACAACCGCCATCCATCCGCGCCGAGAGGGCTGGGGTCGAGGCTGGGACTGCTGTTGAAAGCCTGCAGCATCAATAGAACAGGATGCAATTCATGTACTTTTCATTCCCCATAGAACGATTTCTCTCTGCTTACTCGAAACTTGCCTTTTATGTTTTTATGTTCCTGGAAGATGTAGCACCATAGGCTTAGAAAACAAACAGGCTTAGAGGTCACGGTGTGGAACTCTGACTGGGGCGGGGGTGACTGCGATTCAATGACGGTGTTAGGGCACAGGTTCTGTGCTTGTCTACTGCGAATCCTGGCTCTATCGCTGACTATAGTGTGTGCCGGTAAACATTTTACCATGGCTCTTGGGGAAAAAAAAAAACCTGTCACGTAGCATGTGCCAGTGACCACGGTGTGTGTCCCTAGCGGCTGGTGTGTACCAGCGTCACTGCACGTCCAGTTGGGACGAGACGCACAGTAGCACCCCACTATATAAAATTTCCACCAGCCAGGGACTTCCCTGGTGGTGCAGTGGTTAAGACTCTACTTTCACTGCAGGAGCGGGGCGGGGGGGTGGGGGGGATGTGTTCCATAAGATCCCACATGCTGTGTGGTGTAGTCAAATAAATTAAAATTTCAAATGACTTTATATTAAAAAAAAAAAAAAGGTAGGCTAGGGTGAAGATTTAATTAAATTAATAATTAAAAAATTTCCACCAGCTGGAAGTAACCACAAGAGCATGTACAACAGCAAAATGTACTAAAACAATTAGGAAGTGATGAGTTTGGAGTTAATTTTCAGTTAGAATTTGTGGCCTTGGGGTTTTTGAGGATGGGAACACAAGCTTTTCTAACACAGCATACATTTCTATTTTTCTCACAGGAAACAGAGACTGGGACAAGCGGGGGAGATGGGGTTTGCCACTTGCCACATTGCCACGTGCTGGGGGCTCCTTGTGTATTTCAGCTCATTTTTTCCCTAGCCTGATATATCTTATCTATCTATGTATCCATCCACCCATCCATCCATCCATTTATCTGCCTATGTATCCATCCACCCATCCATCCATTTATCTGCCTATCATCTATCTCTATCATCTGACTGTATGTGCCCTTAGTCATGTCCAACTCTTTGCAGTCCCATGGACTGTGGCCTGCCAGACTCCTCTGTCAATGGAATTTCCCAGGCAAGAATACTGGAGTGGGTTGCCATTTCTTCCTTCAGGGGATCTTCCCAACCCAGGGATCAAACCCAGGTCTCCTGCATTGCAGGCTAATGATTTGCCACTCAGCCGCCCGGGAAGCCCTTATCGTCTGTCCACTTATCATCTATATAGTTATATTATCTTCTAGGAAATTGTTACTCAAGTAGTGACACGATTTTATATTTTGCTTAAGTTCCAAAATTCTTATTATAAAAATAGCATATATTAACTCTGCAAAATAGATATAAGCCAGTCTCTGGAATCCAGCAAATGTTGGCTAAATCTTAGGTACTATTCCTTGAGAATACGCCCAACCATTTTGTTGAACTGGTGAAAGAAGATGAAAAGTAAATGTTTTCTCCCAACCCAGATGTGACCACTGTAAGTTTTCGGGGGTAGGCGCCTCTACTCTGTTGCTATAACTGTATTAAAAAAACAAAAACAAAAACAGACTCACAGGACTATCTGGTACATGCTGTTTCATGCTCTGTTTTATTTAATTAATTGTAAACACAGAATGCAGCTCTCGACGACCTGCAAGAAAAGATGGAGTCAATGGGGCGAGTCATGTAACTGCAGGGAATTACTGTCATTATAAAAGCTACTGGCAACCCCCACATTAATCTCTGAAGTTTTTTGCCTCTGATCTGCTTCTGAGGTTTGGGCCCCTGAAGCTTCCGCCTTTTCAGAGTTAAGCCCATCGCCTATCTGTCCCCAGCATCGACATCTCTGCTCAGCGCCGGGCTTTTCTGAGACCTGCGGGGACAGTGGCCAGGGGTCCCCCATCGCCCCGCGGAGCCCCGCCCCGCGGGCTGCGCGGTTCACTCCGTCACGTGTGCGTCCCTCGAGTCCACCAGCCTCTCCGCTTGGTGCGCGTCTATAATCTTGCGCTCTGGGGAGGGTCCCGGGCAACAGCTGCCTTTGATCAGCCCAACATCTGGGAGACTCGGCACTTCAAGAACGCTGACTGGTGATCAAAGATGAGAACGCTGTGACAGCGGAGACTTGGCTAGGACCCAGCCTGGCTAAATGCACTGATGGGGGAGGGGGAGGAAGGCCGGGGGGAGTGTCGGCCGGCCGGCGGGGCGAGGGCGGGAGCCAGGAGCAACCCACCCAGCCGGGAGGGCTTGGCTGCAGGGGTTGTTAGGAGCAGGGGCTTTGCTTCTGGGACCTTGACTTTCCATGCCTCAGTTTCCTTCTCTGCAAAATGGGGATTATTAGCGTGAGGACAAAATGGGTTGAGAAAGGAGGAGCGTTTAGAACAGAAGCCTGGCTCCTAGTTTGAGCTCATAAATGCCAGCTGTCATTGCCGCTATTAGGGCCGCTGGTATTCCTAGAGCCAGACCTTGGAAGGACTGAGGGTCTGCACAGTCTCCAAAGCTTTAGTGCCTACTAATTTTTTTTTTTAAATTTACTTATTTGGCTGCGCCAGGTCTTAGTTGCAGCATGCAGGATCTTAGTTCCCTGTCCAGGGATTGAATCTTGGCCCCCTGCATTGGGAGTGAAGAGCCTTAACCACTGGACCACCAGGGAAGTCCCAGTGCCTACTGATTTTTAATGATGTATTTAGAACCTCAGTTTCCCCATCAGTAAAATGGAGAACCACACAAGATGTTGAAATTCAGCAAGGATTATTGCTTTTCCAGGTGGCGCTAGTGATAAAGAACCCACCTGCTAATGCAGAAGATGTAAGAGATGCAGGTTTGGTCCCTGGGTCTCGAAGATCTGGAGGAGGAAACGGCAACCCACTCCAGTAGCCTGGAGAATTCCATGGGCAGAGGAGCCTGGTGGGCTACAGTCCATGGCGTTGCAAAGAGTAGGACACCACTGAAGCGACTTAGCACACATTGCTTTTCCATTTGATTGGTGCAGAAACTGAGGTCTGGAGATGTGACGTCATGCAACCAGGAAAGAGCCCAGCATTTACCCATCTGGGAACTGGTCCTAACTGGAGGGTTGGGCTGCTGCTCCATGGGCCTAGTGCAAAGCCATTGGGATTTTTGCTCAAGCCAAGAATTCTCCCTTCATCTCCTGCAGGCTGGGTTCAGTAACATTACTACCAACAGCAGCACGTTATTTTTTATTTTATTTTATATAGATTTTTTTTGGATGTGGACCATTTTTTTAAAGTCTTCATTGAGCTTGTTATAATATTGCTTCTGTTTTATGTTTTGCTTTCTTGGCCCCAAGGCATGGGGGATCTTAACTCCCCAACGAGGGATCAAACTCACACCCCCTGTATTGGAAGGCCAAGTCTTAACTGCTGGACTGCCAGTCAAGTCTTTATTTTATATTATTTTTGGCTTTCAGTGTCTTATTAAAATACAACATACACACAGAAGAATGCATGTATCAACACACTGAATGGGCCCAAACTAAAGGCACCCATAGAACCAGCAACCAGTGGAGAAGCAGACACTCCCAGCTGCCCCTCCCCCTACTCCAGAGACTCCCTCATGTGCCCTTCCGGTCACTAACCCTCTCCATGGAAACGGCTTAAATTGTTTTTATTTATTGCATGCTTACCAGGAGCTAGGAGAGACAGGAAATCGCCTGGCAGGCCTTGGCCTCACATGAACTTTGCAACAACACTCTGAAGCTTGCCCTGTTAACATCCCTATTTCACAGATGAGAAAACAGAGGCACAAAGAGTGGAAGGAACTTGCCCAAGGTCACACACTGGTCAGTGAGGCTTCAAAATCTCATGCCCTGGCTGCAGGACTGTGAGCTCTTGCTGTTAGAGGGATGATGCTCTTGGAAGTGGTCAGTACAGAAAAAGTGATAGCTGTTCAGTCTTGTCCGACTCTTGCGACCCCATGGGCTGTAGCCCACTAGACTCTTCTTGTCTGTGGAATTCTCCAGGCAAGAATACTGGAGTGGGTAGCCATTCCCTTCTCCAGGGGATCTTCCCAACCTAGGGATTGATCCTGGGTCTCTTGCATTGCAGGCAGATTCTTTACCAGTGGAGCCTCCAGGGAAGCCTGGTCAGTACAGAGAGTAGTTCTGATTTTTGGAGGAGAAGGGGTTTTAGGGAAGAAGCAACTTACATATGATAATTGTGGAACACATCGGGGCTTTTAGGAAATAGAGCTGCCCCTATTTCAGTGGCCCCGTGGGTTTTTACTGATGCTCCTGAGCTCCTGATAAGCTGTGGTCAGTGGCTTGCCTTCAGGGACTGGATATGGCCGCCGGACCTCTCTCCTCTCTCCAGTTCTCTCCTCCAAGAGCTTCATTAGTTCATAGAGGAGACATGCAGATGGCACAAGAGAGAAGCCCTCTCCCCTGTCCCTGTGGTCTCAGCCTGTGTCTGAAAGCAGAGCTTGAGGCAAGGGTTCATGTACAGGCATTTGGCTTGGAAACTGATGCCAGGGAGGAGGAATGAGGGGCAGGGAAGGAAGGAGAGCCAGTGTGGGCATGTGTCGCTGATTTGGCCATGGCTACAGGCAGCTGGCAGGGCTTCCCAGGTGGCACCAGTGGTAAAGAACCCGCCTGCCAATGCAGGAGACGTAAGAGACATGGCTTTGATTTCTGGATCGAGAATATCCTCTGGAGGAGGGCATGACAACCCACTCCAGTATTCTTGCCTGAGAATCCCATGCACCGAGGAACCTGGTGGGCTACAGTCCATGGGTTTGCAAAGAGTCAGACACGACTGAAGCCACTTAGCATGCACACATGCATGCATAGGCAACTGGTGTGGTTGCTGCAGGACCAAGGAAGCCTCATGGAATGCCTCTCAGAAGCATCTGCACATGACAGGAAGGAAGGAAGCATTTCTTCATTGGCTCCCATCCACCACTGGTCAAGGTGACCTCATGACTTAACTGCCTCCCACTTTTAAGTTGTTCATTGGTGAACCAGTCCTCACATCAGTGGCAGAGGTAAGAGGTGGGTTTGAGTAGATAGAAGAGGTGCACAAAGAATCTGAGAACCTGGATGCCACCCCCCTTAGAATCTGTGAGCTGGGGCTGGCGTGTGCTCTCCACAGCCAACTGGTCAACCTCACCTGTTGTCCTTCCCCCTCCCACTCTCCACCCAAGTGAACTCACTCCCTCCGTCCTTTGCTTTGACACCATCTCTGACAACACAAGATGGCCCCTGCCTGACTTTAAGACATCCTTGATGACTTCTCTCGTGGTCCAGTGGTTAAGAATCTGCCGCCAGTGCAGGTTTGATCCCTGGTCTGGGAAGACTGCACATGCCACAGGGCAACTAAGTCCACGCACCACAACCACTGAACCCACGTGCTGCAGCTACCGAAGTCTGAGCGTCTACAACAAGAGAGGTCATCGCAGTGAGAAGCCCAAGCAACACAACAACAGAGTAGCCCTCTCTCATTGCAACTAGAGGAAAGCCCGTATGAAGCAACAAAGATAGCACAATCAAAAAAAAAAAAAAGACATTCTCAAAATGTATTTCGCAGATATTCTCATTGTGAAATCCTAACCCCTAGTCCCTCAGATTGTGACCTTCTTTGGAAATAGGGTCACTGCAGTTATAATCAGATGACGTCATGCTGGTGCAGGGTGAGCCCCCAATCCAGTATGACTGTTGTGCTTCTATAAAGGGGAACACGGGACATGGACATGCATGCAGGGTGAACACCATGCGAAGATGAAGGCAGAGATGGAAGTGAAATGTCTGCAAGCCAAGGGATGTCGAAGATTGCTAATCAACCCACCAGAAGTCAGGGGAGAGGCCAGGAACAAACAGACCCTCCATATCCTCAGAAGGGATCACCCTTGCTAACACCTTGATCTTGGACTTCCAACCTCCAGGACCATAAGAATAAATTTCTACTGCACCAGCCACCCTGCTGATGATACTTGGTGACAGCAGCCTTAGCAGACTAATAAACACCCTAAAATAGAAAATTTCAGTGCTGCCAAGGAGAGGAACTTCTCTTTTCCGATGTGTTTTGGGTCATGGGCCATGCAAATCATCAAACAAAATGACAGATCTTCTCTACAAAAATCTCAGATGCACGTAGCATTTTGGAAACAAGGTTCGGAAATTCTTGAATATCAGAGATATGTTACTGCTTAGAGGAGAACAGTTTTAGGCAGACATGAAGAAGCATCCCTGAGCTGATTAAGTCAAGTGGATTTGATCTACAGATGTTCTTTGTATGAATGACCTTTGTTGAAACATAAATCATGAGAAGGGAGAGAAGCCCGAAACCTTTCATGATGGAAGGAGTGTGAATGGCGAGAACCGTGGGCAAGGGTTTGGCATGAATAAAGCCCCCATGAGTCATGTCATAGCTTCCGGCTCCCAAGAGAGGCTCTCCAATGCTGGTCCCTTTCTGCCAGCCCCTGGAAGCTAGGGATATATAAACAGGTTCTAGCATTTGCAGACCAGAAAAATTACATGGGGCTGTTCATTTTAACCAAATCGCCAGGTTTTCAGCAGATTTGCACTATCAATGCTCTGTTCAGATCCGCCCCCCCCTTTTTTTTCTGTGTGAACATTCTCTGGCTTCCTTGAACTTTTGCTCCTCAAAGCTGCACCTGGAGCTGTCTTTGGAAATCTGCTCCCAGGCTACCCACTGCTCTGCTTGCAAACCCAGAGTGCTGAGATACCAGGAGATAGACTACACCCTGGGCACCACCCTTAGCTATCAACTAACCGGTTCAGGAGTGTAAAAGCTCTATTTCTTTGCCTTGATGAGTTGAGACAAGCTGTGAGGCAAAATTTATGCTCCCAAGATCCCCACAGGATCAGGCTAAGCTGAGGCTTTGTGGAGACCTCACCCTGACTTGGCTTTTTCCCTGTCCCTCTTCTGCTTTCCCCCATCACCTGTTGCTTCCTCCTGGAGCACTTGCTTAATAAATCACATGGCAGGAGACTTCTAGTGTCCTTTCCTGCTTCTACGAACCTGATGTCAGTGGGGGTGGTTTAGTCCGTTCTGAGCATCCCGAGTACCTTCTCAAATAGCCTGGACTGTCTCCTGTGGGCTTGATCCAAATTTTGCTTAAGCAATAAGAGGAGAAAGAATAGTGGGAGATACTGTTATGAGAGATGAGCCAGGGAAAACGTCCTTCGGTTAATAAAGTGATCAAGGCAGGAGGTCTGAGCAGAAGCCAGAATTTCTCCATCTCAACATTACTGACATTTGGGGCTGGATAGTTCTTTGGATTGAGGGGCTGTCCTGGGCCTTGGAGGAGGTTGAGCAGCCTCCTTGGCTTCTTCTCACTAGATGCTAGCCACCAGTTGTGAGCACCAAGAATGTCCCCAAACATTGACAGATGCCCTCCAGTTGAGAACCACTGCATTAAACCAAGACCTGAGTGCTGAGTAAGGCTTAGCTCAACGGAAAGCAGCATTCTGAAGAGAGGAAACAGCCTGTGCAAAGACCCTGAGGTGGGAAGGACTCGGATTATCGGAGGAAGAGAAGGGAGGTTAATGTGGCCAAGAGCAGTGAGCGAGAGGGGAGGGGGTTCCAGGTGAAGATGGGCTGGGCGTATATCACGCAGGGGCTTGTGCAGCAAAGACTTGCAATTTTAACTTAAAAGCAACAGAAAGCCATAGAAGTGTTTTTCCCTTCAATTAGATGTGTACTTATTGAACATCTGCTCTGTGCCAGACACTGTGTAAGTAAAAGTTGGAGAAGAACTTTCCGAGGAAGGATCACAGTGAATGGTGGGGTCATCTCCCAATATGACGCTGTGGTTCCCAGTTCCAGACTCAGGAAGGTCATACTGACGCTTTGAAATCGGCCACAGAAATCAATAGGTGCTGCAGATTAGGACTTCAGCCAGCATATAGCCCACAAGAGCATGCCATCCACAAGTAGAACAGCCTTTCTTTCTAATCTGGTTGCCTTTTCTTTTCCTTTTTTTTTCTTCCCTCCCTGCTTTCTTTCTTCTTTTTGTCTAATTCCCTGGCTGCAGCTTCTAGTACAGTATCGAATAGATGCAGCAGGAGTGGCCATTCCTCTCTTTTTTTTTTTTTTCAAAAAAAATATTTATTTGTGTGGCTGTGCTGCATCTTGAGTTGTGGATGTGGGATCTAGTTCCCTGACCAGGAATGAACCTGGGTCCTCTGCATCGGGAGTGCACAGCCTTAGGCCCTGGACCACCAGGGAAGTCCTGTCATCTTTGTCCTAATCCGGATCTTTAGAGAAAGTGGGGTATGCTTGTTGTGTTCTGTCACTAAGCCCTCATCATTGGTTGACTCATTGAAAAAGTCCTTGATGCTGGGAAAGATTGAGGGCAGAAGGAGAAGAGGGTGTCAGAGGATGAGATGGCTGGATGGCATCACAGGTGCAATGAACATGAACTTGGGCAAATGCCAGGAGATGGTGGGGGACAGAGGCCTGGCGTGCTGCAGTTCATGGGGTCGCAAAGAGTTGGACATAACTGTGTGACTGAATAACAAGCCTGACACTTGCTGAGGGTTTCTTGTAATCAGGTTGAGGATGTTTTCTTCCCATCCCTCTCTCCTCCCTCCCCACTGCCCACAAAGGGTGTTGAATTCTAGAAGGTTTGCAGAGGAGCACCTTGAACAGAAATTTACATTAAAAAAAATTTTTTTTAGAAGTCCCTTCTGGCCATTTACAGGAGAGTGACTTGCAGAGGGCAGGAGTGGAGGCAGAGAGGCCGGGGAGCAGACTGTGTGGTCAGGCAGGCGAGGGATGCTGGTGTCCTCGGCGCTGGTCTTAGCCATGGAAAGAAGGGCAGCTCTTCCAGAGATGCTCTGGTGGGAAAGATGACACCGAAGTTCACGAACCCAGCCATAGGCATGGTCCCAGGTCAGGATTTCTAGAAGCAGAGCCTGAGGGGTTGGGGAGGGGGAGTGAGGCATCGAGGAGGGGGCAGGGGCAGGGGCCCAGCCAGGGTGTGGTCCCAGGTGAAGTCTGGCCTTGGCCTGACCCTTGGGGGACTCTGGAGCATCACCTGCATTACAGAGTTGCCCCCATATCCGCCGATTCTTGGCTGCCCCCAGTAGAAGGAGGTGTAGCCTCCCAGGGGTGTCCATCTCTGGACGAAGTGGCCTGACTCAGTCCAGTTCAGTTTCTCAGGGAAGGTTGCGTGGTTGTGAGTCTCCTGAAGCAACTCGGGAGTGGGTGCATCAGGGATAATGGGGATGTGGGCGGAGCTTTTGCCACATCTATCACCTTAATGGAATGTACATAGGGCTCCCCATGGCTGCTAACAGGTCCAAAAGGGTGTGGGTCTAAGTTTTGCAATTAAACCACCGAAATCCTTAAAAAGATCAGGGGTGGCATAGGAGTGGTGTGTGTGTGTGTGTTTGGGATGCCTAACCAACCCAGCCACTTTTCCCAGGCCTGAGGGGTTTCCCAGGACAGGAGGCTTTCAGGGCTAAACCCAGGAACATTCCAGGCAGTAGTCACCCTATTAGTGGAAAGTAACAAGCCACGGTGGCTCAGACGGTAAAGAATCTTCCTGCAAAGCAGGAGACCTGGGTTCGATCCCTGGGTTGGGAAGATCTCCTGGAGAAGGGCATGGCAACCCACTCCAGTATACTTGCCTGGAGAATTCCATGAATAGAGGAGCCTGGTGGACTATAGTCCATGGGGTCGCAAAGAGTCGGACAAGACTGAGAGACTAACACTTTAATACATAGGATCGTAATAAAATAAGCTTTACCGACAGACTACATGCCGGTGACATGCCTTTACACAGTCTATTTCTAATATTTAGGCGGTGATAAACTGACCAGCGGGATGTATTTTCCAGACGTGGCCTAATTTTCTTCGTAAAGGTATCAGAAGATGGTGGCTTCGTGGTGGTGTGTTCAGGCCCTAGTTTTGAAGAGGGGGAGATATTTACGAAGTCTTAAGCTCTCCTGTGCCCACATCATGTGGCCTCCTGCTTCTGCTTTCTAACTGTGGCCTGGACAGTGGCAGGATGCTGACATCCAGATATCACGGCTCCCACCTGTCCCAGAACCTCTCTCTCCTTCCCTTTCTACATCTCTTTTCCTTTCTCTCTTTCCCTTTCCGCTTCTCTTTCCCTTTCTCTCTCTTTCCCTTTCTTTCTCTCTCTCTCTCTTTCCCTATCTTTCTCTCTAAAAGGAGAGACTGACCGACTTAGGTCCTGAAGTTTTCAGATTTCTGCTCCACAGATGGCTCCAGTCCTCTGGGGGCTTTCCTGGAATCGCTCCTTCACCTACACAGATGGCGGACACAAATGCCCACCTTGTGAAACAGCTATCTCCCAGATCCTCTTCCCTGCTTTGCCAAGATACACGGTCTCCAACCTTTCCACTTGTGCCCAGTGCCCAGCCATCTCAGAGAGAATGAGCCACTTGTGAGTCCCGCAGGACAGCCCTGCCTGCCCGGGGTGGTCCATTGGCATCTCCAAGAGCCTGACCTCCTCTGCCCTGGGCTCGGCTAGCTCATGCCAAAGCTGGCCTGACTCCCTCCCCAGCTCCTAGGTGGCTCCTGCCCAGCAAAGGCCACAGCATCTCCTGCTCTGGTCAGAGGACTGAGTTTTCTTGGAAGCCTTTGAAGACAATTTTCAAAAACCTTATTTGACTTCTTTTCCAAAAAGAGCCCAGAAAACAATCTCCCAGCCAAAAGCAACGCCTCTTGCTTGGGGACCGCCCTTGCACAGGCAAGCTGCTGAAGAGAGACTTTTCCCCTTTCTTCCTAGTGTGCGTGTGTTTAATTGAAGTATATGTTGTGCCAATCTCTGCTGTACTGCAAAGTGACTCCGTTTTACTCATACATGCATTCTTTTTCAAAATATTCTTTTCCACTTATGGTTTATCCAAAGAGATTGGATACAGTTCCCTGTGCAATACAGTAGGACCTTGTTGTTTATCCATTCCAAATGTAAGCAAGTTGACAGCCATTTGGTTTTCTGATCTCAAATTTTAGGAAAAGTGAAAGTGAAGTCGCTTAGTCGTGTCCGACTCTTTACGACCCCATGGACTGTAGCCTACCAGGCTCCTCCGTCCATGGGATTTTCGGAAAGTTTTTTTTTAAATATCTTATCTTTCTCTCATTATAGTTGATTTACAATGTTGTGTTAGTTTCAGGTGTATGGCAAAGTGATTCAGTTTTACATGTGTATATAGATATTTTTTTAAATTTTTTTCTAGTATGGGTTATTACAAGAAATGAATATAGCTCCTTGTGCTGTATGTAGGTCCTTGGTGTTAATCTATTTTCTATATAGTAGTCTGTATCGTTAACCCCAAGCTCCTAATTTATCCCTCCCCTCCCTTTGGTAACCGTAAGTTTGTCTTCTGTGTCCTTGAGTTTACTTTGTAAATGAGTGCATTTGTATTATTTTTAAAGATTTTACGTACAAGTGATATCAGAAATCTGTCTTTCTCTGTCACGGTAGTGATCTCTAGGTCTCTAGATCCCAGCTTATCCCCTCTCCTCCGTAAGGCTCTGTGGGCTGGACTTCTCAGGTGGCTCAGTGGTAAAGAATCTGCCTGCCGGTGCAGGAGACACAGGTGCGATCTGTGGTCTGGGACAAGCCCACACGCCCCGGAGCAACTAAGCCCGGGCGTCCCAGCTACCGAGCCTGCGCTCTAGAGCCCGGGAGCTGTAACTGCTGAACCCACGTGCCGCAACCACTGAAGCCTGCGTGGCCTAGAGCCTGTGCTCCGCAGCAAAAGGAGGCACTGCAGTGAAAAGCCAGAGCACCACAGCTAAAGAAGGGCCACCCTCCACCCCCACCCAATCACTGCAACTAGAGAAAGCCTTCCCGGAGACAAAGACCCAGCACAGCCAAAAATGAATAAGTAAATAAATGACTCCGCAGCTAACGGTCCCTTCCTTTTGTGTGTGTGTGTGTGTGTGTGTTTTTTCCGGTCCCTTCCTTTTGAATAGAATTTGAATAGTTACCTGTCACAGCATGTAGCATGTTGGGTCAGGTGAGATATGAAGGTTGAGAGCCCGCACCTGAGTCTGTGAAGTCCAGAACCGCAGGCCCTTTGCCCATGTGAGGTGAAACAGGGTCTCAGAAGGATGGCTTTTGGTGCAGAGCAAAGTGGTCAAATTGAGTGGCTCTGACTACCCACCTGGGAAACCATCCTTTCCTAATATTAGCTACTTGTGGTCGAGTCAAGCCAGCCAAGCATATTACACACATAAAAGAGACCTCAGCCCCCGGTCAGGACAGATCACAGACTCAAATTCCCAGGCTGGGAGGTGTCTTGGGCTGGACTGCTCCAGAAGCAGACCCTGAGCCAAGGGATCAAGTGTAAGGATGTTTGGGAGGTGATACTAGAAAGCCCTGAGCCAAGAGGAGGGTGTTGAACAAGTTGCAACTGGTCAGACAAGGAATCAGGCCTTGTTACCGAAAGCAGGGTCTTGCTGCTCATTACTCAAAAGCCAATAGAGAGGCCAGGTTGGTGCAAAGGAAAGCTTGCTTTATTTTGGATAAAGCTGACAACTGAGGGTAGGGGGTGGGAAGGGCCCGATGTCCATCCAAGGGCTGACTTCCCCACCCTGCCCCCCACCCCTCACCACCACAATCAGGGTGTAAGAGCTTTTAGAGATGCGGGGGTGGGGGCTATATGCAGAAACAGCACAGTCAGCTCTGGCAGTTATCTTCAAATTGGTCATTAGTTGCCTGACCATTGTCATCTTGGTTATTTTAGGTACAATTAATCTTCAGTTCCAGAGTTTCCATTTCTTTCAGGTCAGTTCTTGGAACTGTGGCAGCTCATGTCTGGGTACAGACTGGTCATCATGCAGTGAACATCTTCCACCTGGTGGGAGTTTTAGTGTCTATAAGACAGCTCACAGAATATGGCTCAGAATATTATTAATATCTATAGCCTTTGAGAAGGGGCTTAAAGGCCCTCGACTGGGCTTACTGACTACATTATGATTATGTTGTCTCCTTTGACCATTTTCCTTTGTTCCTACATTTTCCTCACTTTTCTGATTAAACTTCCCCTTTGGCTAAATTTTTTCAACAGACAAAACGCAGGCCGAGGACACGGCCAGCAGCAGAAGGGGTTGGAGGTGGTTGGCAAGGACCATAGGATCCTGCTCCATTTCAGCCTGAGGCTCTAGAATCCTTGTCTTTCACTCTCCTTTCCCAGCATTAAAAGCCTCGATTTGGTGACTGGACAGCCCCATGTTAAAAACGAGACTAAGTTGTCTGAAATGCAGTGTGGTTTGAATATGTGTATGATATCCTGAGAATCCCTTGGACTGCAAGGAGATCAAGCCAGTCCATCCTAAAGGAAATTAGTCCTGAATATTCACTGGAAGGACTGATGCTGAAGCTCCAGTATTTTGGCCACCTGATGTAAAGAACTGACTCGTTGGAAAAGACCCTGATGCTGGGGAAGATTGAAGGCAGGAGAAGGGGACGACAGAGGATGAGATGGTTGGATGGCATCACCAACTCGATGGATATGAGTTTGAGCAAACTCTGGGAGATGGTGAAGGACAGGGAAGCCTGGTGTGCTGCAGTCCATGGGGTCACAGTCGGACACAACTGGTTGACTGAACAACAACAACAATGGTATTGTTAGTTGGCTCCAGCTGTCATAACGACGTCCTTAGACAGAAATTAATGCTCTGGCAGTTCTGGAAGTTTAAGATCAAGGTCTCAGCCTTGGCTTACAACAGCCATCTTCTTTCTGTGTCTACCTTAATCTCCCTTCTGTGTGTATCTGTCTACATCCCCTCTTTTTACGAGGACCCCAGTCATAGTGGATTAGGGCCCACCCTGATGACCTCCTTTTACTTAATTACCTCTTCTATGTCTCCCAATAGCAGCACATTCTGACGTCCCAGGGATTACGAGTTTAACATATGAATTTCAAGGTGACACCGTTCCATCCATAACAGATGTTGACACTGGAAATTGCATCGAAACCATGGGAAACCTTTTACCCGATATTAGGACGGCTGAGTTTTCAGTTCCTCCCTGGGGGGTATGTTTATCCTCTACAATGCAGCCACTTTATTTCATTAGGAGACTTGACCAACTGTATAGCACAGGGAACTCTTAATATTCTCTAATAACCTATATGGGAAAAGAATCTCAAAGAGTCAATATATGTATATGTATAACTTATACACTTGGCTGTACAACAGAAACTAACATAACATTGTAAATCAACTATACTCCAATAAAAACATTTTTTTTCAAAGGGACTTCTGGCCTGTGACATCCAACATATGCCATGCTGAAGACATCCTCCTGGGAATAGTTACTGAATCCCCCTTGGAATTAGGGATTTAAGTAAATGCGGAGGAACGAATACCAGGTGACCTCCACGAGCATCATCTGCAGGGACTGATTTTGTCATCAACCCATACTTCTCAGACTCAGAGGCTCACAGGGGGATCTCTGAGTAACCATGGTACCTGGACTCCATCCCTGAGCAGTTTTATCAATTCCCTGCACGTGTGACTAGGGCAGCAGAATTTTTCAGTGATTCCGGGGTGCTGCCAAAGCTTGAGAAGCATGTTTCTAGGCTATTGTGTCCCCCAAGAATACTTTGTGGTTCAAAATAAGAGTTGAGAAGGCTCCTGTAATGAAAGGACTCTGCAACAATTCATATATAAGGCGAAAGACGGGCTTCCTGGGTGGCTCAGTGGTAAAGAATCTGCCTGTCATTGGAGGAGATGGGAGATGTAGGTTCGATCCTTTGGTTGGGAAGATCCCTTGGAGAAGGAAATGGCTATCACCTCCAGTGTTCTTGCCTGGAGAATTCCATGGGCAAAGGAGCCCGGAGGGCTACAGCTCATGGGGTCACGAAGAGTCGGACACGACTAAACGACTAATGCATAAGACATGCAGACACAGCTGTGACTGCCATGGAGGAAAGCAATTATACTCAGAACCACCCAGAGCAGAAGGCATAGCATGGCACGCAAGGCCATAGGCTGCACCAGGCTCTGTCGGGAGGCAGAGCAGAAGATGGGCAAGAGCCTTTCTAGTGGTTTCTGTAGGAAACACCAGCCACAGTAGGCAGGTTAAAGTTTGGCCAGTTTGACAGTTTCCAGCAGGTTCTGGGGCATACAGGCTGTCCCTAGTTGCCTGGTACCTGGCCCCTGGGGGTCACCTGGTCTGTGAGAGCCCAGTAAAGGAAGGGGTTGGGGTATAGGCTCTGGATAGGTTGGTTTGCATAGAAACACTTACAAGCAAGTCCTTTTCCAGCTCTAGGAATCAGCTATCCCTGCGAGGGGTGGTCTGTCCAGAATAAGTATGCCCCCAGAATAAGTATTTTCTAATGTCAAAACATCAGAAAACATAGCAAATTTTAAAATGTGATGACTACCCCTTGCAGAGAGAAACATGGAAGGCAGGGTGACCTGCCCCAGGCCAGGTGGAGGTCTGGTTAAATTCTACTTAGCATTAACATGGTCAGGGGTTTCTAATGTCCCTGTGGTTCCCCCAAGTGGCACTTGTCCACTAGCCAAGGGCAGGGGAAAGGGTAAGGAAGGAAGTCAAGAGGGAGGAGCCACAGATGACCTAAGAGCACCACATCCAATCAGACAGATGGGTGGAGAAGACTAGGTGGCCAGGTGATAGGGCCCAAATGAGCAAACCCTGCCGGGACCAACAGTGCCGAAGCTCCCGGTGTCTGAGACCACCCCGGATCAGACAAGCATCCAGGAAAGGAGAGATGGACGGCAGGGAAGAGAGAGAAGAAAACGGAATCTCTGGCTGGAGAATCCTGGGCAGTTCTGCAATCGACAGCCTCACCACTGTTCAGATGGGAATGCTGGATCAGAGAGGGGCAGGGACTTCCCCAAGGTCACACAGCGAGGGGCAGGGCAGAGCAGGGACTGGGATTCTGATCTTTCAGTGACAGAGGTGTCCCCGTGGGTCCTCCACAGCTCCTTTCAAAACACAGCAGGACCCTATTGTAGGTACTGCCTGGGTTTCCAGCTTTCACTAGAGATATGAGCCAAGAGGGCAACATCAGCTCCTGGCTCCCTGCCTGCTGTGTCCCCAGCACCTCAGAGTCTGGGTCAGAACCTTCCCCTGTCTGGGGCTTATTTTGGTTCACACACGGAACGCAGCCCCAGTACCTTCGCTCTCTGAAGCTGACCCTTATTGTAATCAACTCAGAGTGTTAAAAACAGTGCCAAGGCTTGGCACTCAACATGTGCTGAGGACCTGTTTGAATGTGTCCATGCTTTATCTCTCTTCCTCCTCACTCTTACCCTACAGGGTAAGTTTTATTATTATTTCCATTTTACAGAGAAGGAAACTGAGGTCTGTTTTGTAAATATTTCCAAAGGGAAGGAGCAAACACAGATCCTCTCCCAGATACTGGGTTCAATATGTGTATTTAGCTGCTTCCATCTTTGGTGCTTGTGCCCCGTTGTGTCTGACTCTAGGAGACCCCATGGACTGTAGCTCACCCAGGCTCCTCTGTCCATGGAGTTCTCCAGGCAAGAGTATTGGAGTGGGTTACCATTTCCTACTCCAGGGGATCTTCCTGACCCAGGGCTTGAAGCTGCGTCTCCTGCACCTCCTGCATTGGCAGGTAGATTTCTTACCACTGACTTCCATTCTCAAACATTTCCTTTTGTTAAACACATGCTGCTGGGCACTTAACATACATCCTGTCATCTCATCCTTGTAATGACCTCATAAAATTGGCACCACTGACATCCCCATATAACAGATGGGGCAGAAAAGAGGTGATGTGTCTTACCCCAGGGGGCATGGCCATCCAGACGCAAAGCTGGGGTTTGAACCTAGCTCTTCTTAGAGCACAGTGACTCACCTACCTATGTTGTACAGAATGCAATGAAGCCCTGTCTCGTTTCCTTTCTGTCTTTTTTTTTGGCGCCAGCATCCTGTTGCCATGGAAACCAGCTGCCTATGCCAGTAGCCAGACAGAACTTCACCTCATCTGTATTTCCCAACTTTTGCTTTCTTCTCTGTCCACAGCAAAAAGTTGTACCATGTGGACACCTACACACACTTGGAAGATTCTCTGGGAAAATCCTGACTCATGGGATCAGAAGCTGGTGGGTGAATATTTCCCACTCTCTCTGTTCGTATCTTGGGGGAAAGCATTTGAGGTATGTTCTATGTATTTTTTCAGATGGGGCCACAGGTGGGACAGAGCCCTAGTGGCACCCAGCTCAGTAATGCACCTTCGAGTTGGCTTTCTCTCATCCCTGTTTCACCCATTCAGTCCCATGGGGGGCGGACATTCAAAAATGCACTGAAGTATTTCCCGTAGGGGCTTTCAAACTTCCCACCTCTCCCCAGATTCTGCACAGATCTGAAGGACAGGCTTAGAGGAAGGACTGGTACCTGGACTGAGCCACATACAGTGTTGTTTTTGCCTATTTCCTTCACCTCATAGTGGGTAGAATTCAAGAGGCAAGCTGTTGCCCCATTTGACAGACAGCAACGTCAAGGCACAATATGTCTATAAGATTTAGAAATTCTTGTCAAGTTGGCAGCCACTGGCCCAGAGAACTGACTGAACTCGCAGAAAAATGTCCCCAGATGATTCTGCCTTTCCATGTCCAACAAAGGCTTCCGAGTTCCTACTTTCAAGGATTTTTAGCTGCTCTTCCTAAGCGAGCTTGGAGGAACCAGAGCTCATGTGGCCAGTGACTCACCTTCTGTAAGACACAACTGTGTGTGTGAAGGTCATATAGTCCAACCTCATTTTAAATGTGGGTATACTGAGCCCTCTTTTAATCTTTTTGTAGAACCGTGTTTCTCTCCAGAGGAAAAATAAAGCATTTAGGCTTATTAACTATGGAAAATACAAGTAAGAAGACTCATAAAACTTGCCTATAATTAATCTTACCATTCGGGTATAACCGTGCAACATTGATTTAATATATGACTCAAAGGATGTAAAATGTAGTTTGCGTCTGTTAAAGATGGATCAGCGGAAAATGATTGTTTCCAGCCCTCATTTTTTTTTCTTTTCCATTTACCCCTTTCTCATTTACTGAGATCTACTAAGTGTCAGGCACTGTGCTAATTCCCATTGTTTAAAGAAAAAAATATGAATAAGTTAATGTGAAGAGGAAAATTTCCTCTACTTTATTATTTGAATAAGGGACAAGGAGTCTTCTTCGGCAATTATGCAAAAAGTAGAGAAGAGCTCTTTAAACGACCTCAGATGTGTCAGTATGAGAGTGTGCTCGTGTGCGTGCCCCTGCTCTATGTGTATGCACTATACATGTGCTGTGTGTGTACACACACGTATGCTTGTCCAGTCCGAATTTTCATGAACCTCTTGAGATCCTCTTTCGAAATCCTTAACGATCTGTGACATTGGGTTGAATGGCCTCTTGAATTGCATCATATAAATGAACCTATTTATCCCGTCTCTTGTGGTGGCCGGCTTAGGTTGTTGTTATTTTTCACCTTCTTATAGATGCTGAGTGAAATGGTTGAGGTTGCCTTCGTGGGAGTCTCTCCTGTCTCTCCCCGCAGTGTGTGTATGAGGGGGAAGTCCCTCTTGCTCAACTCTCTGCCTCTTCCCCATCAATCCTGCCCTTTTCTGTTGGGAGCTGTTTTCCTGTGAGGCGAAACTTTGCCACAAGGGGTCCTTCGTGCTCTTTCGGCGGAAGCAAGTCTTTGTTTCAAACAGAAAGGGATTTGGAGCCCGAGAAACTCTGGTTTACATCCCAGCTCGGCCACTTGCTCTGCCCAAGGCTTTGGAAAAGGGATTTGACCTCTGTGCCCCTCAGTTTTCCTGACTGAGAACTGGGGAGAGCAGCCCTTTTAACCTAGTTATCTAAGCATCAGAGCAGCCTTGCAGGAGAAGTGTTCGGTGTGGTATCTGGTGCACGGTAGGCACTGGATAAGTGGCAGCTCTTCATTACAGGCTCTGCTGATCAGTTCTTGGAAAATGGGGATTAAGAGAGTCCCCAGTTCATGGGGGTCACGGGCAGAATTAAATGAGATAGCACACATCATGTACCCAATCAAGAGTTTCAGCTGATTGAATTATTACCTTTTTGAAAGTGAAAGTGAAAGTCACTCAGCCATGTCCAACTTTTTGTGACCCCATGGACTGCAGCCTGCCAGGCTCCTCTGTCCATGGAATTCTCCAGGCAAGAATACTGGAGTGGGTAGCCATGCCCTTTTCCAGGAGATTTTCCCAACCCAGGGATCAAACCCAGGTCTCCTGCATGGCAGGCAGATTCTTTACCGTCTGAGCCACCAGAATCTCCCATTACCTTTTTAACCATTAATAAATAATATTGTTGTTTTTATTATTGTAAGGTCCTAGTATACTAATGTCCCCACTTATAGAAAAATATAGGAGATAAATTAGGCTAGGCTTTTGACAGGAGGTCAGATGGGGCAGTGAGCTTTCTGGGGGCCTAGGAGTTGATCCCCCATCACCATCTCATTCTCAGCTCACTGGCAAGCGGCATCTGCTGAAAAATGTCCTGGTCGTCCTCCCGTGTTGGCTTCCCTAAGGGCAGCAGCTGCCCCAGCGTCACTGAGAGACCCCACCCCAAGGCATGTAGTGTAAGTCGTGCCCCTCACAGCTATGCAGCAAAATGACCCAGCTCCTTGCCCACACCACAGAAGACCAAGTACCCACCCTGAAGCATCGAAACTCCTACAGTCCTGCCCACACCCTCTTCTGTTGCTGGGAAAGTTCATCTAAGTGGCCCCTCACTTTGCAGGGACACTTTCAAGCTGACCCCAGGTCTCCAAGGGGTATCACTATGGGGGACACTTTCCCAGCCTCCCCCTGGCAATCATCTGAGGCGACTTGATTATCTAAGAGGGAGGTGTGGTTTGAGACCAGGTCCAGTCTGAGTTCAACTCAAGATGTCCTATTCACTATTTGAAAGAGAATTGCCGGAAAGAGTAAGTACTTAATAAATATTGGCTCTGTTCTTTATCTATATACCTATTTATCTCTCATTATATTGACTCTGCTCTAATCTATCTAAAAACAATATTTATAAATAAAATATATAAATTAGATGCATTAGAAAAGAGCTCATGAAATATATATAATATATAAAAAACATATGTATATAAATATAGATAAGAGAATGCTTGCGTGCTAAGTCGCTTCAGTCATATCTGAGTCTTCGTGACCCTATGGATTGTAGCCTGCCAAGTTCCTCTGTCTGTAAAATTCTGCAGGCAAGACTACTGGAGTAGGTTGCCATGCCCTCCTCCAGGGGATCTTCCAGATCCAGGGATCAATCCTGTGTCTCCTGCGCCACCAGGTTCTTTACCACTAGTGCCACCTGAGAAATCCAGGTAAGCGAACATATATAAATACACATGTATATCTATATATGAGGATACAGCTAAGAGGTTAGATGAATGAATATATGAATACATGTATACATATAATCTTAGGGTTTCCCAGGTGGTGCAGTGGTAAAGAATCCGCCTGTCAATGCAGGTTTGATCTCTGGGTCTGGAAGATCTTCTGGAGTAGGAAATGGCAACCCACTCCAGACTTCTTGCCTGGAGAATTCCATGGACAGAGGAGCCTGGTGGGCTACAGTCCATGGTGTCGCAAAAATTTGGACATGATTGAGCATGCAAGCATAGATATCATCTTACACCCCATGCACAATTAAAAAAAATTTTTTTTTGATTGTATTTTTACTAACAACAATTAATAATACTTTCTGTGAAAAAAATAAAGCAAGATAAGGGGTTAGAGTCTGACAATGTAATTTAGAGTAATTTAGAATCTCACTATAGACAGCACTATGTTATTCATTACTCTTTCCTGGCATTTTTTGGGGGGCCTATGTCTCATGGCTTGAAACACAGTCTTTTGATCCTCTCAACAGTCTATTGAGGAAGGTACTATTATCATCATCCCATTTCACAGATGAGCAAACAAAGTCCCAGAGACATCAGCACTGTCTTCAGAGTCCAAGCTCTTAACTGTGTGCTCTGCAGAGGAGACTGCGACCCGGCAAAGCACTGAAGGGCTCCGCACAGTGCCTGGCACCCAAGGGCTCAGTGCCTGCTGGCTGTTTTCCTGGGAGGCTCTGAAGGGTCCAGAGACGCAGCCTACAGGGTTTCTCCAGGTTGATGCTTTTTTAACTGACCTTCTGTGGGGTGGGGGCACGGAGCTGGGTTATCTCACGGTGGCCTTTCAACCTCTGGGAGGGCTGGGGTCAGGGCCGGGGCAGCAGGCCTGCCAGGGAGCTGGAGGGCTGGGCGGCAGGGAGCCTGTCAACGTGAGACATCCCAGGAGGACCGGTGGGGAGGGCTCAGGGGGTGGCAGAGCAGTGGGGGAGACCCTGCCCTGCAATCCACCATCCAGCCTGGGACAGCAGACGAGGGCAGAGGGGAGGCTGGTCCTGCCCCTCTCCATGCTCCTCCTTCCACCAGCTGTCTTCTGGGTTTTAGGGTTTTTTTTTTTTTCTTTTTCTAAGTTTTTTTTGACGTGGCCCAGTCTTTATTGAATTTGTTACAATATTACTTCTGTTTTACGGTTTTGGTTTTTTGACTCCGAAGCATGTGGGATCGTAGCTTCCCGACCAGGGATCAAACCTGTACCCCTGCATTGGAAGGCAAAGTTCTAACCACTGGACCTCCAGGGAAGTTCCCAAGGCTTTAGGGTCAACACTTCATCTTGTAAGTCTGAATGGCGTTCACGATCTATCTTCAAGGGAAAATGGGAAAAGTAGAGGGCCTCTAGCATCCTCTCACCCCGGGCTAAACAACAAGAATGACTGAATACGTGACTTTCCCCACCTTCTTCCCCCTCCAGATAAGAAACATACAGACAGGTAAGATATCCCCCCTCTTGCAAAAATTAGAGCACACCCCATTGTTACTCTGCAGTGTGCCTTTATCACTGATAGGCCCTGGATAGTTTTCAAGTTAAAATGCCTGGGTCTGCCTCATTCTTTTTAGGCATTGCATAATATTCCATGCTGTGGCTGTACCACTCAGCCATTTCCCAATTGATGGATGAAAAGGTCACACCACGTTTGTTGCATGTTATAAAACGTGCTATGATCAAACCCCTCGTATGTGTTCCTTGAGCCCTGACTGCTACTTCTAGAGTTTCAGAAGTGGGTCAGACACCATGGAATTTTGGAATTCTAGTAGATTTTTATCAAATTGCTTGCCATAATGGCTCCTTTTTTTCCCCCTAAGCTTTTTGTGCAGTATAGCTGGTTAACAAACAATGTAGTGATAGCTTCAGGTAAACAGTGATGCTACTCAACCATACAGAATACATGTATCCATTCTCCCCCAAATTCTAAAGGAAATAAATCCTGAATATTCATTGGTGGGACTGATGCTGATGCTGAGGCTCCAATACTTTGGCTACCTGATGCAAAGGGCCAACTCATTGGAAAAGACCCTGATGCTGGGAAAGGTTGAGGGCAGGAGGAGAAGGGGATGACAGAGGTTGAGATGGTTGGATGGCATCATTGACTCGATGGACATGAGTTTGAACAAACTTCAGTAGATGGTGAAGGACAGGGAAGCCTGGTGTGTTGCAGTCCTTGGGGGTCACAAAGAGCTGGAGACGACTGAGCGACTGAACAGCCACCTCTATGCTATACAGTGGGTCCTGTTGGTTACCCATTTTAAAAATAGGAGTGTGTGACATGTCGATCCCAAACTCCCTAACTGTCCCTTCCCCGAATCCTTCTTCCTGACCCGCAGCAACCATAAGTTCGTTCTCTAAGTCTGTCTCTTTCTCTTTTGTAAGTTCACTTATAATCATTTCTTTTTAGAGTCCACATATAAGGGATGTCATAGGAGCATCCTTCTGTCTGACTTACTTCACTCAGTATGACAGTCTCTAGGTCCATCCACGTTGCTGCAAATGGCATTATTTCAGTCTTTTTAGTGGCTGAGTAACCATAAGATAAGGGCTCTTGCGATTCACAGTGCCTCCAACAGTCTGCTCAGGTGTGTGTTTCTATGCAGCCTGAGTGTTATCTGTGTGAGAGAGAGAGAGGGAGGGAGGGAAGGTGGGAGGGAGCGAGGGAAGAGAGGCAGATGCCTAGGGTCAACGAATCTGGTAGATGAAACCTGAAAATTGAAAGAAAAATTATATTTAAGACTTTTATGTCATATGCCTTTGCAAGCAAAGGTTCTGCCATTTTTAAGGGGAGAAGAGAGAAGTCATGGTATTGTGAAAGTGAAGTCGTTCAGTCATGTCCAACTCTTCGGACCCCATGGACTGTAGCCTACCAGGCTTCTCCGTCCATGGGACTTTCCAGGCAAGAATACTGGAGTGGGTTGCCATTTCCTTCTTCAGGAGATCTTTCCATGCCAGGGATTGAACCCAGGTCTCCCACATAGTAGGCAGGTGCTTTACCGTCTGAGCCACCGGGGAAGTCACATGGTATTGTAGTCATATAACCAATCACAGGGGAGACTGTCATCCAAAAGGGAATGACCTGGCCCTGTGACTCGGACAGTGGTGTCCAGAAGAAGGGACGCAGCCTGGGGTGGGGGGCTCAGGTGCATGTTGCCATCAACTTGACGATCCAAAGGGCCAAATGAGGGACTTCCCTGGTCCAGTGGTTAAGACTCTGTACTTCCAAATGTAGGGGTGATGGGTTTGATCCTTGGTTGGGGAACTAAGATCCCGTATGCCTTGTGGGCAGGCTATAAAAAAAGCAAAGTGAGGATGAGATGCCCAGGATGGAAGCAGTGAGCGTTGCCCTGTGGAGAAGACCCTGACTTTCCCTCCCAGGTCCCTGGGGTGCCGTTTACTCTGCCTGAGTCCCCATTGCTGCTGGTGTCTGTGCCCTTGTGATCCTATTGGCCTGAATCTCTCCCTCCCTCTGGGAGGTGGCCCCTGGGGCGCTGGAATTGCTCTGTCCTCATTGGCAGAGAAAGAGAAGATTCTGGAACTTTATGTTTTCCCGGGGCAGCTCTTAAGCTGTGATGGATTGATGGGAGGTAGAGAAACCCAGCTCCCTCCCCTGAGCTGGGACAAATTCAGAGGCGTAGTTCACACTGCAGAAAGCCCTGTGGGATCGGGTTGAGACTTCGCCTGAAGTTGCATCCTCACAGGACCCCCTTTCCTGCTTCTTCTCCCTTACAGGTTTCTCCTGGGACAGTCCATTAATAAATGCCTGGCACACAAGTCTTGTCTCGGGCTCTGCAGACCTGGGCACAGGGACAATAGCAATTCTGCAAAGCCCTCTGTTGGGAGCAATGTCTTCATTCCACTGTCGTCCAAACTCCAGATCTCAGACTCCGCTGCAGCAGAATGGGTAGAGTCAGTCTCCCAAAGCAAATTTGACAGTGTGAATCAGGAAACTTAAAGGCTGTATCCCTCTTGTTCTTTGTTGTTGTTCAAACACCAAGTCGTGCCCAACTCTTTGCGACCCCATGGACTATAGCATGCCAGGCTTCCCTGTCCTTCACTATCTCCTGGAGTTTGCTCAAATTCATGCCCATTGAATCTGTGAGGCTACCTAACCATCTCATCCTCTGCTACCCTCTTCTCCTTTGGCCTTCAATCTTCCCCAGCATCAGGCTCTTGTTATCCTACATCTAAGAATGCAGACTGCAAAAAGAGCTGTCACTCAGCTCACCACTTGTTAGCTGGGTAACCTTGAGCAATATGCTCGTTCTCTATAATCCTCAGTTTCCTCATCTGTGAAATTAACCAGTAACAGTGTCTATATCATAGGCCAGTGAGAATTAAACAAGATAATGCATTTCACTGCTTATATTCCAGGGCCTGGGTAAAGAGTAAATTCTAAATAAATGCTGGTGTAGATCCTGCTGACCACATGGTGGGCAGTTATGGTTCCAAACTCAGGAATTAATAAACTGTCAACACTTACCATGAACCAAGCCCTGTAACATCACCTGGGTAACCCTGCTGACACTGGGTTTTTATACCTTCTGATGCTTTTTTAAAGAATATCAGTACAAAAGGGAAAGAAATTCAAAGTAAAAGTCCTCCCTGTCTAAATACCAGTGCCTACCTCTCCTGTTTGCTTAAAATGACCAACACTAAGAGTCCTTTACTTTCTTCCAGGAAAAAAATCCTACTTAATAAAGTGCCATCATATTTATTATTATGATGGCAATTAATAAGAAATTGCCATGAAAATGCATGGCAGATCCAGAGAAATCTGGAGAAGAGAACAGCTACCCACTCCAGTCTTCTGGCCTGGAGAATTCCAAGGACAGAGGAGCCTGGCAGGCTACAGTCCATGGGGTCACAAAGAGTCAGACATGACTGACCAACTTTCATTTTCACTTTCATGGCAATTTCTTATTAATTGCCATCATCATAATTAATATGATGGCATATTATTAAGTAGGATTTTTTTCCTGGAAGAATATAAAGGACTCTTAGCATTGGTTATTTTGGGGAAACAGGAGAAGCAGGTGTTGGTACTCAGACAGGGAGGACTTTTACTCATCAGGACTGTCGCGAACATTAACCAGAAAGTTATGTCCATGGCCTTGCCTGGAGTAAGTTCTCGGTCATATCATGACTCACACTTGGGGTCACCTGGGCACAGGAGGACAGCCTAGTGACGTTCCAGATGTAGGGCCAGGAGAAAGTGAAAGTGTCAGTCACTCAGTCGTGTCCAGCTCTTTGCAGCCCCAGGGACTGTAGCCCGCCAGGCTCCTCTATCCGTGAAATTCTCCAGGCAAGAATACTGGAGTGCGTTTCCAGTCCCTTCTCCGAGGGATCTTCCTAACCCAGAGATCGAACATGGATCACCTGCATTACAGGCAGATTCTTTACAGTCTGAGCCACCAGGAGAGAAAATCAGATAATCTATGAAAAACAAAACAAAACAAAACAAAGGCAGCAATAGTTTTAATGAAAGAGTAGAGAAAGCCAAACAAAAATATAAAGAAAAAGCTTCTGTGGACCCTCTCCAGAGGTTACCACTGGGACTAGTTTGGGTAACTCTCCAGTCTTTCTTTCATTTTTCATATTTCAAACATAAATTACACCTAGATAATCTGGGAAGTATGGATCATATTCTACCTATTTTTCAAGTTAGTGATTTTTGCGTGATGCGTCTCAGAATGGGGTAGAACATTTCAGCATCAGTACCTGTGGTTCCATTAGCTTTCTGTTCTGTGAAACGCCACTCAGTAGTCAGCGTTCATTTAATGACTCCCCCTCAGATGGACACCTAGGTTACTACCCACTTTCTCCACTGGAAGTCATACCATGTGTGAGCATCTTATGCTTGTTTTTCTTTGTGCACCTGTGGCAGTAATTTTATATAATACATCTGCTGACTCCCCCTAAAGAGCCCCTGAGAAAACCATAGGTCAAGAAGCCTAAGTTTTTTAATACTTTTTATTTTGTATTGGAGTATAGTTGATTAACAGTGTTGTGACAGTTTCAGGTGGATGGCAAAAGGACTCAGCCATACATATACATGTATCCATTCTCCCCAAACTCTCCTCCCATCCAGCCTGCCTCATAACATTGAGCAGAGTTCCCTGTGCTAAACTGCAGGAACTTATTGGTTATTCATTTGTTTATCATTTGATTTTTTAAAAATTTTAAAGAAATAAGCATCCAGGATAATGTGCAGGAATATAAAACAACATGTATTATATATGTATTTGGATTTAACTCTAATTCTAGGTTTTGGGGCAGAAAGAATTTTATTTCTTAATTTAAACAGAAATAGCCAAGTCATAATATTTCCTCAAGGGAGTTAAGATTAGTGTGAAAGTAGTTGCTTAATTTCCTGATGGCTATTCATTTTAAATACAGCAGTATGTACATATCGATCCCAAACTCCCTAACTATCCCATCCCCTCATTCTTCTCCCCTGGCAACCATAATTCATTTTCTAAGTCTGTGAATCTGTTTGTAAGTATGGCTGCGACCCTATGGACTGTTGCCTACCAGCTCTTCTCTCCATGGGGATTCTCCAGGCAAGAATACATTTCCTTCTCCAGGGGATCTTCCCGACCCAGGGATTGAACGTGGGTCTCCTGCATTGCAGGCTGATTCTTTACCATTTGAGCCACCAGGGAAGCCCTCTGTTTTGTACATAAGTTTATTTGTATCATTTCTTTTTAGATTCTGCATATAAGTGATGTAAGATATTTCTCCTAGAAGGCCAAGTTCTTTTTAAATTTTTACTTTTTTTATTGGAGTGTAGTTGATTAACAATGTTGTGTTAGTTTCAGGCCACAGCAAAGTGGTTCAGTTATAATATAGACATACATCTATTCTTTTCGAAATTCTTTTCCCATTTAGGATATTATATTGCGCAGAGTTCCCTGGGCTGTGCAGTAGCTCCTTGTTGATTTAAGATAGAAAACCAAGAAGGCTAAGTGTATTAGACTGACCGCAGAAAGGGACGATATTAGCCATGTCTCGAAAGGGAAGTCCGGCAGAGTATGGACAGGGTTTTAAAAGTTGGGCTGGATGATTGGAAGGCAGGAAGTAGGTTGACATTTGGTAGAGTTGATGACATGATGGCTCTGGATGGGTGACCACAGCGAGGCTGGGATTTGGGGTGAATCTTGATGTACAAATTGTCTTGATAAGTACATTATCTAGCCTCTTCTTCTAGGGGCAAGAGTGTCCCCAGAACAGCAGCTGGGTTGTTTCTACTTGGCCTCAGCATTTCAACTGATGTTGGTTTCAATAGTCAATGCCTGCAAGGTGAATTTTTTGCATCAAAAGTATGGCTGCTTAGAACTGCCAGCATACAGCAGTAATAAAAAGCAGAGCAACTGTTCATCAATTTTATTGTTATTTTTCTTTACAGATAAATGTGCCTTCTTATTGCCTGAGGCAGCCACCTCACCGCACCCCTCCCTTAGCTCCCAACAGTGTTCCAGTGACTGACGCAGAAGTATTTTGGAGAGGAGCTGGCAGGAGATGGTAAAACAACGTCCGTGATAAAATAATTCCTTTCTGCTGTTGTGCATACCACCCTCTCCAATACAGTATTGGTTCCAAGTTATATTTCTGCCTACAATCTCAGAGGTTAATTATTTTCTTTAAAGAATTTTTTTTAAGTATTGGAATAATTTTAGATTTATGTTACAGTGGCACAGATAACACACAGAATTGCCATACCCCCTCACCTTTCTATTTCTTTATTTTTTGATTTTTTTTTTTAGCTGGAGGATATTTGCTTTACAGTGGTTGCATTCGTTTCTGCTGTACAACAACAGGAATCAGCTATAAGTAGGCAAATATTCCCTCCCTGTGAGCCTCCCTCCCACCGCCACCCCATCCCACCGCTTTCAGGTCATCACAGGGCACCGAGCTAAGCAGAGATGCAGACAGAGAGAACAAACTTGTGAATGTGGTGAGGGAAGGAGAGGGTGGGATGAATTGAGACAGGAGCATTGATATTATCACTGGTAAAGAATCCGCCTGCAAGCAGGAGACCCCATTTCGATTCCTGGGTCAGGAAGATCTGCTGGAGAAGGGATAGACTACCCACTGCAGTATACTTGGGCTTCCCTTGTGGCTCAGCTGATAAAGAAACAGTAATGCAGGAGACCTGGGCTCAATCCCTGGGTTGGGAAGATCCCCTGGAGAAGGGAAAGGCTACCCATTTCAGTAATCTGGCCTGGAGAATCCCAGGGAATATACAGTCCATGGGGTCGCAAAGAGCTGGACATGACTAAGTGACCTTCATATATATATATACACACACTCACGCTAGCATGTGTAACACAGATGGCTAGTCAGAAGCAGCTGTAGAGCACAGGGAGCCCAGCTCGGTGCTCTGTCGGCATCCTTTGACATCATGGAACTTTCGTCAAAGTTGGGAAACCAACTTCAGCATTCCACTGTTATCAAAAGTTATCGTAACTTTATTCAGATTCCACCACCTTTTACACAATCACATTTCCTTTTTTTTTCGGTCGATCCAGTGTCTCATCTGGGATCACAAGTACACTTACTCATCTTGTCTCCTCCAATCTGCGGCAGTTTCTCGGTCTTCTGTTGCTCCTGCCGTTGGCCAATGTGAGGAGCGCCACTCACTGGTCGGGCGCCTTGTAGGATGTCCCTGCACTGCGGCTTCTCTGCCGCCGTTCTCACAATCAGATTGGGGCGATGGGTTTCTAGGAAGAAGACCCCAGCTGTGGGAACCCCATCGGCCACCCGCCCTCACAGGTGGCGGCGACCTTCATCCTGTGGTCAAGGTGGTGTCTGCCGGGTTTCCTCCTTGTAACGCCACCATTTCCCTCCTTCCCACGTTCTCTTATTTGTGGGGAGGGTCAGGGGGAGGAGACAGAAGGGATTAAACTCCACCTCTCGGACAGTAAGGCATCTACTTCTTATTCTTTGGTTTCTCCTGTAATCAGAGTTCGTCCCACTTTCCTCATCAATCACTTTTGTGAAAAGAGAATTTCTCAAATTCCACCAAAATACCTATCTTTCTCCATGATGGATAACCACATGCTTGATGAATTGAGGATCACCACCCCACACTCCAATTTCATTCAATTTGATTGATTGGAGTTTCCCCAAAAGCTCTCAAGCAAGAACCCCGATATTCCCCGAGCTCCTTCTCAGGGTCCCCGGAAATCCATCTGGGGTCAGGCATCCAAGGGGGAACTGGGTAGCATCTTAGATGGGGCCTCTTCCACTGTGGTCTCTAAGACCAGCTTCAGCATCACCTGGGAGCTGGTCAGACTTGTGGCATCTCAGGCCCCAACGAGACTGCCTGATTCAGACTCTGCCTGCGAACAAGTCACCCCAGGTGACTGGGGCGCAGGTCCATCATTTGATAAGTTCTGCCTTAGAATCCCAGAGCCCAGAGGAACTGGGCACGGGGATCAGCTCCAAGTAAGGGTGGTCTCGTCTCTGTCACTGCCGCACCTGCCATAGTTCTGGCTCTGGTGAATTGAGTTGGAGGAGACGATTAGGAAGGGCCGAAGTGAGGGTCACAGAAGTAAGGGGGGAGAGGCAGGTGGAGCCGAAAGAAGGCTCAGGGACAAGCCTGAGACTGGAGGAGGGTGGAGGGCTGGGGAAGGTGGGCAAGAGGCGGGTGGTATCAGCACCACTGATAGATGAGCGTGGTGCCTGGGATGACCTTGAGGAGACGGCTGAGAGCCGGGACCCAGTGATGGATGAGCTGGGGTGGGGAGGCTGCTTGACAGCTGCAAGGAGCAAAGGGCTCAAGGTTCAAGAGTCCACTGTGGGTGGCAGCAGAGCCCAACAACCACAAGAGAGAAGGCCTTCCTCTCTTTCCGCAGCAGTGTTCACAAAAGCTCACCTACTCCACCATTATCTCTTAAAAAAATTTTTTTTGTGTAAGTGTACAGTTGCAGTTCAGTGGCATTCAATACCTACACTCTATAGCCCAACCATCACCACCAGCTGCCTCCAGAATGTTTTCATCTTGCAAAGCTGGAGCTCTGCACCCACTAAAGAATGACCCCCCAGACCCCCTTCTCTCCTCAGCCTCTGGCACCCACCACTTCACTTTCTGTCTCTTGAGTTTAACTCCTCTAGGAACCTCATAGGAGAAGGCAATGGCACCCCACTCCAGTACTCTTGCCTGGAAAATCCTGTGGACGGAGGAGCCTGGTAGGCTGCAGTCCATGGGGTCTCTGGGAGTTGGACACAACTGAAGTGACTTAGCAGCAGCAGCAGGAACCTCATATGAGTGGAATCCTACAGCATCTGTTCTTCTGGGATCTCTTTCCAGCTTCATGATTGTGTGCTGAACCAAATGGAGCAGGGAATATTAGTCCCATTGTAGAGATGAGGAAACTTAGGGTTGGGGTGAAACCCCTGGCCCTGGATCTCACATCTAGTAAGTAAGAACCACGCTTGAGAGTCAGGAGTCCAGGAGACCAGCCTGACTCTGCGTGGAATGTTCTGATGCACCCACGGTGAAGGTGGGCTGGAAGAGAAAGGAATAGAACCAAGGGCATGTGTGGAAGCGAGGGGATCACCTCCAAGTTCAGGTCTCCAAGAGATTGTAGCTTTAAATCTCCCCAGCACCTGCCTTGGTACCTACCATATAAAAGATGCTCAGACGTTTGATGAGTGAGTTAAATGTAGACTTTCTTCATTCCTCTTTTAACTACTGATAAGAATGAGTTTGCTAAGACAAGAGGGGGAATCTATTTGAGGAAGCTGGGGTAATAGAAACACGGTGGCTTTAGTAAAGCCAAGTTCATGGTGAATTCGGGAGGCATTCTGAGATTTTGCTGGGTCTCCTGTGCTTGTTACAGATCTCCCAGGGCTGTGTGTGTGTGTGTGCTAAGTAGATATGGGGATTCAGTGTGCCTTTAATGAAACCATTTCATGTTTACCTTTTAAAATAGATATCGCAGAATTCCCTGGTGGTCCAGGGGTTAGGACTCAGCTCCTTCACTTCCTGGGGGCCCAGGTTAAATCCCTGGTCAGGGAACTAACATCCTGCAAGGCATACCGCATGGCCAAAAATAAATAAAACAACATAAAATAGAAACCTCTGAAGTGCACAAGTACTCTTTCCTCTAAAAGACTGTCACTTAGGGGCTTTCATACTGTCTCCCAGTTAATTCAAACACTGGACGTTATCAATCAACTACCACATGCTTACCTTTAAAAACTGGGATTATGTTTAATTTCTCCCTACCCCTGTCCTCTAAACACCTTAAACTTATTTTACTAATCATAATGTTTTATCCACGAGACCAGGGGTTGGCAATGTTTTTTCTGTGAAGGGCCAATTGGTAAATAGTTTAGACTTTGAGGGCCGTACATTTTCTATTGCAACTGGTCAATGCTGCCGCTGTAGTGGAAGGATACCGTAGACAAGATGTCAATGAGTGAGCATGGTTGGGTTTCAATAAAGCTTTATTGACAGAAACACATTTGGGCCACCAGGTGTGGTATGTTGACTCTGCACTAGATTATGAACTGTGCTGTGCTGGGCTTTGAATCTCCGTGGCCCTAGAAGCAAGCTGTGCTTCAATCTTTGGAAACAGGAAACTCATACTCGCCTGCCTTTTGCTCGTTGCCTAGGAAACGGCTGGTGTGACTGACAGCAGAGGATGCTCTGTTGGTCCCCAGATCTGCTCGGCACCTCTTTGCTCAGGCTGACCAGTGGGGTCTGATCACCTGGGCTCCCTTCCTCTCTGACTTCCATGGGGCCTTTGCTATTGGAAGGTGAGGCAGCATATTGGGAAGAGGAGGAGAGAGGGCCCTGGATTTCCCCCTGGGCTTCCCCCAAGCTGGGCCACTGGTTGGCCAGAGGCTGCTCCCTCACCAAAGGCTACAGCTCCCATCAAGCAGCCTTCTCCATAGGGCTCTTTCCTCCATGTTCCAGGAATTGCACCCTCCTCCTAGTCAGTTCTAGCTGCTGTAACAAAAATACCATCGACCTGGGGCTTGAACAACAGACATTTGTTTCTCACTGTTCTGGGAGCTGGAAGTCCAAGACCAAGGTATTAGCAGTTTCCGTGATTGGTGGGAATCTTCCTGGTTCGCAGTTTCCATCTGATCCCTGTGTCCTCACATGATGGAGGGGGTGTTCTTGGGTCCCCCTTTTTGAAAACAAAAAAAATATTTATTTTGCTGTGCCAGGACGTAGTGGCAGCACACAGGATCTTTGTTTGGCCTTCACTGCAGCATGTGGGATTTTTAGTTGTAGCATGAAGGATCTAGTTCCCTGACCAGGGATTGAACCTGAGCCCCTTGTGCTGGGAGTGCAGAGTCTTAGCCACTGGACCACCAGGGAAGTCCTTCTGGGACCCTTTCATGAGGGCTCCATCTCACAGCCTGATCACCTCCCAAAGGCCCCACTTCCTAATAACATCACTTAAGGGGTTAGTTTCAACACATGAACATTGCAGGGATAAAAGCGTTTAGTCTACAACTGTATAGTCTTCAGGTATGGGGGCATTAACAGCACCTGCTGATGCTAGTCCCAGGGTACTTCACACCCCCCCATTTTTGTTTTTATGCTCCCTCTCCACCTCTCTGGGGGCAAGTTTAATCCTTTGAATGTGCCTTTTGTGCCCTGCAAGGATCCTGAATGCTAGGAGAATTAGACAACCCAGGCTGTACACTAAGTGCTTCACATACATCAGCTGCTTCATTCCCTCACTGTGAGCGAGGTAAGCCTGGCACACAGGCTCTAAGATGGACCCCAGTGATCCCCATCTCCTGGTGTTTATGCTCTTGTAAAACTACCACCCCAACCCCTTAAGTATACATAGGACCTGGGACTTATTTCTGAGCAATAGCACAGGGCCAAGAGGATGGGATGCTGCATTTGTGATATGTTATGTGGACTGTAATTTCCATCTTGCTGGCAGACTTTCTCCCTTGCTGCCTCTGATGGAGCAAGTGGCCACACCAGGAGGCACACGTGGCCAAGAAGCAAGGGCAGCCTCCCACCCACAGCCAGTCGGGAATGGAGGCCATCCATCCTACAACCTTCAAGAAACTGGGTTCTAAAAAAAAAAAAAAAAAAAAAGAAACTGGGTTCTGCCAAAAACGCAGGAGCTTGGGAGTGGATCCTTCCCCAGTCGAACCTTCAGATGAGACCCCAGCTCTGGCTGACCCTTTGCAGTCTTGCCAGAGATCTTGTCCCCGATGATTCAGCCCAGCAATATACCAATTTCCCCTAGAAACTGAGAGAATAAACATCTGCTATTTTAAACCGGGTTTGCGATAACCTGGTCATCAATTTTAGACAACTATGCAGCAAGGCAATTGCCTCTATTTTACAGGTGAGGACCGTGAGGCTCAGAGACGTGAGCTAACTTGCTTAAGGGGACACAGCTGGGAAACGGGCAGCCCAAGGACTGTCAGGCATTGGTTGCTAACTGCCCACCCCCAACCACGTGCTCATAGTTCCACCAAGTGGATGTCCTCTCAAGTGTCACTGCCCTTGGTGAACTTGCCTCTGAGCTCCTTCCTGCTCTGCCCGGCACCACCCGGGGAGCAGCAGGAGGCCAGGGTTTGTAAAACACCATCCAGCTGTCAGCACTGGCATTTGTCAAAGGAAGTGACTGCTCTCGGGCCCAAGCACCGTTCCCAAAGTGGACACCGCTTTTGAAATGTGCTAACGTACAAGCTTGTCAGGCTCGGCCGGGGGACCTGGGGCAGTGATCTGATGCTGGGGGACAGACCAGGGGCAGGCAGCTGCTGCCACAGAAACCAGGCATCTCTTTTCTTAGTTCACCACTTTTCCAGAGCTTCTTTCTCCGAAGCACTGAGGGGCTGGGTGGGCAGAAACTACCTCCCTTCAGATCTTCCTATTCTTAGGACCCAGAGCTGATGAAGAATCCACCTGCTAGTGCAGGGACTTAGGTTCGACCCCTGGGTCCCTTTATACTTGAGGATATTGAGGCTGAGGGAGGTGCTATGACAGGTGACAGAGCTTGTCGGTGGCAGGGCTAGGTTTTGGTAACAGAGCATGACTTCACGCCCTTTTAAATATTTGTTTATTGCCTGAGCTTGGTCTTCACTGCTGTGTGGGGTTTTTCCTAGTTGTGGTGCGCGGGCTTCTCACTGGCAGCAGCTTCTCTTCTTGCTGAGCACAGGCTCTGGTGTACACGAGCTTCAGTCGCTGCAGTGTGAGGACTCAGTAATTGCCATTCGCATCTCTAGAGCAAAGGCTTAACAGCCCGTGGCACATGGGCTTGGCTGCTTTGTGGGGTCTTCCAGGATCAGGGACTGGACCCGTGTCTCCTGCATTGGCAGGCTGATTCTTTACCACCACGCCACCAGGGAAGCCGATTCACGGCGCTTTTTGTGATAATATTCGAGATAGAGATCTGTGACTCAATTATTGAAATCTTCCTTTTCCACGAATTGACCCAAGTAGCCAAAGGGACAGACTCTTGTCAACACCTCCTCATGATCCCTTTACCATCATTTTACGGGTATAAATTTGATTCTCGGTAGATGACAGATAACTGGAAGGATGTAGGCGCAAAACATCCTTTCAGTTCAGTCACTCAGTCATGTCCGACTCTTTGCAACCCCATTGACTGCAGCACACCAGGCCTCCCTGTCCATCATCAACTCCCAGAGCTTACCCAGACTCATGTCCCTTGAGTCGGTGATGTCATCCAACCATCTCATCCTCTCGTCTCCTCCTCCTGCCTTTAATCTTTCCCAGCATCAGGGTCTTTTCAAATGAGTCAGCTCTGCATCAGGTGGCCAAAGTATTGGAGTTTCAGCTTCAACATCAGTCCTTCCAATGAACACCCAGGACTGATCTTCTTTAGGATGGACTGGTTGGATCTCCTTGAAGTCCAAGGAACTCTCAAGAGTCTTCTCCAACACCACAGTTCAAAAGCATCAATTCTTAGGTGCTCAGCTTCCTTTATAGTCCAACTCTCACATCCATATATGACCACAGGAAAAGCCATAGCTTTGACTAGACAGACCTTTGTTGGCAAAGTAATGTCTCTGCTTTTTAATATGCTATCTAGGTTAGTCATAACTTTCCTTCCAAAGAGTAAGCGTCTTTTAATTTCATGGCTGCAATCACCATCTGCAGTGATTTTGGAGCCCCCAATACATAAAGTCTGCTACTGTTTCTACGGTTTCCCCATCTATTTGCCATGAAGTGATGGGACCAGATGCCATGATTAGGACAAAGGAAATCCACAAGGGATGGATGAATTAAACCTCACGTGTCCATCTCTGTGGATGAAAACTATCTCAGGTTGGCCGTATCTGCAATGGGAAACAAATGGTAATTATTATAGCGGCTATTTCAAAGCTGTATTTTGAAGGCTGCTGCTGCAACTGCTGCTGCTTCAGTTGTGTTCGACTCTGCGCTATCCCATGGACTGTAGCCTTCCAGGCCCCTCTGTCCATGGGATTCTCCAGGCAAGAATACTGGAGTGGGTTGCCATGCCTTCCTCCAGGGGATCTTCCTGACCTAGGGATCGAACCTGGGTCTCCTGCATTGCAGGCAGATTCGGCACTGCTGAGCCACCAGGGAAGCCCATACTTTGAATACTTATTGTCAAAGGTCATGGGACTGCTGAGCTACAAAGGACTTTTTACTCCTAGCACAGCAAGCAGGAGGATCATGGTGTTCCCATTGTCCCTCAAGGAATGACCCAGGTAGATGCAGTATGCTCAGTGAGTCTGCATCCCAGATGAGAAGCCCCAAGTTTATGGAGGGCTCCCCACATGGCACTAGTGGTAAAGAACCCACCTGCCAATGCAGGAGACGTAAGAGACCTGGGTTTAATCCCTGGGCTGGGAAGATCCCCTGGAGGAGGGGATCCGCTCTAGTATTCTCGCCTGGAGAATCCCATGGACAGAGGGTAGTCCATTGGGTCACAGCGAGTCAGACATGACTGAAGTGACTTAGCATGGACTCATACGAATGTCGGAGAAGGCAATGGCACCCCACTCCAGTACTCTTATCTGGAGAATCCCATGGACGGAGGAGCCTGGTGGGCTGCAGTCCACGGGGTCGCTACTAGTTGGACACGACTGAGCGACTTCACTTTCACACGTTGGAGGAGGAAATGGCAACCCGCTCCAGTATTCTTGCCTGGAGAATCCTAGGGACAGGGGAGCCTGGTGAGCTGCCATCTATGGGGTCGCGCAGAGTTGGACACAACTAAAGCGACTTAGCAGCAGCAGCGTATGAATATACTTGTATTCATATGTATGATATACCTGTGAATGAATATATACATGCCTTATGGAGAAGGAAATGGCAACCCACTCCAGTGTTCTTGCCTGGAGAATCCCAGGGATGGGAGAGCCTGGTGGGCTGCCGTCTATGGGGTTGCACAGAGTTGGACACGACTGAAGTGACTTAGCTATACATGTATATATCTTTGATTTATATATATATCTATCTTTGTGACCCCATGGACTTTATAGTCCATGGAATTCTCTAGGCCAAAATACTGGAGGGGGTAGCCTTTCCCTTCTCCAGGGTATCTTCCCAACCTAGGGATCGAAGCCAGGTCTCCCACATTGCAGGTGGATTCTTCACCAGCTGCGCCATAAGGGAAGCCCAAGAATACTGAAGTGGGTAGCCTATCCCTTCTTCAGCAGATCTTCCTGACCCAGGAATCAAACTGGGGTCTCCTGCATTGCAGGTGGATTCAATTCTTTACACACTGAGCTATCAGGGAAGCCTGTAGTTACATATACATATGTGTATATATGAATATATGCGTATGGATATACATTCACATGTTTCATGTTGTATTGTGTATCATATACACACATGACTATAGCCTATATAATACATATAACACATACATATATATATATATATAATGCACATATCTTGTTTTATGCCCTTCGCAGATACTTGCATTTTTTTTAATTGCAGGTTTGTGGCAACTTTGCATTTGACTAAGTTTATTGGCCATGTTCTTTCCCAAAGCACCTACTCGTTTTCTTGTCTCTGTGTCACATTTTGATATTTTCTCTGTATTTCAAATGTTTATATCCTCATTCTATTTATTATGATGATCCGGGATCCAGGATCTTTGGTGTTCCTACTGTACTTGTTTTGGGGAGCCACAGTCCCCACCCATATACGATGGTGAACTTAACTGATGAATGTCTTGTCTGTTCTGACTTCTTCATCTACTTGGTCTTTTTCCCTCTCTATGGGTCTATTCCTCAAGACACAACAATATTGAAATTAGGCCAATTCGTAACCCTACGGTAGCCTCTACACATTCAAGTGAAAGGCAGAGTTGCATGTCTCTCACTTGAGATTAAAAAGCAAGGACCGATTAGCTTAGCGAGGAACGTGAAAGTGTTAGTCGCACAGTCGTGTCTGACTCTTTGCAACCCCATGGACTGTGGTCCTCTGCCCATGGGATTCTCCAGGCAGGAACACTGGAGTGAGCTGCCATTCCCTTCTCCAGGGCATCTTCCCAACCCAGGGATTGAACCTGGCTCTCCCACATTGCAGGCAGATTCTCTACCATCTGAGTCACAGGGGAAGCCCCAAGCTTAGCAAGGAAGGCACATCCGAAGCCAAGTTTGGCACAAGTTTTGGCCCAACAGGTAGCCAAGTTGTAAATGCAAAGGAAACATTCTTGAAGGAAATCTGTTGTTCTAGACACCTCATAATGGGTATGGGAGCTTCTCAATGCGTTGTGGCTAAGAGCGGGGCTCCCTGCTCTGCCTGTGTGGTCCCCATCCTCCGCCCTGACCCCCTGAGCATAGCAGGTCTCTCAGAGCCCACCCTCTAACCTGTCCTCAGGGGGGCAAGGCTGCTGCCACACAAGGCCTGGCCCCACTGCCTTGTCCAACCCCAGGAAGCGATGGGCATCGTGAGTCTCACGCGGTTTCCTGGGGAAAGGGCAGCTACAGCGGGCTCAGCCCCCACACCACTCTGTGTTGCTGTTGAGAGATCTGGAGCCCCACCCCTAGAGGCAGCACTCTTGTCTGCCTCCAGGCGGTGGAAAAGTGCCGACTTTCTGCTAGAATGTGAGCCCTTCCCACATTTGTTGTGTCTGGATGTAGGTGCTCCAAAGGAGAGCAGGAACACCCAGCTTCTTGGAAGCTTCCTCCCTCCTCTCTGGGTGGCTTACCTGCACAGAGTGGCATTCTGGAACTTTCTTCCCCTGTGACTGCCCCAGACTTTGGTTTCATCTGTTCCTGAGGCTCCCTGCTTCCGGCTGGCTGGCCCTGCAGTCTGTCACCGACAAGATGCCCAACCTTAGAGCCAGGTGACCTTTCAAAGGCACCGGGATTTGTTTAATTTTTCAGAATTCACTTCTCTCCATCCTTATCAGAGGCAAGCCAGTCCCCAGCTTGGGAGGCTGTTTGGCATCTTTCCCTGAATTTTGAAACAGATGGGCTGGGAGCTTCAGGGACGGTATCCTTTTTCTCTCAATGAAAAGGAACGGAGAGAAAGGAAAGACAATGACAGGACAGGATGGGGTGGAGTGGAGCTCCCTAGGGAAGAGGGGAAAAAGCGGAACACACACTTAATGACTATAATGCCTGATGCATTATCATAAAAATCTTCATTACTGCACTTTCAGAAAAAGTTATTACCTGCACTTAACTGCAGCTTATGTTTGCAGAGCTTTTTTTATGTTTGTCCAGCATCGTCTCTGCTAATCCTTAGAGCAGCACCTTGAGGCTTTATTATTCCCATTTTACAGGTGAGGAAACTGAGGCAGAGTCATTGCCCAAAGCTATGCACAGTGTGTGAGGGTCCAGTGTCCAAACCCAGCACCATGGACTCTGAGGTCTGTACATGAGGCAGGTCTGAGTAAATCTTGCCTCATCCTTACAGTAATTTGGTGATGCTGGTGGCGGGGGGAATCGACCCTCCCCATTTGATATGATTCTCAGCATGTCACTTTTATTTTTCAAGTCACACAGCCAGCGTATGTCAAGCACAAGAGGAAGAATAATATAATGATGAATACTAGAAAGTGTACAGCACAGGGGGATTCAAAACCCTTTACCATCTCTGAATGTATTTTTTCATCCCAACAGTCACATATGCATGCGTGCTAAGTCACTTCAGTCGTGTCTGACTCTTTGCAACCCCATGGACTGCAGCCTGCCAGGCTCCCCTGTCCATGGGATTCTTCAGGCAAGAATTCTGGAGTGGGTTGCCATTTCCTTCTCCAGGGGATCTTCCTGACCCAAGACATACTATGTCATAGTATAGTTATTGCTATTTTACAGGAGAGAAGAAGCAAGCTCAGGGATATCAAATGTGTCTGAGAGCAAACTGCTAGTGGGTGGTATAGACTGGTTGAAATTGCAGCCACCTGACCCTGTAGCCTACATCATCCTTGACCATCACACCCTCCTATGCAGACCATGGTCAGTGGGCCTCCAACATCAAGGTCTTTCTCCGGTGGGGTCACCTGGTGTTCATGGATGAACAATTCTGGATGCCTAGCTACAGCAGATCCTATGGAGTCATGTGCCAAATTACCTTCCTTCCTTTGTCTTTCTGCTCTGACTGGTCCAGACACCCCACACATGATCCCTAGAAACCACAGAGACATTCTGAGGCTGGTGCAGACTGGTTCAAGTGGGAAAACATCTCTTAAAGAGGGAATAGTTGTAGCAGACTACACCAACCAAATCAGGAAGGGAGGACAAGAGATTTTATAGAAGGGAGGCTGCTGGAAGGACGCTATGCTGAAGAATTGTGAGCACGTGCCTATTTTTTTGAATATTAGAAATAGTACTTTTAAAAAAATAGGAATAGAATTGCTTTACAATGCTGTGTTAGTTTCTGCTGTACAATGAAGTGAATCAGTCGTATGTATACATATATCCCTTCCCCCTTGGACCTCCCCTCCCCCATTCAGAAGCCAAGCCTGAGTCTGACCCCCAAGCTCACTCCTGGGCATGAAGTGAAAGTGGTGTAGTGTCCCGCTTACCGGAAGTTAGGGGAAAGCGCTTCTGTGGCCTCTTGCTGACAACTCTAACCCTGGGAAGATGGGTAAGCAAAAGCATTTCCCTTCTAGAGTTGAGCTACCTCGGTCTGAAGACATCCAAATATCTGAACCTAGACGGTCACCTATGAGCTTAAACACACAAAGGAAAAAGAGCTCAAGACTGACATCACGCTTCCTTTTAGCCGACTAAGTTCTTAGCTCTTTTTTTTTTTAATATGTATTTATTTGTCTGTGCTGAGTCTTGGTTTCAGCATGCAGGATCTTTAGCTGTGGCATGTGAACTCCTAGCTGGGGCACGAGGCATCTTAATTCCCTGACCAGGGACTGAACCTATGTCCCCTGCGTTAGGAGTGGGAGTCTCAGCCGCTGGGCCGCCACAGAGGTCGCTTGAGTTCCTAGCTTCTTGACTTCAGAATTTTTCCACCCATTTTCTCCTTATTTCAGACCATGATGGCATCATTTGTCGTTTCAGCTTATACCTCTTATCAGGTTCTAAGCTCTAGCTTATCCTTTGTTGGAGCTTTTTGGGTCTAGGGGGCTCATTGAGTAAAGCTGCCGGCAGGGAAATTGTGAAGATGCCTAGTTAGCATCTTTGTGTGGAATACTACATTGAAGGTGGCAGGCTGTCCCTACGTTTCTCCTCTCCCGGGCACCAGGAAGGGGTCAGCAAATACACGTCCATTATAACCGTGAGGAGTTCTAGTGAGGCAAGTCGGGGTGTTTAAGAACCTACAGCTAAGGGTCTTAGCTCACTCGAGGAAGTTGTTTTACTCTAATTTTGTTATTTTAACCTCTTCTACTTCTATCTGCCTCTTTAATTGGGTTGATTTTATCCTTTGTTTGGAATGTTACCCATGTATTCTTAGTTGATGGAGCAGCAGGCAGGAAGTGTGGATATAAGGGGGCCACTGTAAGGAGGGTCCACACTCTAATCAAGGTGGCCCAGCAACTCTGAGTAACTTGACACACACACACGCTCTTCAGAATTCTGCGGGATCTGAGTTATCAAGAAGACACATTTCTCAGCATTTATACTTGAACTGCTGGAACTAGATTACTTTCTCAAATATATCCTTCTCTCTCTCTTTTGAGGTCATGGTGCTGTGTACTACATGATCCCGAGATTCTAATTACAGTTTCTGACATCTGTAAATATACCGTGTACCACAGTCATGTCTCACCTACACACTGGCTCTGGCAGCAAAGTGTGTATCCATTTTCAGATGGAGACAGAAGCTCCTGCAAAGTTGAGCAACATGCCCAGGGTCACGTGGCTCTCGTTAACAGAGGCAGAGTTTACCACGTGGTCTCATTCTAAAGTGTGAGCTCTTCATGGCTCCTGGATGCCTGCCTGATAGTCCGAAGTGTGGCACTAGCCTTGGTCTGGAATTTCTGAAACCACACCACCACAAGCTTTTAGAATGGAGTCCAGCTCCTACCTGGAGAAGGAAATGGCAACTACTCCAGTTTCCTTGCCTGGGAAATCCCATGGACAGAGGAGGCTGGTGGGCTACAATCCATGGGGTCGCAAAGAGTCAGACACGACTGAGTGGCTAAGCACACATGCCAGCTTCCAGCATGAAAGTTACTGCCTGCCTGGAGAAGGTACCATTGTGCTATACGCTCCAGGGTGGCAGAGAGGATGCTCGTATGCAGCCAAGGGACTGTGATTTCTTGAAGGCTGAGATCGTTACTGAAATGATATCCCTTCCCATCATTGTGACCTGGGTCGATCCTCAGTTTGTGTGTTCATGATATGGGGATGCTATTAACTCCTCCCTTACCAGGATCAGTTTGGGGATAAAATGAAGACCATGGAAGGAAGATATGTTCAGGGCTATGCAGGAGAAGGTATCAAAAGTATCAACTTCCCTGGCAGTCCAGGGGTTAAGCCTGCCCACACTTCCACTTCCAAGGGTGTGGGTTCCATCCTTGGTCAGGGAACTAAGATCTGCGTGCTGCACTCCATGGCCAAAAATTAAAGAGATTAAGAATTAAAAGAAGAGTTTAAAAAAAGTGTAAGACCAGCTGAGATGGAGTAACAGGTCGCTTCCAAGCAAACAAGCATTGGCAGAGGTGTGGGTGAGTGGTTCTCATAAACTGTGGGTGCAATGTCCAGACTATTTTAGAAACCATGTTGGCATCATTCACTCTTTCTGGAGTTTCCCCCACTCATAGGATGTAGAAATGTGCTTGGCGCCCAGTAGTTGCTGTTCAGTGCTTTCCGTGTTACTTTAATGCTGTGATGTGGACCCTATCACTTGTTCTCCACGTGAAGAAACTGGGGCACAGAGAGGTTGAGTCATTTTCATAATGTCACACAGCTAGTGAATTGCAGAGCTAGAACTTGAACCTGGGCAGCCCAGCTCCTGAGATCCGGGCACCATGCTGCCCTTGATTCCTAGGGCTTTGCACGCTGTAAGCACTAAATGGCTTTACAATGCATAGCCCTCAAGGGAAGAAGGGAAGACAGGAAAATATCCTTTTCTCCACCCCTGGGTGGCCTCAAACCCAGTAGTCAAGAGGAAGACAGAGGCTGCCCCAGCTGCAGGTACCCAGACGTGCCAGTGGACCACAGGTCAGCACATGTGCCCACATGTGTCTACATGGTACCCCCCACCAACACTGGAGCAGGTCGTTCCTTGTTCACAATGAACCCTCCAGCTCTTCCCCTGCTCCCTTCCCAGCTGCCTGCTTGGGGTCTAGAACAGAACAACCCCATCAATTCATCAGGGGACGTCAGCCTCACTGAGCAGTTTGGGGCATAAATCAAACCATGAGGAGGAAACGAAAAGAAAAAAAAAAGAGAGAGAGAGAGGGGTAGTGAGGAGAGAAAAATCAGGGAAGGGGGTGGGGAGAAAGAGCGATGGAAGGAGGTTGGGGGGGACGGGTGTGAGATCAAAGGCAAAAATTCATCAGAGATAACGAAATTATTTATTTTTCCTGCTCTCAGGCTCTGGGCCTTTGAGGCCTCCACGCTGATGTATTTGGACATCTTGGGGCCGTCTGTTACGGAGGCCACCCCAGCCCCCCAAAGGCACGTCGGTTCCATCAGCCGCGGCTGCCCACGGAGCCTTTTGAAGTGGGTCCTGGTGGTGTTTACCCGCCTTCGTGTACGAAACGTGTGCACAGTGCCGGTGGGGCAGCTGCCCGGGGTGGGGTGGGGGTTGGGAGCGGGGAGGGGATCCCCTCATCACTCATGAGCCTGTTTATTTGGGAACCAGAGCGGCACTTTCTCTGGTTATTACTCAATGTCCTCTGTAGACCAAAGGCCTTCATTCCAGAAGGAAGGGTGGGGCTAGCACACACATTGCCCACTGCCCGGCACGCCCGCCTCGCTCGCCCCTGGTGCACTTGGCTTTCGGAGATGCCTCCGGCTGAGTGGAGCGTCTTCTTGGCCCCTCGTCTTCAAGAGGGCTGGTGGGGATCACAGGTCAGGGGCCAGAACTCTGGGTTTCAGATGCTGGTTCTCTTAGTAGCTTTTGCAACAACCATGGACAAGCAAATTCTTTTAATCCTCAAAACAACTCTCTTACCTCACATTACCGATGGGGAAACGGTGGTTCAAAGCAGTTAAGGCGTGCAGAGAACTTAGATATGTGCTCAGTACCTGGGAGGTCTGATATAGATGTGATTTGAAAACCAGTAAGTCAGAAAGAGAAAAACAAATACCATATGATAACACGTCAATGTGGACTCTAGAAAAATGGTGCTCTTTGCAAAGTAGAAAGAGAGACAGAAATGCAGAGAAGAAACATAGGGACACCAAGAGAGGAAAGAGAAGGCAGAAGGAATTGGGACCGACATACGTACACTGCTGCTGCTGCTGCTAAGTGGCTTCAGTCGTGTCTGACTGTGCGACCCCATAAATGGTGGCCCACCAGGCTCCCCCGTCTCTGGGATTCTCCAGGCAGTAACACTGGAGGGGGTTGCCATTTCCTTCTCCAATGCAAGAAAGTGAAAAGTAAAATTGAAGTCGCTCAGTCATGTCCGACCCTCAGAGACCCCATGGACTGCAGCCATCCAGGCTCCTCCATCCATGGGATTTTCCAGGCAAGAGTACTGGAGTGGGGTGCCATTGCCTTCTCCAATACATACACTATTATGTATAAAACAGATAACTAATGAGAGCCTCCATACAGCACAGCGAACTCTAAACGGGAAGGAAGTCCAAAAAAGAGGATGTATGTAAACCCATAGCTGCTTCACTTTTCCATATGGCAGAAATACCCACAATATTATAAAGCAACTATACTCCAATAAAAATTTTTAAAAAAGAAACCCAGCGGTTGACTAATATCAGCTCTCCCCACCCCACCCCCAATTTTTAGTTAACTGGTAGACAGCTTAAGACAAGACTTCATAAGCCATTTTAATAAGACAATAGTCTGAGAAGCTGTGGGCTAAAAAGTCAGCAATTTGAATGGATAGTGTTGAAGCTGGTGGTCAGAGAGGCTACCAATACCAAATGCCCACATTCAAGGAGAAAAACCACCTGGTGTCAAGTCACCAAATCAGTTAATACAGCATGAAGCTGGAGGTTGGGGCAAAGACGAGAGTCAGGCTGCCGAGCTTCAAAATTCAGAGGCTGCCATGGGCTGGTTGTATGACCCGTGAGGCACAGAGCCCCCAGGTTCTTGCTTCCACATTGGTAAGAGGAAGATGCTGGCTCCTTCCTCTGTGAGGTTTCTGTGAAGACTCAGGGGGGCGTTTATTAAATAATATTTGTAGAATATGATGGGCCAGGCTCTGTTCTCACTGATTGATAAAATATCTGCTTATTTAATCCTCAGAACAAGCCTCTGAGATGTGTACTATTATCTGCAGGGCCCTTGGGCACACAAACAGGAGGGAGAGAGGACTATTTTGGAAGAGAGGGTGTGTGTGTGTGTGTGTGTGCGCGCGCGCGCGCGCGCGAGCTTAGTCGCTCAGTTGCGTCTGACTCTCTTGCAACCGCGTGGACTGTAGCCCTCCAGGCTCCTCTGTCCATGGGGATTCTTCAGGCAAGACGACCAGTGGGTTGCCATACCCTCCTCTAGGGGATCCTCCCGACACAGGGATCGAACCCATGTCTCCTACGGCCGGCTCCTGCATTGCAGGTGGATTCTTTACCACTGAGCCACCAGGGAAGCCCCGCTGGAGTGGGTAGCCATCGCCTTCTCCAGGGGATCCTTCCAACCCAGGGACTGAACCTGGGTCTCCTGCGTTGCAGGTGGATTCTTTATTGTCTGAAGCATCAGGGAAGTTGCCCTGAAAGAGGCATAGGAGGCTGCAAAGGTCCTCTGCTGTGGACTGGAGATGGGAAGGTGAGGGTTGGAAATTCGAGTCTCAGTGAAGAGGTGACCCAGCCTGTCCGCTTGCCCTCCTGCAGTGGCAGGGACCAGAGTCCCGCTGGAAGGGCTGGACTGTCAGACTTCAGAGGCGCATAGGAGCCAGGAGGAAGGGGGCTCCCCTGGGAATACACAGGTGCGGCCAGGCTGCTCCTCGGGGGAGAAGCAGGTCTAGTGCTGGGTCCTTGGTTCTCAGAGGCAGCAGGGAAAGTGATCCAGCAGATCCCAGAGACCTGCCAGGACCTCTTAGGGGTGGGACAAGGGATTTCCCGGAGCTAGAGGGGTTGTTGGAGCGGCCTAGAGCTGGGACTTGCTTCACACTGTCCTGGCTTCCCCTACAAGCCTGCCACCAATACCAGGACAACAGAACCCACTGGCATCAAGTCAACAGGTTTTAGCACTGTGGAGTCAATGTTTTTTTTTTGTTTTTGTTTTTGTTTTTTAACAGATGTATATGTCTTCAATATTCTCTGCCATTATGGGCATTCCTGGAACCATGGGAGCAAATGCACCTCAGACTTTCTTATTCACATCCCACATCGTCTAATCCCAGCCTTGGGATCGTCCTTGCAGAAGAAGCAGGACCAGACGTGGCCAGAAGCCCACTTTATGAAGTGGTGATGGGCAGATGGATCCTCAGCCCAGCTGCCTTGTGCTAAGGAGGAAAGGAAACGAGTGATGAAGCAGCTCCCTGAAGGACAAAGACCCCTGGCCCAAAAGCCCCCAGGCGGGGGTGAGGGGAAGGCTGGTGCTGGTGAGGTGCTCGGTCAGGAGAGAAGCCCGGTCTGGTTTTGATTAAAAAGTCATCATTTACTCACGGCAGAAACAATGCAGGGGAAGGCAGCTGTCACGTGAGCCACAGGCTGGGGTGGGGGGCGGTAGCTCTGCCAACCCAGAAAGTCACGATGTTGCCTCCACTTTGTACAATGGTCCCGATGTGTCTGGAAGACCTCGTTAAATCCCCGTGATGCTCCTACTGCAACAGAAGTTTTTCAGGAGATGTCCTTATTCCTCTCAGGAAAATACGGACCTCCAGCTGCCTTCCAGACTGAACAATCCACCTCTGAGGTCTGACAACTGGGATCTGTCCAGTCTGCTACCAGTGACAAAACTGGGACTCGAATTAGATTCCAGCGTTTCCCAGGTTTGAGTTTACTATTGCTACATTGAGGATCAAGTCAGAAATTAAGTCATCAAGAGTCACAGCCATTTTCTTCCCCTTTTCCGAGATCAACCAGGCAACTTTCCAGAAAGAGATGCGGTTCAAGACTCTCCCACTTGGGGGAATAATGGTGGGTGTCAGAAATGGAAGCAGTCATGATGAATTGGGTCTTAAAAGTTGATGCTTTCATTTTAATCGCAGTGAATTCTTATCCATACCATCATTCACATTTTGCGAGAAGACGGAGGCTCCCAGAAGCTCCTGAGGAAGATTTACCCCCAAATTCTTACATCCTTACAGAGGATGCATCCTGAAGTCCAGCAATTCTTGATCCTGTAACTCCATGAAGGGCAGGGACCTAGCCTGTCTTCCACACTGTATATCAGTGGTGGACACAAGAGAGCTCACGCACGAGATCTCAGCCTGGGATCTGGAGGCTCAGAGAGGTAATGGGGTTCTAGTTCTTCCTTAGAATGGAAGCTGCAAAACAGCTTCACAGCTACCACCAGGTTGCGCTGATGAGGACCCAGGTGATGAAGGTGGGGTCCCACGTCCAAGGCTTTTTCATAATTTGAGGTACATTCAGAATGAGCTAAAAGGGACCTCAAAGCAGCACCAGCTTTGGTGGCATCTTTTCATGGCAGTGTGCCCATCAGGACACAAGTGTCTTGGGTTCTCACCCTCATCTCTGTAACCACTGTTGGGGTGTAAGACCAGCCTTCTGGCAGAGGCAGCTACCAAGCACCAGAGCAGTCAGACAGCCTCCCTCTTCTCAGCCAAGGTTCCCAAAACTTCCTAAGCCCAGAACCAAGAAGGGTTCTCATGTGTGTTCTTTCCTTGATCAGAGAAGCTGCAAGTGTCTAACTTTTTAACATCTAGGAAAGACTGAGCACCAAGCTTACCAGTATTACTTACAACAAGCTTTACTGGGGATAAGTAAAGTTTGCTGTAAACTTTCTGGCTCAGGCAGTAAATAATCTGCCTGCAATGGCAAGAGACCCAGGTTCAATCCCTGGGTTGGGAAGATCCCCTGGAGAAGGGCATGGCAGCCCACCCCAGTATTCTTGCCTAGAGAATTCCATGGACAGTGGAGCCTAGAGGGCTCCAGTCCATGGGGTCGCAAAGAGTCAGACATGACTGATCCACGAACACTTATTGGGGATGGCTTCCCAAGTGGCGCTTGTCATAAAGAACATGCCTGCCAATGCAGGAGACCCGAGAGATGAGGGTTTGATCCTTGGGTGGGGAAGATCCCCTGGAGCAGGAAGTGGCAACCCGTTCCAGTATTCTTGCCTGGGAAATCCCATGGACAGAGGAGTCTGGCGGGCTACTCCACTGGGTCTCAAAGAGCTGGATGCGACAGCATTTACACCAGGCTCCTCCGTCCATGGGATTTTCCAGCCAAGAGTACTGGAGTGGGGTGCCATTGCCTTCTCCGGGGTAATTTTAGTATTTCAGAAATGTTGCAAAAATAGTCCAGAGACCCACCCCCCACACATGCTTTCCTTAGTGATGTTTCACATCACCATGGGACATTTGTTAGAGCTGAAAACCATAGGTCCATTAACGGTAACTCACTCCAGGCTTTATTCAAATCTCAGCAGTGTTTCCACTGCTGTCCTTTTTTCGTCCCAAGATCCAAACCAAGGCACTGCAGGACACTTAGAAGAGTGTTCATTTGTACTGAGTTAGCCAAAAAGTTTGTTCACATTTTTCTGTAACATTTTATGAAAAACCTGAACTTTTTGGCCATTGCAATATAATACAGGACTGTAGTATATTTCCTAAGTAAGCCAGAGACACAAAGAGGGAAAATTCCCCTGTGACTTCTGGTCTCCTGACCCCATACCATTAGGTCTGCTCTATACCTTCTAGACCTCTGCCATTCAATATGGTACCCACTTGCCAAAGAGGCAATTTCCATTTCACTGTTAATTCTACTTAATTCCTCAGTTACACTAGCTACACTTCAAGTGCTCAGCAGTATGTGTTACTAGTGGCTATGGCACCAAGCTGCAGAGGTATATATGGATTTCTCTTATTACCTAAGGTTCTGTTAAACAGCATTATCCTAGATCTTTTGCTGTGTTGCCCTACAAATACTGACACATACTTAAATACATGCCTTGAGTTTGAGATAAATATTGTAGGTTACATACAACCTCACATTTTTACCTAATGTGTTTTAACCATCAGTACATGTTTATTTTTTATCGAAGTATGGTTGATTTACAGTGTTGCGTCTTATGTATACAGCAAGATGATTCAGTTATTCACTCATGCGTGTGTGCTAAGTTGCTATAGTGATGTCTGACTCTTTTTGACCCCATGGATTGTAGCTTCCCAGGCTCCTCTGTCCATGGGATTCTCCAGTCCATAATACTGGAGTGGGTTGCCACGCCCTTCTCCAGGAGATCTTCCCGACCCAGGGATTGAATCCATGTCTCTCGCATCTCCTGTACTGGCAGGCAGTTTCTTTACCACTAGCCCCACCTGGAAAGCCCTCAGTTATATATATATGAAGTTTTCAGTTTCTTTTCCATTATAGGGGCTTCCCAGGTGGCTCAGTGGTAAAGAATCTGCCTGCTAATACAAGACGACACAGGTTCGATCCCTGGATCAGGAAGATCCCCTGGAGGAGAATATGGCAACCTACTCCAGTATTCTTGCCTGAAAAATCCCATGGACAGAGGAGCCTGGTGGGCTACAGTCCATAAGGTAGCAAAGAATTGGACATGACTGAGCACATTACATTATTACTATTAACTGAAAACCAGAATTTAATTGGATTTCAGCAGTGTTCCCCCTCTTGTCCTATCACGGCCCACCATGGACCAGGCTCATCAGGTCTGTAGGTATTTGCTCCATTTTACAAAGGGTGGATGGAGTATTGGGGAACTGTGTGAGCCAACCCAGGCCTGTCCAAAGCCAGGCTGTGACCTGACCTTGCTGAACAATTCTGGAGTTTGTAATCTCAGCTGCTGGGGTGATGATGTGCTTGTAATTCAATTCTATAGGAATTAGACAAGGCTTCTTGGAAGAGGGAGATTAGAATTGGGCCTTAAGGCCTGGGCAGGATTTGGAGGGGGTGGGGCACGGGAGTCGTCATTGATTTAGGCTGGAGACCTCCTATGTTCCCTGCTCCAAGGAGCACAATTTTAGACCCAGTAAGACTTAAAACTCAATAGCTGAGAAACCTTGAGCCTGGAAGCTTCAGACCTCCAGATCTTTGTGCTTCTGATCAAATTCAGCTGGCGATTTGTCCACGTGGCTCAGATATAGGGTCTGCAAACCTTCCAGAAGCACGTTTGCTGTCGCTGACTGCCCAGCATGCATGGGGCGGTCCCTCCACCCTGATCCATCTTTTGAGACACCCAAAGTCCCACCCCTCATTTATCACAGAGGGCTTCTAACCACAGGCTCGGGCAGAAAATGGCCTGCAAGACATGGGGTGTGGTTATATTAGTATCTCCTGGGATGCTGTTAAAGCATCCAGAGGCCTGGGCCTGCTCCAGACCCAGTGAAATCTTTGTTTCCGGCAATGGGGCTTTGACCTCTGGATTTTTACAATCTCCCAAATGACGGGTCAAAGCCTGTTTGACCCATGATCCTGGATATATTTCCCAAGATTACAGGAAACTTTTCAAGGAGTGGTTTGGGCAGAGGCGCCTCGAGTGTGCCATGTGGACTGGACCTCGGCTTGGTGTTATTCTTGTACTGAGCCACGCCTCTCGCCGCTCCTCCCACAAAGGGTTTCCCACTGCAGGCAGAGCAAATATGTCACTTTACAAAAATATTTTTGTTATTTGACTGCCCTGAGTCTAAGTTGTGGCATGTGGAATTTAGTTCCCCGACCAGGGATTGAACCCCGGCCCCCTGCATTGGAGTCTGTCAACTACAAATTGGCTCTTGCCTGTCAGCTGTGAATTGGCCCTTGCCAAGAGCATTTGCCAGCGACTGAACAACAAGGGCATTTGTCATCTGCCTTTGCGGAGATTGAACCCTGTGCTGCTGCAGCTGCTGACCTTCAACACCCCGTGAGGGGAATTTAGGGTGGAGAGTGAGGCATTCTGTGGTCCAGGGAACCGGGTGGAACAAGTTAGAGAACAGATATTCTCAGGAAGTGATTTCAAGATCCCAATCTTTGCATCTCTTCAATGTCTAGAAAATCCCTTCATGGTGACATCAGCTCCTCGTGACGAGCAGAAAACCTTTTGTAAAGTAAGTGCTTGATTGCACTGAACTCCCCCTTCACTAAAGTCTTATATATGGACCTTTTCCCACTACCTTTTTGGAACAGTTCCTCAGAGCTATCTGGGGTTCTGGCTCCCAGGCTGCAGTCCTCATTTTGCCCCCAAGTAAAACTTCAGTCAAAACTCTCATATTGTGCATCTTTTTAAGGTCGACAAGTCCAGTGTGCAGTCTCGGCCACTGGACCACCAGGGAAGTCCCAAACATAACTTTCTTCACTGTATTGATGAAAATCTGCATCCCACCTATGGAACAAACAATGAGGATGAAATGATGGTGCTTTTCAGAGAGTATATAAGAGAGTTAACTTTGCAAAAGCGCATCCACCCAAGTTAAGCTTGTTGTCAAGTGCGTGCCTGTTGAGTGCACAGTATGACTAATGTATATAGTCATTTTGCCTCATATTCAGGACCCTTGGGCCATGAATAAAAACTTCAAGGGCCCTATGCATAGGGCTCAGTATGGAAATCACATTTTCCTAAAAAGTAACATATACATTTGGATACTAATAGTGTGGGCAAGAACCTTTAAGTACGTGGGCTTTCTGCATTTTTAAATACCTGATCTTTAGTTTTTAAATTATATTTATTAAATCAAGTATGTAAATGTCTCAGCATCTCTCCCTCTTCCCAAACCAAAGTGATATAGCTTTTAAAAAGTCAATTAGTAAAATATCCTACTCACCTAATTCTGCTACCCCGAAAAATTCACTGTTGATATCTTGGTACGTATCTTTGTCTCCAGGGCAAAAAATCACCCCCATTAAGAAATGTTATGGGCTTCCAGGTGACACTAGTGGTAAAGAACCCAGCTGCCAATGCAGGAGACTTAAGAGACTCAGGTTCAATCCCTGGGTTGGGAAGATCCCCTGCAGGAGGGCATGGCAACCCATTCCAGTAATCTTGCCGGAAGAATCCCATGGACAGAGGAGCTGGTGGGCTAAAGTCCATGGAGTCACAAAGAGTGGGACACGACTGAAGTGACAAAGCACACACACACACAAGAACCACTATTCTGGGATTTCCCTGGTGGCCCAGTGGTTAAGAATCTGCACTCTCACTGCAGGGCGGCATGAGTTCAATCTCTGTTTTGGGAACAAAGATCTTGCATGCTGTATGGAGTGGCAAAAAAATATATCTTAAAGAGAACCACTATTCTACATTCAGCAATGCCTCGAGATCCACCTGAAGGCTGCCACTGGGGTCAGTGGGTAGGGGTCAGGAATGCTGTGAAATATCCTACAATGTGCATTCAGAACAGCCCCAAACAAAGACTTATCCAGCCCCCAACACCTCTAGTGCTGGGATGGAGAAACCTCATTCTAGATCTGTCCTGCGCACCTGGATGTGGGCATCCGCACTCTAACTCTTCTGAGTTCTGCTATTTTACACCTAATATTGAGGACATCTGTCTATTGTTCTGATGAATACACATCCCATAGAGCATCGTGGCAAACTGGAAATAATCTCAGGCCTATTACCTACGTCTTTGCACATTTATCCACTGATCCCAGTTGTCTGAGCTGTTGCAGATGTGTTCTTTGGATTCAAGAGACAGGACCCTGGAACGTCGCTAACAGGAAAGCTGCTTCAGGTGGGCAGAACTGTCAGGTGGTTGTGGGTCTGCCCACGTGCGTACTCAGAGAGCCTTCTGAATCCTTTAGCCACCCAGGGCCTCGGAGGAAACCTTCTCTCCAGAAGGGAAACCTGTGTGGAGGGCTCATTGCTGGAGCTTGCTCCCCGGTCCTGCGCCTGGAAGCGCACATGAGTCATGGCTTTGAAATCCACCTCAGATGCCAGCTGAAGAGAGAGGCTTTGCATAATCAAGTTGACAGATGAAGCCGGGCCTGCCCTGCCAGGGACAGGCTCATCTATATCCTGGGTTAAAAGAAATATTGCGTTTTTAAAGAGGAAAGAAACATATTTAAGAGATAAAGGCGGGAGGGGGAAAGAGAGAAGAGTTTTCTGGTCATTAATTATAATAAAACACAGGGGGAAAAATTCACTTTAAAGGCAGGCTAAAGCCCCATAATCTTCAAAGAGATAGAGGAGGCTCAGCTGTCTGGAGAAGAGAGAAACTTCTCTGGGGCACACAGCATCATTTCTAACCAACTACAAACAGCTAAAGCTAGGGCTGCAGTTGCTGGACCGACTTGGGCTGGGAACAAGTTTTCTTCCGGCCAAACTCGGTCAGCTGTTGCCCACTGGGTGCCGTACTTCAGGATCCCACCATGTGTTGTGGAAAGGGGCTGGCTTCCCATCTACCCCAGGGTCATCATGCCCCAGACGTTCACCCTTGTTCTTTTGGGGTCTCAAACTCTTGCTCCCTGTCAGGATCTTGGTCTTCAGGGCAGAGTTCCTGTTGAAGGCCATCAGGTCATTACCAGGCAAGAACACAGACACACCGCTGCCAGGCTTTGATCTCAAGACGCCCCTCTCCTGGCTTTTATGTCTCCATCTGGTCTTGGCCATGCAAGAATTCAGGCTCAGTGTTGCCAGGCTCTGCTTGCGAGAAGCCCAACTCCAGGTTTTTGTGTCCAGTTTCCCTGGTTTGCACAAGCCAGATGACATGCCTGCAGCTGATCGGAGCCCTGCTGTAGCCAGTTGGCCAGTTGGTGAAGGTACTGGAAGCCTTACCCCATCCTGAGGGAGCGGACTTCAGTTAACACCAGGATATAATGGCAGCGGCTTCCAGGTGGCTCAGTGGCAAGAATCTGCCCGCCAAAGCAGGAGACATGGGTTCAATCCCTGGGTGGGGAAGACCCCCTGGAGGAGGAAATGGCAACCGATTCCAGGATTCTTGCCTGGAAAATCCCACAGATGGGGGAGCCTGGAGGTCTACAGTCCACGGGGTCATGAGAGTTGGACATGACTGAGTGAGCATGCATGCATGCATGAACGGCAGAATATGGCTTTATTTCTCCAGTGAACCCCTGGCTTGTTTCCCTAACCCATGGCGTTGGAAGAACCCAAGAGTTTTATACAGCTGGGGTGGGGACGAGATGGTACTGGATGAGGGAAAGACTTGGATACTTTTTGGGAATTAAATCTTCACTTCAGTCTCATAATGTGCTGAGAAACATGTTTGCAGGCAGGGAGAATTAGGTTGTCCAGCAGGAACCAGTTCTGTAGAGGGGCTCATACCAAGAAAAGAGGTTATTTGCAAGAGTTTTGATGTTTTAAAAAACCCAACTTTCCACTCATCCTTCTCTCCCCACCTCCTGAATGAAGAGATCTTGGATGACCCTGGAGGGGTGGGAAGATTCCTGTCTCCAAACCCTCCTCCACACTCTGCCAAGCAGAGTTAGTTGCTCAGTCGTGGCCGATTCTTTGGAATCCAATGGACTATAGCCTGCCAAGCTACTCTGTCCATGGGATTCTCCAGGAAAGAATACTGGAGTGGGTTGCCATTTCTTCCTCCAGGGGATCTTCCCAAGTCATAGATCGAATCCAGGTCTACCTACTCCTAACACACACGTTTCAGACTGCAGGTCAGGACTCACTCATTTCAGTCACTCAGTCATGTCCGACTCTTTGCAACCCAATGAACTGCAGCACACCAGGCCTCCCTGTCCATCACCAACTCCCGGAGTCTACTCAGACTCATGTCCATTGAGTCAGTGATGTCATCCAACCATCTCATCCTCTGTCGTCCCCTTCTCATCCTGCCCTCAATCTTTCCCAGCATCAGGGTCTTTTCAAATGAGTCAACTCTTTGCATCAGGTGGCCAAAGTATTGGAGTTTCAGCTTCAACATCAGTCCTTCCAATGAACACCCAGGACTGATCTTCTTTAGGATGGACTGGTTGGATCTCCTTGCAGTCCAAAGGACTCTCAAGAGTCTTCTCCAACACCACAGTTCAAAAGCATCAATTCTTCAGTGCTCAGCTTTCTTTATAGTCCAACTCTCAGATCCATATATGACGACTGGAAAAACCACAGCCTTGACTAGATGGACCTTTGTTGACAAAGTAACATTTCTTCTTTTTAATATGCTGTCTAGCTGGTCATAACTTTCCTTCCAAGGAGTAAGCGTCTTTTAATTTCATGGTTGCAATCACCATCTGCAATGATTTTGGAGCCCCCCAAAATAAAGTCAGCCACTGTTTCCACTGTTTCCCCATCTATTTGCCATGAAGTGACGGGACCAGATGTCATGATCAGGACTCACTAGAGGACTTAAAACTCAGTGACTTGAGATGGTTTGAAAAAGTGGTAGAGAAATCAGAATCCCTCCATATAATAAGGGCTCCAAGATGCTTGTTAGTTACATATGCACACATGTATGGGAATGCTGGGGCCTGGAGCTGGCTTCCTACACACCAATGAGCCCATATTTCCCATCTTGTCCCAAGCCCACATTCAATGACTTCAAAATGATAGTCTGACATTGGTCATGGTGGGGGCATTTATCGCATGGAAATTGGCACACACACACACATCAGAACATTGCCCCCAGAGAGCTGGTTGTTTACATGTAACTAATGGCACACTGCTTGGTGTAAAGGAAGGGTGTTGAACTCTTCAGTCGGGTAGTAACAAAGTCACATGTTGTCAGCTGTTTCCTGGGATTTGCATGCAGGTGGATTTTCATCCTGGGGAGAACCCTTAGCATTAGTACCTGTGGAAGCCAAGGAAGAAGGGCTGTGCTTCTCCTGGGAGAAACAGGACTGAAATGCAGCTACAGAGGCCTCGGTGGACCCCGTCGGGGAGATTTGGTTCAACTGTGAAAAGCCATCCCGGTTTCAAGGTGGAGAAGAGGTGAGCCCTGTGCTCTTCATAGACTAGCCATTTATGGTAGACTGCCTCTGAGATGGTAGCAGATTTAGGAGAAGTTCTCTTTGGCCAGAAGCCAGTTCCCAGAGGACAAATGATCTGTGAGCCATTAGCAGTCCAAACTCAGAGCACCTGGGGAATGTTTCCATTTGGAAAGGGGAGATCTGGGTGGCACACTGGGGCATCTACTACTGTAGCTGAAGTAGACATGCTACCACAGTGTGGATGAACCTCAGAGAACGACCATGAGGTCAACCTATAGCCAGCTGGTCCAGCACATGAGGGGCTTGTCAGGTGGTGCTAGTGGTAAAGAATCCGCCTGCAATGCACGAGATGTAAGTTCAGTCTCTGGGTGGGGAGGATCCCATGGAGGAGGGCATGGCAACCCACTCCAGTATTCTTGCCCGGAGGATCCCATGGATGGAGGAACCTGGAGAGTTATAGTCCATAGGGTCCCAAAGAGTCAGACATGCTTGAAGCAACTGAGCACACACACACACCAATACATGAGAAAGCCCAGAGTTGCCCAGCTGATGAGATGCGTGAGTGGGCCCAGCCAATACCAAAAAACCCACCAGGTGAGTCCCTAGACTCCGTAGAAATCATACTTGAACCACAGAGTTGAGCTCAATAACCTGTATAGGAGGCCTTTCAGAAAAAAAGAATGGACATGATTCTGAAGGTAGTAGTGAGCCATAGAAGGTTGTTGAGCAAGAGTATTCCCCCTAAACACTGTCTTTTTGGAATCAAACTGTTCCAATCAAGTTTTTTTTTTGTTTTGTTTTTTTTGGCTGCTAGAAACATTCATTCAAGCCAGCTCACAATTTAAAAAAGTAGGGGAGGGAGGGAGAGGTGGTTTTTTTTTTTTTAAGGATATGGATCTCAAAATCACAAAAGGACAAGAAATGAAATATCTGAACTTGCTAGGAGTCAGAAGACTGTCAGTGACAGAGGCTTCTTTCCATCTCCCTGTCTCCACATGGCCTTGCCCCCTTCGTCCCAGGCGGTCTGCTCTGTTCTGTTCCTCTTTGAGAGGATAGAAACTGCCATCTTCAAATATCTGAATACCTACTGTGTGCAAGGCCAGGACTGCTTTGCTGGCCATTACCTGTTTGCTTTTTCATCACTTCTCTCCCTTTCTTCTGCTCAGCTCTGCATGTAAAGACAGCCGAAGACTTCCTGGGCTCCTTGGCAGCTGGCTTTGGTTTGGGTTCATCCAGTGGGAGCAGAGGAGATGGGGAGACCAGGCTACTTCTCTCTGTTCCTCTCCCCCTCAGGTGTTATCCTTATTTCCAGGTCCTGATACCAGCTCTGCCCCTCCCCAGCCAGCCACCACTGATGGGGAAATCCAGTGCCTTTTCGGATCCAGCCCAATGGCTCCAACCAAGGGAAGAAGCGAGTCTACCTCTCCTGCCCTCCCTGTCCCCGGCAGGGGCCCCCACTATTGCTAATGCCCGAGTTGTCTTGCTAGAGCAAGCAGGGTAAGTGACACTTTGAGTGTGTGTGTGTGCTCAGTGGTGTCCGATATTGCAACCTCATAGATGGTACTCTGCCAGGTTCCTCTGTTCATGGGATTTCCCAGGCAAAAATACTAGAGCGGGCTAGGGGCTTTGAAATGGATTTTCTATATTAAATTATCTGGCATCTTCCCCCACTGCCCGGGACCTTGCAGATGGGTCTACCCTATTAGGCCATGCAAGTGTACCTGGCACACACCCGAGGAAACTTTCACAGAAAATGTCCACTTTGACCTATTCTTTGCTATAGCTTTGAGCACTGGGAACACAGCAGTGAACACAATGAAATCTCAGTCCGTGTGGGGCTCATGTTCCAAGCTCGTATTCCCTATATTGGAGGAGACAGTTCAGCCAAACAAATGCAAACTTAGTTGGTGATAAGAGCTATGAAGAAAAATAAAGCAGGAACATGGGTGGAGGTGAGGGGGTGGTGCACAGGGTATCAATTTAAAATATGCCTAGAAAAGGACTCATGAGTAAAGACTTGAAGCAAGCATAAACCATGCTGGTATCTGGGGCAAGTTCTGCTCTTTGAATCAGTCAGTGACCCCAACCTCTCTCACATTCTCATCTCCCGCCTCCACCGACTGGACTCCATAGGATGCAAAAGAAGAGAGCGGAATGAGCACAGGAAGAAAGTGAAAGAGACTAGTCCAGAGAGGAAGTGGAGATACAGACGTAGGGATCGATACTCAGTTGCCTAACAGTAGGACCTAGTGTGTAGGTCTGCGTATGTGTATTTCACTTGACAACCACCCCCACCACACACACACACACACACACACACAGAGCAGAGCCACAATGGATATGCATCTCCTGGGTCTCAAAAAAAAAAAAAAAAGAGCTTTTCGTTCAGCTGCAGAAATGTGGTTCAGCTGACAGTTTGGGGATCAGCCTCAGCTTTCAAGCTGACATCACGCTCTTCCTGGGCAGCTCATTGGCAATGAAGAACTGGCCCTTTCTGGCTACTAGAAGCATCCCGCAGTCTTCGCTCAAGCTCCCTGTTAGGTTAATTAATACTTCATCAGTTCTGTTTTGGAGACTGAGGCTCTCCCTGCCAATTCTTCTTCCCCCCTCTTCTTTTCTAGGCTTATCTGTGGTGTGACGGAAAATGGTTAACTGTTGGCTCTGACTTACGGCGCTTGCCAGATTTCTTCGGCGTAAATACTTCCACCCCGACTAGTTTCAGCCTATCTGTTGGGCATCGCTGAACGAAGAGTTGGGAAGTGATGTCAGCCACAGCGTATCCCTGGGAATTTCCCTAAATAAGCCACTTTTCCCTTTCCACTCCATCTCTGCCTAACTTTCTGAAAGACCAAACTAACAAGACTTGAGAAGTCTAGCTTACAAGGTTCTCTTCTCACATTCCATCTGTTCACAGGGTACAAACTCAAATACACCCTGAACCTGTCCACTTCCTTCCTGTTGACTGTCCTAGGGAGGATGTAGAAGACCAGGTGGCTTCACCCATGATGATGATGTTTTAAAATCTCATCTTGGGACTTCTCTGGTTTGAGTGGTTCCTGGATTCCCAGTGGTTGAAATGCCATGCTTCCATTGCATGGGGCTGGGGTTCAATCCCTGATCCAGGAACTAAGATCCTACATACCACACAGCCAAAAAAAAAAGAAAATAATTTCTTGAACTGAGTTTTAAAAAATGAAAATGCAACACACCACCTTTAAAAAAATTAATAAACTTAAAAATAAAACCTCACCTTAATGCTTCTACTAGTTTCCTACTGGCATAAAAATAAAAGCTAAACTCCCTTCCCTAACCCACTAAGTTCCACACAATCCACCCTCTTTGTCTTTTCCAAACGCATCCCCCAGCCACCCTCTGTCAGCCGTATTTGACTCTCCCACAGTATGATGACAAACCCAGTCACCTCTTACCCTCTACTCCTCTTTGTCCCCTTGACCTGAAATGCTCCTTACACCTCCTGTTGGCTTATGTGCCTTCCTCTTCCTTCAGATCTCAGCCTAATCGGCTGTAGGAGGCCACCTCAGATATTTTCTTATTTGTCTGAAGATCTAGGGAGGCCAAGTAGGCTGGTGTGATGAAGTGAGGCTACGTACTATCAGGTCAGGAAAATGGGCTATTTCTTGAAGATGGGAGATCCCATCTATAGTCTCTAGGTCTACAATCTCAGTACCTCAATCAGTGCTGGAACATAGCCTTTGCCTCAGTATTTGTGGGCTGAACAAATGAAAACTGCTAAAATGGTCCAAGCTGGAGTTCGTGGACCTGGAATCCTATGCAAGAACTCATCAACCCAAGTTTCCAAATGTAGCATGCATTCCCTATATCCTCTTGGCCCACCCTGAAGTTCAACTGCAACGTCAATGGACAGCTCTTTTCCTGTGGCCTTCCCACTTCTAAAACTCATGCGTCTCTGTCTAAGGGCTTTCTCTGGCCACAAAAATTGTAAACAGTCCAGAAGTGTTGAGAAGTTAATACCCAGAGTGATCCTCTGAGCCAATAAAAGCCTGGGGTTAGTGGTTAAATGTTCCCAGCTTCCTTCTTAGAGAACAATCCTGAGGCTTGGTCTAAGCAGTTTCATGAGAGGTTCCCAATAGGATAAACCCCAGTTTCCCAGAATGGTCATCTTATTAACAGCCCCTTTAATGGAAGGTCATTCTAGAAAGCATAACAGAGTGGGGAAATATGACAGAGAAGGGAGGAAAATGTGATTGCAAAATGCAAATTCCTGTCTCAGTCCGGGACCCCTCAAACAGACCCTTTTGCTGGCAAATTGGCTAAGCTGGTCCAGGCATGAGCCTGGTGTAGGGGAACGAACTCAAAGCCTTGCTGATTCAAGTCTCCGATGACACTTGGTTCTAGAGCTGGTCATGGCAGTTGACTGAGTGGGCCAACCATTTCCCACACAGCCAAACCAGGTGTGCTCAGGAGCTCTGGAAAGTAAGGACCACCTTGATCCGCTTAGCCCTGCCATCCTGGGATAGAGATTGTAGAAGCCGCCTCCACCCCACATGTGGAAGCCTTCAGAGGCAAGTCTGGTGCCCGCAGATTTATAGGTTGCAATCTCTTGCCTTGATCCTGGGCCATTCACTTCCCGTGCTCTCCCTGTCCTGCATTCTCTACCTGCTCTGAAGTTATTGAGGCCTGGTGTGAATTTAGGGACAATAAAACCATCAAAGGCCTTGGTCCTGAGAACAATCAGTTGGGGAGTTTGCAATAAAGGAACATCCTGCCTGGGGAAGGTGTGAGACTTCAAGGCAAGCTGATGAGAGACCTCTGAAAGCGCCTTCTCTGGGGGAGTCTGGCACAGTCCACACCTGGGATGGCTTACAGTGCCATCTGGCCTGGAGACAGGCAGATGGACCTCATCAGCTGCCTTGAAAGTCCCTGATTCTCCAGGGTTCTGGGAGGAAGGTCCCCCTGTCCTTCTGAGGACATCCATTCCAGGTGTCAGCACACCTGGCATCTGATTGAACGGAGTTTTCTAAAAAAGCTCCACCGTGCCAAGTTCCCTGCACATTGACGTCATCTTCTAGCTTACCACCTGGCCCTTGCTTCTCTCCAGTCTCTTCACTCACTCGGTCAAAGCCCTTGACTTCAGCCAAGTATGTGTGTGCACTGGGGATGCTGAAAACATGAAGTGGATGCCCAAGGCAGTGCCCTTTGGAAGGTTCCTGTTCTGGGGGGACAATAAGCATCACAGAAGACGGGTCAAGTTACCACCCTATCAGGGAGCAGTGAGAGCTGGGAAGCCTAACTGGGTAAGGGACAGAGGGCAGCAGGGGCCGTTTTAGAGATCCATCAGCTTGAAGGTTGCCTCCTTAGAAAGGCTTCCTGAATGCAGACAGGGAGTGAGCCATACAGGCATCTAGGAGAAATGAGTTCCTGGGGCAGAGGCTTGAAATAGGAACATGCTTTGTATGTCCAAGATCAGTGGAACTGGTGTGTCTGCTTTCTTCTCCCACTTGCTCCCCACTCTTCGCTTGTGATGTCTGTTCAGACTCTCCCTCCAAGATCTTTCAACTGGCCAAATCTTCCAGGATCTTGAAGAACTCAGCTAAGATGCCACCTCCTCCAGGAAGCCCTCCTTGGCCCACCCTAACTCCAAATATCAGGGAGGTACCACCTGGATCCCCTTTCATAGATCACATCAACTGCAGAGAGCTCCTTAACCCAAGGTCGTATTCTTGCATATGTAGCTCTCAACCAGGGAAAAACCTGTACAGGCATATAAAGGCCAGACTATCCCAGGATACCTCACAATGGCCATTCTAGAGCCCATGGGATTGGCCGACCTTGTCATTGGTTCCCAGTGGAGATCAATTCTCCCTCCTTCCCAGGGGTTGATCCCAAGGTCACCCTCTAAACAAGGGTCGCCAACCTCTGGGATCTAATGTCTGATGATCCAAGGTGGATCTGATGTAATAATAGAAAATAAAAGTACATAATAAACGCAATGTGCTTGAATCATCCCAAGACCATTCCCCTTTGCCCCAGTCCAAGGAAAATTTTTCTTTCACGAAACTAGTACCTGGTGCCAAAATGGATAGGGACGGTTGGCTGCTCTAAACCTCACTTCAGTCCATTTCCTAGGAAACTCAGCCTGTGACATTCCCGTGTTACTTGTCCCAGTCCCTTGTAAATAATAGCAGCTATGAACAAGTAGATGGTTGCAGCCTTGATAAGAGTTTACCCAGCATCCTGCAAGCTAGGCAGTCTGATAAGGACTTGATGTGATTACAGAGATTTGCAAAGAGTGTATGGAGGTGGGTAACTTTACTCCCATTTTATAGATGGAGGAGCAAAGGAATCAAGTAGCTAGTCCAAGGCTTCCTAGCAAGACAAGAGGCAAGTTCGGGGGGCTTCCCAGGTGACACTAGTGGGAAAGAACCTGTTCCCCAGTGCAGGAGACATAAGAGATGAAGGTTTGACCTCTGGGTTGGGAAGACCCCTGGAGAAGGAAACAGCAGCCCACTCCAGTATTCTTGCCTGGAAAATCCCATGGACAGAGGAGCCTGGCGGGCTTAAAGCCCTTGGGACCACAAAGAGTCCGACATGACTAAGCAACTGAGCAGAAGCAGCCCATTCAATCAACAAACAACAGCCCATGCAGGAGGCACAGGTTCGATCCCCGATTCAGGAGGATCCCACACGCTGGGGGGCAGCTAAGCCCATGGGCCACAACTATTGAGCCTCGGCTCTAGAGCCCGGGAGTCACAACTACTGAAGCCTGTGTTCCCTAGCGCTCACGCTCCACAACAAGAGGAAGCGCCGCAATGCGAAGCCTGAGTACCACAGCTAGACGGTAGCCCCCACTTGTTGCAACTGGAGAGAAGAGCCTGTTCAACAGTGAAGACCCAGCGCAGCCAAAAAAAAAAAATTAAGAATTTCCAGGGGCTTAAAAAAATGTGGCAAGCTAGGGTCTGACACTAAACCCATCTCCTCAAGCACTAGTCAACACAGCTCTCGATTGCTTGGCTAGCCTATCTCCATCTCATTCCTGATCCCAGGGTAGGTCACTGACTTGGCCTTCCACTTACAAGGCTCCAAGGTCCCTGCGAGCCTGGGATGGACACCATCAGCCAATCAATAGCTCTTGCCTAGCTTCCTTGGTGTCATTTCATGTCCCATCTTTATAAATTTCCCTGGACTGTGGATACAGACAGTTCCTTTCCATACTTCTCAGTGTAGACCGCATGACGGCCATCTGTTACAGTGGAAGGTTCTATCCCTTAATGAGCCAGCATACCCTTTCTGTAAAGATTATAGGATCTGAGACAAGGGTTGTGGCTTGTTCACCATCACAGCATTGGGGTGGCCTCACTTGCATCTCAACAATACCAAGATACCTGTGCTTGCAGGAACTTGAAAGTATGAGAGAATGCGACCAGTCCTGGGGTCTGATCCAGCAATGAGGATCCCATGGCTTTGCTAGCAAGCTATAGGCTGAGATCCTTTGGGGCTCAAGGTAGAAGTAAGTTTCATGTTATTGGCACATCCTTTCTACTCAGCCTTGAGAGCAGCTCTTGGTGTGCCAGGAAGAGCAATGGATTAGGGGGTCAGGATTTTAGTCACTAGTCCTTCCAGAATGCCACAGATGGGCAAGTTCCTTACCCCCATTTTACAGCCAAGAAAACTAAGGCTCAGCTAGGAGATGGGCAGGCGTTGTCTGTCTTCTGTCTTGAAGATTAAGCGCTTCTGATTAACAGCTTGCATGATGCGCACACACCTTTCTCAGCAATCATGTGTCTGACTGGGGCTTGAGCAACTGTGGAAACTGGTGTCTCCTCTTAGTAACATGAGGTCTACACAGAGGGAAGGTGTCTTTCATATCTCTTCTGTTCTAAGAATCCTTGCTTGAGAAGCCAAAGGCTATTGGGTTGGCCAAAAAGTTTGGATATTTCTGTGAGATGGTTAAGAAAAACCCAAACGAACTTTTGGGCCAACCCAATACTTTGCGTGCCAAACGTGGCATTGACTGACTTGTTTGTGAAGACAGTCAATCGGATTGTTAGTAGCATGAGGAAGAGCAGTGTTTAGGGTAAGGCTGATCTGGCTTTGAATATTAGTTTTCTCTTACTAGTCCTGTGACTTCAGACACATGACATCACAACACTGAAACTTTGATGTTGATGTTCAGTCACCCAGTTGGGTCTGACTCTTTGCGATCCCATGGACTGCAGCACGCCAGGCCTCCCTGTCCCTCACCATCTCCCAGAGTTTGCCCAAGTTCATGTTCGCTGCATCGGTGATGCCATCCAACTGTCTCATCCTCTGACATCCTCTTCTGCCCTTGACCTTTCCCAGCATCAGGGACTTTTCCAATGAGTTGTTTGATTCTGATGGCCAAAATACTGGAGTTTCTGCTTCAATATCAGTCCTTCCAGTGAATATTCAGGGTTGATCTCCCTTAAGATTGGCTGGTTTGATATCTCGCTGTCCAAGGGACTTCCAGGAGTCTTCTCCAGCACCACAGTTCAAAGGCATCAGTTCTTTGGCATTCTGCCTTCTTTATGGTCCAACTCTGACAACCATATGTGACCACTGGGAAGACCGTAGCTTTGACTATACAAACCTTGGTCGGTAGAGTAATGCCTCTGCTTTTCAACACACTGTTTAGGTTTGTCATGGCTTTCCTGCCAAGAAGCAATCGTCTTCTGATTTCATGGCTGCAGTCACCATCCACAGTGATTTTGGAGCCCAAGAAGAGGAAATGTCACTACTTCCACCTTTCTCTCCTTCTATTTGCCATGCAGTCATGGGGCCAGATGCCATGATCTTAGTTTTTTAATATTTAGTCTTAAACCAGCTCTTTCAACTCTCCTCCTTTACCCGCATCAAGAGGCCCTTTAGTTCCTCTTTGCTTTCTGCTGTTAGAGTGGTATCATCTGCATATCTGAGTTTGTTGTTTCTCTGGCCTATCTTGATTCTGGCTTGTAACTCATCCAGCCCAGCACTTCTCATGATATGCTCAATGTATAGGTTAAACAAACAGGTGACAGCAGACAGCCCTGTCATACTCCTTTCTCGATCTTGAACCAATCAGTTGTCCCATACAGGGTCCTCACTGTTGCTTCTTGACCCACATATAGTTTCTCAGGAGACAGGTAAGATAGTCTGGTATTCCCATCTCTTTAAGACCTATCCACAGTTTGTCATGATCTACACAGTCAAAGGCTTTGGAGTAGTCAGTGAAACAGAGATAGATGTTTTTCTGAAATTCCCTTGCTTTTTCTATAATCCAGTGACTGTTGGCAATTTGATCTCTAGTTCTTCTTCCATTTCTAAACCCATTTTGAACATCTGGAAGTCCTTGGTTTTCATGACACAGAGGACTAGGCATGCAAGATTTTAAACATGATCTTACTAGCATGGGAGATGAGTGCAATTATCCAATGACTAGCACATTCTCTGGTACTACCCTTCTTGGGAATTGGGATGAATGATCCCTACCTTGTCATGGCGAAGGGGCTTGATAACTCAGTGAAGCCATGAGCCATGCAGTGCAGGGCCATCCAAGATGGACGGGTCATAGCAGAGAGTTCTGACAAAGCGTGGTCCACTGGAGGAGGGAATGGCAAACCACCACAGTATACTTGCTGTGAGAACATTATGAACTGTATAAAAGGCCAAAAAGATGTGACCCCAAAAGATGAGTCCCCCAGCTCTGAAAGTGTCCAAGATGCTGAACTTTTATCCATCTGTAAAATGAGGTCTTCTTTTCCCAGACCTCACCATTGGTATTTCAAAGCTGGAAAGCTCTTTGTAGTCCTTTGCCCAGACTGAGTTCCTTAAGGAAACAGGAGCCATTGACTTTGCCCATGGATCCGCATGTATGGGATGTGGGTGGGACCAACAGCTCCCATGGCATCAGGTGGGGCAACTTGATTGAACAGTCTTGAAAGTGGATTCTTTCCCCTCACCTAGATGGCTGGTGAGTTGGTGCTGATTACCGGTTCCTTTCCAGATGGGCCTCTCCTCAGGGAGGCTTGGGCTTCCTCATACCATGGCTGCAGTTCCTAAGATCTCCTAAGATCCTAGAAGAGAGTGCCTGGTGGAAGCTGTATCTCCTTCTGTGATCCAGTCTTGGAAGACACAGGGTCATTTCAGCCGTATTCTATCAGTTGGGGCAGCCACAAGAGCTGATTTTTTAAAATCAAATTTTATTAAAGTATAATTGCTTTACAGTGGCGTGTTACTTTCTACTATACAGCAAAATGAATCAGCCATACATATACATACGTACCCTCCCTTTTGAACTTCCTTCCATTCAGGTCACCGGAGCACTGGGTAGAGTTCCCTGTGCTATACAGTAGGTCCTCATTAGCTATCTGTTTTATACATGGTATCAAGCATATATGTGTCAAAGACTGCTTTAGGTTCAGGGTTGAGGATGTATTAAAGATCCCACCTCTTGATTGGGTTTGGCAAGACATATAGGAAATATTATTATAATCATTTTGGGAAAATGCAACCTGTCACTCCGATGTCCTGAGTTTTAGTTCAGCTGGCCACATTGAGCACTGGCATCTCTGCCTCTTTGCCTGGCACCTTTCTCTGCTTTGCTGGGCTTTGGGCTGAGCCAAGACTCAGCACCAACCTGAAAGTACTGGGATTTGACAAAGGGTGACCTCAACTATCGGGCTTCCCAAGGTGGCACTAGTCGTAAAGAACCCACCTGCCAAAGCAGGAGACATAAGAGATCCCTGGGCTTGATCCCTGGGTCGGAAAATTCCCCTGGAGAAGGCAGGCATGGCAATCCACTCTAGTATTCTTGCCTGGAGAATTCCATGGTTGGAGGAGCCTGGAAGGATACAGTCCATGGGGTCGCAGAGAGTTGAACATGACTGAGGTGACTTAGCATGCATGCGTGCAACCTTAACTATCAAGTCACCTGTCACCTTCCCATTGCCCCTCTTATGCTTTTTGGGTCTTCAAAGCAGACACTTGGAGATATTAAGGTTTAGCAAATGGCATAGCTTCAGACCCTTTGACTTTTGGCTTTTCAAGGAGTTATGGGGGGCGGTGGGGTTGCAGCTTTTTGAGCAGGTGACTAAGGTACCTCTTAAATTACGCATGCTGGACTTCTTGCATGGTCCAGTGTTTAAGAATCTGCCTGCCAGTGTAGGAGATGGGGGTTTGACCCCTTGTTCTGGAAGATCCCACATGCCTCAGGACAACTAAGCCTTCTCACCCTAGAGCCTATGTTCTGCAACAAGAAGCCACCACAATGAGAAACAGTCACACCACAAAGACCCAGTGCAGCCAAAAATAAATTTTAGAAAAGAGCAACCTTCACCAGGTACAGAGTCTGCTGCCTTAAAAAAAAAATTATGCCTACCACTAGGATGGCAGATACAGTTGTAAAGAGCTAGAGATACATTTTCTCCGAGGGCCTGATTTAAACGGTCACTTTATCTGGATGCATCAGCCAGGTTCTCCAAAGAACCTGAATTCCTGGAAGGAGAAAGGTGTGTAGGGAGACCTCCATGTGACAGGTCCAGCCCCCTTCGAGGCGAGGACACAGCAGCAATGCGATGGGGGACCCATCACGGCTCCCCCATGCTGTTGCCACGGTCTTCCCAGGGCACCCCAGCTGCTAGTTGAGTTGTGGGGTCCAGGGGTCTGGCCACTGCCACCCACTCTGGCACTTCTCAGATGGACAGTCTTTTCTCAGGGGCACCCACGGAGTTTAGCCCTTATTCCATCTTCAGTGGGATCTGAGGCTCTCTCTGCCTGCTTCTGCTTCCTCCCGTTTATTTCACACCGGCCTCTCCCACCCTCCCTACAGGTGCCCTTTCCTAGTCTCCGCTCTGGTCCACACTCCAGCCCGTCTCCCTCCATCTGTGTCAGGCCCTGTCCACCTCCTACATCAGGGCAGGCCTGCTCGGGTGGCCATGATTTCCAGGGAGGCTCTGCCCCAGCTCCTCCCAAGGGATCTTTAAAACATAAATTGCTGACCCGGGATGCGTTGGTGCTGAGTTTATCACGAAGTTAAACGCTGACATTCTTTCCCCAACTTGAGCCAAAACCAACATAAACAGCCTACTCCCCATTCGTTACCCTAATGCCATCAGCAATCTGACCAGGCCTGACCCCACCTGAGGCCTCCTGATTTATGGCCTCACCAACAGATGCCTGGCTAGTTCTTAGCTGCCGCGTCTGGTTGCCTGGGAGGAAACTGCTTCAAGAGAAATGGCAGCCTCCCCTCCTGACCTGGAGGCAATGGGCTTCATCAGGAAGGTAGTTTCAAAGTTGCAGCCTTTGCTGATGTCTGGGAAAGGACAGAGACCAAGCTCTCATTGGGTTGGCCAAAAAGTTCGTTCATGTTTTCCCAGACCCTCCTATAGAAAAACCCCAATGAGCTTTTTGGCCCACTCGGTATTTAGGGCAAAAACAAGTGTTTTCTGCATCCTCCTCATTTCTCCCCTAAGTCAGTTGACTTGAAAAGAGGGAGAGCAAAGCTTGGGCCAGTGGCATGAGAAGGCAACATGGGAGGTCCTACTCTCTTCTCCATAGTTGAATCCTGGACCCTGTTTTTCCTTTTTAACAGCAATAAGATTGTGGGCAGAATTCCCAAGTCAGTATTTTTAATCTATATTTTTTACTATAAATTTCTATCCCATCCATACAGAGAAGTACACAAATCATAAGTACAGAGCTTGATGAATTTAAGTGGACACACTCATATGGCTATAATTAAGCAAGTCATCCTTATGTGTTGAGATGAGTGGGTTTTTCTTCTTGAGTGTACTTTTTAAAGGTCTTCTTTTCAGGAGAATTCACCATAGACTTCCTTCCTACGTGCAGAAAATCTCACCCAGTTTATTCAACTTACTGATGCAGGAGTGACAGAAGCCAGACTGGTTGCATCCTGCGGTTGCTTGGCATTAGGTGTCTTTGGCATTCTAGTCAGCAATTCTGCCATCTCCTGATGCTGTCTCACTTCCATTTTCTTCTCCACCCTGTCACACACGCTATGTGATGCCAGGATCTAGAGAATTCTAAGTCTGAAGCCCATCTCCCCTTCTTGTCTTAAAAGCACTAGGCCTGTATTAGGATTCAGAGCACTGAATTTGACAGTTGCATCTACCCCCGACTTAATTTCCAAAGTGCTACATTCCAAGCCAAAAGACCACGTGGAGAAGCTAGGTAGCCTATTGTCTTAGCTTTCACCTGAACCTCAGAGGGGATGTTATTAGGAAAGGGAAGTTGTTAAGACGTGGCCTCAGGACCTACCAGTCAGGGAGCAAGGAAATGGGACCAGGGAGGCTTCTAAGCTTTAAAGACTTGATACCAAATCTAGTCTCCCAAAAGGTAACTGGTTCAGTTCTACAGGTGAAATCTGGATATCACCTAAATGATGTCAAGTTGGCCTCATGGTAATCAAGGAGCTGAGGTCTTTATACTCCTGCAGCCACCAGTCATTGGTTAAGGTGTTTATACTTCACGTGTGTGCTGACTGAACCTCCTGAGTTCTGGTCACTAAGATGCAGACGTTGGTTGTTAGAAGTGCCTCAGGAGCCAGTGGGCATGAACGTGGCAAAGAGATCCCAGGAGAGAGACTGACCTGGAGCATTTGCCTTGCTCCCACTAGGACACACGACAGGGACTGAAGCTAATTCTGAGATGCTAGGTAATGTGTTACAGTTCATGAAAAGGCTGCTTTGGGGTTGGGAGTCTGGATCCCTGTTGCTCCACCAGCTTTGTGAGCCACTGATGAGCCTTGCTTTCTTGCATGTGTCTTTCATTGTGCTGAGAACTACAGCCAAAGAAGGATGTTCTGTGAAAACTAAGAACCAGGGATAATCTTACAGCAAAATGTACTATACACCTGATTCCTAACCACCATTGTTGTCAGGGAGAGGTGTGGCGGCTGCTGCTGCTGCTAAGACACTTCAGTCGTGTCCGACTCTGTGCAACCCCATAGACGGCAGCCCATCAGGCTCCCCCATCCCTGGGATTCTCCAGGCAAGAGCGCTGGCGTGGGTTGCTATTTCCTTCTCCAATGCATGAAAGTAAAAAGTGAAAGTGAAGTCACTCAGTCGTGTCTGACTGCTAGCAACCCCATGGACTGCAGCCCACCAGGCTCCTCCGCCCATGGGATTTTCCAGGCAAGAGTACTGGGGTGGGGTGCCATCGCCTTCTCCGAGCAGGTGTGGAGGTGATGCAACAGCAGTGAGAGCCGTGGGAACCTGAGAGAAACATGAGAAGGCTTGCTGTGATGATGTCAGGGGCACCAGGAGCAGGTAGGGGAAGATTATTGGAAGCATTCTGGAGATAGTCTCCTCATGACTGGGTCATCCAGAGCTCTATAAGGTTAAAATGCCCCAAATATGCCATGGCCAGCCTGCAGTGGAGGACCATACCTTGCTGCATATATCAGAAACCATCAGTCCTCAGAGTTGAGCATAAACCAAGAACACACACCCACTCAAATCCTGCTATCAGCTTATTTGCTTTGCCTCCAGAGATTCACTCTAGCATTCTGCACCTGGTTCTGGATTCTTAGAGGATCGTTTGTTTTTACTCATCTGGAAGACAGAGGGCAAAAGAATCAGCTGATGGACTCGAGTTACTAGTGATGATAGACAAGAGGAGAGTGGTTGGGGTAATTAGCCCCCTTCAGCCAGTGGCTGCATCTCTTTCAGACTGCAGCTTCATTACTCCAGTTCACAGTTGGTGGCCGTGAGCACTGGTTATGTTCCCCATCCCTTCAGTTCTAGGAGTGGGAGTGACGAACCCTGAGACTCCAGTGGAGGGAGTCTCATTTCTTCTCTCAATGCATCTCATGTCTATAAGTAGTCATCTGACATGGATTCTGTCTCCAGTTGGGACTATTATGGAGAAGGACATTCAGTTTTCAGGATTCAAGGCTGGTAGTGTGCAGGCTGGTGAGAGAAGGTCATAATGTGAGTGGATTCCTATGATGACTGGGTCAGCTCATAGACTTGCAGACTTTTTGATGAAGAACAGGGCAGAGCTGCATGAATAAATTGGGACTCAAAGGGGGTCCTTCTTCCAGATTAATCAGGATGAAAGCTCTGGTACATGGGAACATAGTTCAGAAATCTGAGATTCTCCAGGGAGAGCAAGAATTCCATCAATTGAAGAAATGCAGGAATCTCCTCAATAAGGGACTTCGCCTCTTTAGGGGGAGGACACTCTGGCAAGGAGTTCCTGTCCAAGCCCCATTGCAAAGGCAAGCTGATCCTCCTGATCTACCCTGGGAAGGGTCCCAGGCAGAGAGCCAGAGGAGTCATTTATTTAGAGTTCTTTTCCAGGCCCACTGAGGACCATTCTGGGCCTCACAGGATTGCAGAGGAAGAGATTCCCTAGGTTCTGCCAAGAAGCCTAACCTCACTTGTGAAGAGCATCTCTAAGCAAGGCCCCACTCCTGGGAACTTGGGTCTACAATCTCTTCACCGCACTCCTGCAGGATTGGCCAGAGTCTGAAGTCTTAGTCCCTTCTAAGGTTAGCTCACTCCTTGTGTGACTTAGAAAAGAATGAAGGAACAGAAGTCAAAGCTTATCATTCTCTAAGTGCAGTCTTTCCCTCTGCTTCTGAAAAATCCTACCAACCCCTATGAAAACTCCAGAGATTGTAGAATTACAAGTAGTGCTGACTACTCAATGCTTCAGTTCAGTCTAGTTCATGGGGTCACATAGAGTTGGGCACGACTGAGCACGTAGCACACAGTCATCTCAGCGGGAGCCAAGAAATTGCCAATGAGGAACTCACCCAACACTCATCATGAAAGAGCCAGAGTCTCAGGGCCAAGTCTCTAAAAACTGCCAAGTGATTGTAGGTTAAATGCCACTTCTCTGCTCTTGTCATTCTCACTCACTGGCAAGGGCATGTGGGGTCTTTTAACCTTTAAACTATAAGCAAAGAGGAGGACAAAATGGGCATCCCCTGAGTTTTTCATCTTATTGCTCCATCTATGACTTCAGACAGTGGCTCACATCTCTGGACCACAAGATCGCCCCTCAGTTCTTTGGCTTCAGACGTGGTTGACTCTTGGTCATGGACTATTCATTTGTTCTTCATCTACCTGCACAGAAATCCTGATGATAGACTCCTTTCTACTTTCTATTAAGTTTCTAGTTTCAGTTTGAAATACACGTGTTCTTTGCTTTACTATCACTATTATTTATCTGCAGTATTTTTATTGCAATACAGAAGGAAGTCATAATTCGTAACAGATTCAGTCCCTGGCACCACTATGGACTTCCCATGCATACACATTAAGTAGATCATTAAATGCTAAACAACTAGGGATGTGGTGTTTATTTTATTTGGTTACTAGAATCAGATAGAAACATGGGGACTTCCCTGACAATCCAGTGGTTAAGACTCCAAGCTTCCAATGCAAGGGGTGTGGGTTCAATCCCTGGTCAAGGGAACTAAGATCCGACATGCCTCAGCAAACTTAAACCTGAGTACGGTAACTATTGAGCCCATGCACTGCAATGAAAGATCCCATGTGCCACAAAGACCTAACAGTCAAAAATAAATATTTAAAAAGAAAAAAAAAGGAAGATTGAAATATCCAAATAGTGGTGGCCTCTGAGTTTGAGTACCCCTTCTAAGTTTTTCACTTAGGAATTTGGACCAAGATGGCATGTATTATACAATAGAAGCCTCTGATGGTTAAGGCCACCTAAAACCTGATTATTACTAGTCAAGGCTATGGTTTTCCCAGTAGTTGTGTATGGATGTGAGAGTTGGACTGTGAAGGCCGAGCGCCGAAGAATTGATGCGTTTGAACTGTGGTTCAGACTCTTGAGAGTCCATTGGCCTGCAAGGAGATCCAACCAGTCCATTCTGAAGGAGATCAGCCCCGGGATTTCTTTGGAAGGAATGATGCTAAAGCTGAAACTCCAGTACTTTGGCCACCATTGGAAAAGACTCTGATGCTGGGAGGGATTGGGGGCAGGAGGAGAAGAGGACGACAGAGGATGAGATGGCTGGATGGCATCACTGACTCGACAGATGTGAGTCTGAGTGAACTCCGGGAGTTGGTGGACAGGGAGGCCTGGCGTGCTGCGATTCATGGGGCCACAGAGTCGGACACGACTGAGCGACTGAACTGAATTGAACTGAGACCAATCCAGCATCAAGGGAAATAGATTATTCTAGAAGAATTTACCCCCACTCTCAGCTTAAAGAAGGTATGACATGCTCTTTGTGTTCAGAAACTAGATTTTCATAAGAAAAGGAGAGAACAGAAGAAATCAGGTACAAACAGCTAAAAGCGCCCTCAGAGGAGGCTACAACAGGATCAGGTTGCAGAGACAAGTCCCCACCCATTTGGAGTTGGCCCCTTGTTCGATCCATAAATCCTCAGCACTCCAGACACGGAAGAATCACCAACTTGACCTTCTCTGGGTTTGACCTTGAAATGTCCCCAATCATGATTCCCGCTAACATAAAGAAAGACTTTACTTGGCCTGAAAAAGCTAACCCTTGGCTCTTCTCTTGGGGTCTCTCCAGGTTTCTCCACAGAGCCAGGTGAGCTGGAGAAAGATGCCAGTAAAGGATAAAATAGCAATAGCAAAAACAAGAAGCTCTTCTAAGACAAAGCCTAAAATGTACAATAGAGCGTTCCAGCCTCTGATATGGGGGTATCTCTAAGAACTGTTGCTGACCCCTTTGTGGAAGGAAGAACCAATGACATTTTGAAAAGTCTACATTGATATCTTGCAAAGGTAGCCCTGTGATTATCATAATAAAAATATGCATTCCATCTTAATCCTCATCCTAACACATAGCTTTCAAAAACCCTTCTAAGAGAAATTACAAGAGTCATTGGAGCATCTTTTGTTGGAGTATTTAGTTTTGTTTCCAGCTCCTGAATAGTTCTAGAGCTACACAGGTAAAATGGTGTCTTTTGTTATTCATAACAAGCCCCCTTTAACCATACTGTTATGTTAATGGGTGTGAGTTCTGAATAACTCAAACTGAGAGCGGGTTGCCAGGAGAGCCAATTTATTTATTTATTTAATTTTTATTTTAACTTTAGTTTACTTTACAATACTGTATTAGTTTTGCCAAACATTGACATGAATTCACCATGAGTGTACATGCGTTCCCAAACATGAATCCCCTCCCACCTCCCAACCCATAACATCTGAGTCCTCCCCATGCACCAGCCCCAGGCATCCTGCATCAGACATAGACTGGCAATTCATTTCTTACATGATAGTATACATGTTTCAATGCCATTCTCCCATCTCATCCCACCCTCTCCCTCTCCCCCCGAATCCAAAAGTTCACTCTACAGATCTGAGTCTCTTTTGTTGTCTCGAATACAGGGTCTTCATCACCATCTTTCTAAATTCCATATATATGCATTAGTATACTGTATTGGTGTTTTTCTTTCTGGCTTACTTCACTCTGTATAATCGGCTCCAGTTCCATCCACACAATGGAGTATTACTCAGCCATTAAAAATACATGTGAATCAGTTCTAAGGAGATGGATGGAACAGGAGAGCCAGTTTAGAGATTTGGATGTCGCCTAATCCTATTCTTTTGGGTTTTCTGTTGTTGTTTAGTTAGTCATGTCTGACTCTTTGTGACTCCATGGACTGTAGACCACCAGGTTCCTCTGTCCATGGGACTTTTCCAGGCATGAATACTGGAATGGGTCACCATTTCTTTCTCCAGGGGATCTTCCTGACCCAGGGATCAAACCCACATCTCCTGCATTGACAGGTCGATTCTCTACTGAGGCTTCATTATGTAGGCATGACTGGCCTGTGCTCTGCAACAAGAGAAGCCGCCTCAGTGAGAAGCCCTTGCATCACAGCTAGAGAGAAACCCCCACTGGCACAACTATAAAAAACCCATGCAGCGCAGCAAAAACCTAGCACAGCCAAAAACACATAATTTTTTAAAAAGCTGGTGAGCATGATGTGAAAAATTAGACCCTTCCTGCTGGTAAAACAAAGAAAAAAAAAAATCTCAATTAGATCTGGGGCACCACAAAGGGAATCTCTCTTGCCCTACAATGATAGTAGAGCCCAAAAGGAAGGACACTTTTTGTCTGGCAAGGGCTCAGCCAGTGAGAGAATGTCATAACTCAGCTAATGAAAAGTCATTCAATTCCTCCAATGGACTGTTTCCTATGGCCTTCCCAACTTCCTTTCTCCCTCTATACGAGTTCTCTCCTTGTTGCATGGGACCTCCAAGTGCCATGCCATGGATGCAAACCTGGAATTGCACTTCTATGCTGATCTTGAGTGGGAGAAGGCAATGGCAACCCACTCCAGTGTTCTTGCCTGGAGAATCCCAGAGACACAGGAGCCTGGTGGTCTACCGTCTCTGGGGTCACACAGAGTCAGACATGACTGAAGCGACTTAGCAGCAGCAGCAGTTGATCTTGACAGGGCTTCCCAGGTGGTGCTAGTGGTCAAGAACTTACCTGCCAAGGCAGGAGACATGAGGGACTCAGGTTCAATCCCTGGGTTGGGAAGATCCCTTGGAGGAGGGCATGGCAACCCACTCCAGTATTCTTGCCCAGAGAATCCCGTGGACAGCGGAGCCTGGCAGGCTCTAGTCCATGGGGTCACAAAGAGACATGACTGAAGTGACTGAACACAGATGCACACTGATCCTGAAGAGACCCAGTTTTTCTTTGGAGCAATCCCTGGCAGTGTAGTTAAGACCAACATTTTGATGGCTTGTATAGAGATCCAGAGAAGACCCCTGATGGCTCTGAGGGTGGGCAAGCAAACAGATTCAGTTCCCACAATATCTCAATTCATGCTCACTGCTTTTCTCACAGACCCTGGGGTTTGAGGGTAGGTCTCTCTCCCGGATCCAAGTTTCCACCCTCTTTGCATTTTGAAGCTCTCCAGGTCTTATTCAGGATCTATTTTAAGGCTTCATCTTTTCCGGTTAAGGCTTTCTGTATCTGCAAGTACTCATTTAGCACTTCAACCTGACTCTTGATATCAGGTTGTTCCAACTGGAACTGTGTTAGCCTTCAGCCTAATTCCTTTTGGAATGGGAGCAGTTTCATTGAAATTGCAGTTTGCCCAAACCCAGGTTTGGTATTTAGGGCATCTTATATCAGAACAAGAGCGACACTTAGAATGCCTAAAAGTCTGTCTGGATCTTGTTGTTTGGTCACTGTCGTGTCCAACTCTTTGCCGCACCATGGATTGCAGCACGTCAGGCTCCCCTGTCCTTCACTATCTCCCAGAGTTTGCACAGATTTGCTCAGTGATGCTATCTAACTATCTCATCATCTGTTGCCCCTTCTCCTCCTGCCCTCAATCTTTCCCAGCATTACGGTCTTTTCCAGTGAGTCAGCTCTTGGCATCAGGTGGCCAAAGTATTGAGCTTCAGCATCAGTCCTTCCAATGAATATTCAGGGTTGGTTTCATTTAGGATCCACAAACTAAGCATCAGCTGCAAGATTTTCACAGGTCAGTTGGCTATTGCTGAGACTGCATTCCACGTTCTCTTATGGCCAAAACTTTTTCTTTTTTTAACTACTAGAGAATCATCTACAGAGTTTTACAGAATTCACTTCTACAGAATTTTATGAGAAAAAGCTGGACAACACAGGTTTGATGAATTCACTGACTCCTGGGCATCCCAATTGTCATGATTCTTTTCTCCTTTTTGTATATGAGAAGAGAATGCCCTTGGGCTACTCATTCAAAAAACAGGGGCCACCATCAACCCACAGGATATTAGAGCCAGCAAGGGGACCCTGTGACATGGAAGATCCCCCTTGTATTAGAGTCATTACCTTCCATTGCCCATTTAATTAAGACCACTGAGAAAATCATGGGCTCCTCTTTCACAATATTTGTACCTCATGCAGTAGAAGCCCCCCTGAATTCTCACCACACTCAACATTTCTCATTCAGCTACCTTACCTCCTAAGTAGCCCCTTTGGTTAACTGCTCCTTACATAACTTTTCCACTGCAATAAACTTAACCCTGATACTCTTGTCACTAGTGAGGTCCCTCACAACTGCCTAATCCTGACAGATCACCTCCTGACACCTTGTGATGATCTGAACAGAAATCCTCTGGGTAATGCTGTTTTTTCAGAGTTCACAGGTGGCTCTTATTTAGAAGGTGACAGTGGCAAGTCTTGTGCCAGATGTGCTATTGCGATTCATTTGGGTATCGAGGCAGCCCCTTTACCTGTGGATACTTCTGCCCTACAGCCCGAACTACACCCTCTTACATAGGCTTGTGCTTTAGCCAAGGGCAAAACTGACAATATTGTTGTCAGGGCTTCCCAGGTGGCACTAGTGGTGAAGATCCTTGCTGCCAACACAGGAGATTGTAAAGATGTGGTTTGATCCCTGGGTCGGGAGGATCCCCTGAAGAAGGAAATGATAACCCAACTCCAGTATTGTTGCCTGGAGAATCCCATGGACAGAGGAGCCTGGTGGGCTACCATCCATGGGGTCACAAAGAGTCAGACACAACTGAAGCCATTGAGAATGCACGCAGACACATGATTTCTGAAAAGCTCACGGTTTTGGAATGTCATGGAAGCCATATGGCTTCCTTATTTCCAGTGGAAATAAGGTTCATTTATTTTTTAATTTTTATTTTAACTTTAGTTTACTTTACAATACTGTATTGGTTTTGCCAAACATTGACACGAATTCATCACGAGTGTACATGCGTTCCCAAACATGAATCCCCTCCCACCTCCCACCCCATATAAGGTTCATTTAAAATGAACTCTATATTTAGGAATTATTTAGGATGCAGTACTTTTACCTGCTGCTTTAGCTATAAGATTCTGGAGCATTCTAAACTTGACTCTCTGGAAGCTAAGGGAAATTGCCTTGTTGACATTTCCACAAGGAATGCTGCCCTGAAAGGAACCAATAGCAGTCAAATTTCTGTCATGGTCCAAAGGGATATATTCCAAGTGATAAGTTAAAAAAAAAACTGGCTCTGAGGTTGATGGTTGGGCTTCTCTACAGGAAAAAAAAACAAGCTGGGAAATATAACCATTCCATTGTTGGTTTGGTCAATGACAGAACTGGGTTGTTTAGTCCAAACCAGAGCTACAAGAGACTCAGATTCCCACCCCTCACCACTGCACCAAACCACTGATCTACTGACAGTAACATTCATGAATACTGGTGAGGAAATGAATGAAAATGAAAAACTGCCTACCTCCCTTGTGCAAAATACAACCCGGGGAAGTCTTTTGTGTTGTTCCCAGTCACTAGCAGCCTAATGGACCCTCATGCCTAATGGACCATTTGATGTCCGGCAGATGCATTTCATATGGCTTCCTTGATCTCATGGATATAAATGTTTTAGTCATGGCGATCATGATTTTACTCTGCACCAAAGCCTTCCCTTGCAGACAGGCTACTATCTCTTCCATGGTTAACATCCTTTTGTTAAGGAGACCATCCCTACCTGGGACATTCCTATCTAATTTCAATGATTGAGCACCCATTTTACTGGTTGAATACTTCAACAAGTACTTCAACTTGAAGTCTACACCATGTGGCTGGTCTGACAACACTTTCACTGTTGATTACTGCCCTCAGTCTTCTGGCCTGGTAAATGCATTAAGGATATTAAGACTCAATGGGCAACATTTCTACAAGTCTTCCAACTACCTTGGCCAAAAGCATTACTGTTGGTTCTTCTAAATCTCAGGTCCACACCTTTGGAAACTCATTAACTCTCCCCCTTTGAGATAGTCCCAGGAGGCCTGATGCCCTTGGCTCCTGCCTCTTTTGATTGAGATACTCCAGTGTTGTAAAGACCTAATAACTTCCATTAAAAATAACCAAGTATGGGTAGAACAATCTCTTTCCAAAGTACCCTAGAAAGATGAAGACATTCATCTCAGCTTGCAATGTGGATATCTCACCTATTACTAAAGACACTGCCAGAAGACAACTTTTTTGATTAAGACCAATTAGATCTTTAAATGACATAAGTTTGTTAAAAAAGAATTACAATGAACTAATTTATTCGACCCCATTCTGAGTTCTTTCAGTTCAGTTACTCAGTCGTGTCTGACTCTTTGCGACCCCATGGACTGCAGCATGCCAGGCTTCCCTGTCCAACACCATCTCCCAGAGTTTACTCAAACTCATGTCCATTGAGGCAGTGATACCATCCAACCATCTCATCCTCTGTCATCCCCTTCTCCTCCCGTCTTCAATCTTTCCCAGCATCAGGGGCTTTTCCAATGAGTCATTTCTTCACATCAGGTATTGGAGTTTCAGCTTCAGCATCAGTCCTTCCAATGAATACTCAGGACTGATTTCCTTAAGGATTGCCTGGTTGGATCTCCTTGCAGTCCAAGGGACTATCAAGAGTCTTCTCCAACACCATAGTTCAGAAGCATCAATTCTTGGGCACTCAGCTTTCTTTGTAGTCCAACTCTCACATCCATACATGACTACTGGAAAAACCATAGCCTTGACTAGACGGACCTTTGTTAGCAAAGTAATGTCTCTGCTTTTTAATATGCTGTCTAGGTTGGTCATAACTTTTCTTCCAAGGAGCAAGTGTCTTTCAATTTCATGGCTGCAGTCACCATCTACAGTGATTTTGGAGCTTCCAAAGATAAAGTCTCTCACTGTTTCCATTGCTTCCCCATCTATTTGCCATGAAGTGATGGGACCAGATGCCATGATCTTAGTTTTCTGAATGTTGAGCTGTAAGCCAACTTTTTCACTCTCGTCTTTCACTTTCATCAAGAGGCTTTTTAGTTCCTCATCACTTTCTGCCATAAGGCTGATGTCATCTGCATATCTGAGGTTATTGATATTTCTCCTGGTAATCTGGATTCCAGCTTGTGCTTCATCCAGCCCACCATATCACATGATGTACTCTGCATATAAATTAAATAAGCAGGGTGACAATATATAGCCTTGCCATACTCCTTTTCCGACTTGGAACCAGTCTGTTGTTCCATGTCCAGTTCTAACTGTTGCTTCTTGACCTACAGACAGATTTCTCAAGAGGCAGGTCAGGTGGACTGGTATTCCCATCTCTAAGAATTTTCCACTTAGTTTGTTGTGATCCACACAAAGGCTTTGGCATAGTCAATAAAGCAAAAGTAGATGTTTTTCTGGAACTCTCTTGCTTTTTCTATAATCCAGTGGATATCGGCAATTTGATCTCTGGTTCTTTTGCCTTTTCTAAATCCAGCTTGTACATCTGGAAGTTCATGGCTCATGTACTATTGAAGCCTGGCTTGGAGAATTTTGAGCATTACTTTACTAGCGTGTAAGATAAGTGTGGTAGTTTGAACATTCTTTGGCATTGCTTTTCTTTGGGATTGGAATGAAAACTGACCTTTTCCAGTCCTGTGAGTTCTTTAGAAATCTCTAAATCCATCAGGGTGTGTGCTGCATGGTGGATGTACCCTTGGAGACACAACTGGTTGGGCTTATCTGAAATCTGTTTATCAGTTACCCAAATCCATCAGCCTCAAGGGAGATCAATGCCTCTCCTCTGGATGCCCATGTGAAGCATTTAAGATTTGTCTTGCCCCCAAAAGGGGCCCTCCTAACTGAGGTGCTCTTCTTCCCATTTACTGCTGCACTAGCCAGGCTGTAGTTCAGCCTCAGTCTCCAATGAAGCTGTCCATGTCCTTGGGTCTGGAGGTCTCCATAGTCCTGCATATGAAGTCCATTTCATGGGGAGAGAGTTGGAATTCTGCTCTATGATTCTAGACCCAGAGAGCAGAATCTAAGCCGTGGCTCCAGTGATCAGGTGGGGGCAATGGTGAACATCTCTGACACCCCCACTTTAGGAGGTGGGTGCTCAGTGCATGGGGGTGGGCAATAATCCAGATCTCCTTGGCTTATTTCTCACCATGAACCCCCTGCCCTATGAGTCCCAGTATTTTCAGCAGCAAGGAACCCAAGGTAGAATCTCAGTCCCATGGGTGGGGGTCCTGTGTAAGGAGGGGGTTCCCCACATCTCAGCCATATTCATATAGGACTTAGTTTCAACAAGTTTCTGGAGCAGGGCAAGCGATGCTGACATCCTGCATCTCTCTGAAAGAAAGCTGGGGCCTGAGGGAAAAGGGGGCCCTGGGTCGCTGGCTGTTCCCTATTGGAGTGGCATTTAAACCTCTTGCTGAGCTAGGAAGGGGAAAGAGTCTGCAGGTCCTGGTTCAAAACCCACAGACTGAGCCTTCCCTAGTGGTCCAGTGGTTAAGACGTTGTTCTTCCAGTGCTGGGGCCACAGGTTCGATCCCTGGTCAGGGAACTAGATCCCCCATGCGGTGTGGCATGGTCAAAAAACTTGCCAACATCACCGCTAACAACAAAACCAGACCCTGTAGTTCTAAATTGTAGGTTTTCTTGATTAAATGTTTGTTCATTTGCGGTAGGATCTTTGGGTCATTTCCTGACACTTTGAACTGTTAACATTTTCCCCAGGGAATAAGTCCATCTCAGAACCCCTTATTCTGTCATGCTGGAAGTAGACCTCTGTGTGTGTTTAAAGAAATGCATACACACTGATGTTTGCTTCAAAATATAGAATGGAAAGTAGATGGAGTATAGATACGACTTATGAGATAATTTTTGAATAAGGACATGAATGTAGAGCACTATCTTTGCATAAGACCCTGCAGAATACTTTTCCCATATCCTTTGAATCTGTTCATTCTATTGACTAGTTCAAAGAAAGAATGGCAACTCTTAGTCTTTTCTCTATGAGCGATTCCTTTGGACAGAACTCTGAAATCTGCTTTTTGATTGTTTTGCTTTGCTTTTTTATAATAATTGCTCATTAATAGGTGTAGAGTGAGTGATGGGATTAGAAGACTGCTTGGCTGCAAGCCCCATCAATATAGGGCAGGAATTGAGTGAGATATACGGAAAACTATTAAGGATCTCACACTTATTTCATATGTGAATCAAAGTGGGGAGAGGAACCTTTGCAATAGAAAGATGTTAGAGTGAGATATCTCTGCATCCATGGAGGTGGGCCATGTCCTTCAGACATGAGGCCATAAGAAATACCCACCACTTCCAGAAGGGACCAACAGCGAGACTCCCATGATCAGGTTTAAGGTGAATTATTGGCATTTAAAGAGACCAAATTATTTGTCCTGTAGGTTATTGGACATTCCAGATGAATGCATCATGAGGCTTTGAAAGACAGTAAGTGGGTCTGGTGTAGATCTCCTCTAGGGTCCCACCTTCTGGACATCTGGTAGAAATACTCAGAAGTGACCAGGGTTAAGATTCCACTTGAAGTCAGACATTGTCTCTTCCATGGGGGCCTGAACCTCAGAAAGTACAACGAGAAAGCCTTGACTGACCGCTTTGGATCTGAGGGCTCCGTGGGGCTTATGAGATACTTATGAGACACACTTGCCACAACTGACTTAGGGTTGAGGACCAAAAAGTGACTAAACGAGACCCTTCCAGTCAGCTGGGTAGAGCTGGCACTGCCCACATGCATGTGACAATGTGCGTTGGCTGTTAGTGGAGCTGGGGGCTGGACAGGCAAGAGTGTGCAACTTTACAGTCTAGACTGCACAATTTTAGTTGCTTGGTCTCTCCCAGTTTTAGGCAAAGAGGAACAAACAAAGCTTATGCAGAAATTGAACAAGGCTTTGCACTACTCAGAAATCCAGCCTGGTTTAGTTACTGTGTTATAAGGAATACCAGGGTGGGATCACACGTCCCTTTTTGACCCAAAACCAGATAAAGGCACTCAAACACGATGACAACGTATAGAGAAAGCCATCATTCAACATCAGCCCCATCAGTGGTAACACTCATCTCGGTAGGCTGTCCATAAAGGCATTTGAGTGCTGTTTTGCCCAAGAAAACAGAGCCTTGTGCATCAGAAATACCTCCTGTGAGGTAACAATCTACTTATTCTTTAGGGATATTCAGTCAAAGACATTGCTGTCTACCTTGAATGTGGATCTTAAGATTCAGTATAAAAACTCAGTCTATTAAAAATTTGCTGTGATCTCTAGGTTTTGGGGTTTCCCAGGAGGCAGGAGTGGTAAAGAACCCTCCTGCCAATGCAGGAGACCTGAGAGACGTGGGTTTGATCCTTGGATCAGGAAGATCCCCTGGAGGAGAGCATGGCAGCCCACTCCAGTACTCTTGCCTGGGAAATCCCATGGACAGAGGAGCCTGGCGGGCTACAGGCCATAGTGTTGCAAAGAGTCAGACATGACTGAAGCAACTTAGTACATACATAATCTCTAGTTTCACAAATTTCACTTGCTAAAATGGTAGAAAAAGTGATTTGACCACATTGCTCACAATATAGGAGACTGGGATAAAGCAAACCAAGTGAGGAAGAGATGCCATCTCTGGGAAACTTACATTGCCACCCAACAGCCTTCATTCTGATGACTTCACTTGATAGCAGTCAGCTCCTGGGGGAGTTATTTCAGTTGAAGAACGGCCTTCTCCCAGCTTATATACCCATTTCCTGACATCACCCCTGCCAATGACAAATCAATACAAGATAGAGAGGTCTGATGCACTTGCCCCTACTCAGGAAGAGTTTTATGGAGTCTTCCATTTTTAGAACTGCTTGCTGGACCAAAAGAAAGATGGACAGTTCAGCTTCTCTACCCAGCCAATCCTGTTTCCTACTTGGCTTCCACAGGTATTAATCCCAAGGTCACTCTGGACAGCAAGCCAGGTAAAAGAAGAGGAAAAAAAAAGCATCAGGGTCTCTATTTGAGAAAGTGTCTTCAAGGGGAAGCCAGCATCTAAGCAGCTAAGCAAGAATCAGCTCCAGAGCAGGAGAACTGAAAACCTTGGCACCTTCTGCCACGAAAGACTTCTCCAGGCAGGTACCAGGCAGCAGCCTCGGGAGACCTCAGAAAGCCAGAGCTGCAGCGCATCCAAGTGGTGTCTGCTACATTCAAAGCAGACCAGACTTACACACAGCTGTAGAAGCAAGTGAGTCAGCCTCAAGGTACAATGCGTCCCCCTCTGGATTGAGTGGTTTCCTCAGTTCAGTAAGCAGGGCTATTTGCAGAAGCTTCTGTCCTGCCATTTCAAATGCACCTCCCCAGGCTTGCCGGCAGCCTGCCAGGATGTTGGTGCTAACAGCATGCTACAGGTTGACATGACTGTCACGTACTTGTCCCAGAGCATCTGAGCCACGCTTTCTCCCCATACTCCACATATACAGGAATTAGGAAGGGGTGGTAATGACAACTTGCTGAATAGCTCCTGGGGCCTTAAGTTCTGCCTGGTGAGGTGCCGGACACCATGAGGTGTCTAGACCCAGAAGTTTGCAGGTTGAAGGATGCCCACCTTACTGTCCTCCTGCCTGGTTGCTGCTACTACCCTGGCTTCCCCTTCCAAGGTGGTTGCCTCCACCTTGGGCAAACATGTCGGAGATCTCAGAGGGGTGGTCTGTTTCAGAGTCAAGAGTGCTCCAGGCAGAAAGAAGTTTCAGCCACCAGTTGCACTTCTAGCTCATGAAAGAATCAAAGTCCTAGTCCCACTCTCTTGCCCTGCCCTGCCCGCCCCCTCTCCCCAGCAGAGGATGCCCCAGGCTCTAGGTGATGGAGCCCCAAAATGAAACTAATGGGTCTCAGAGTGAAGAGGTCCACACAGGCTTCCTGCTGACCGTGAATGGATACACAGAGCAGCAGGGGAACAATGAGTTTCTAGTGTGTTAAGGTAACAGAGGGGCTTGTGACTCCTGTATCTGGGAGAGAAAACTAGTCCACAGATGGATCTGGAAATCAAGCTTCAGAAACAAACAGAAATCTAGAGGTAACTAGGAATAGGAACTAGAACTTGTTCTCTAAAAGTGAAAGATTCCAGAGAGAAGATTCACAGGGATAACCAAATGCACCAGCCCCAACAGCTGGGCAGACAGAACCAGCTCCAAACAAGCTCAAAATAAACCTTAACTTATCCAGTATCTAAGAAGATAAAGCATCAGAAAGTAAGAGGAGAGATCCTGAGTGCCCTTCACTCTCCCGAAGTCTGTGTTTGCTGGGGGAAGAGTTCTGAGCGACTAGCAGGTCAGGTAGTGCTCAATGGGGAGGTGGGGGGGGGGGCCTCCTTCTCCATCATGGTTACTGAAATGCCTACTGTTAAAAGGGGAGGAGGGGAATAGATGACCAGTGCAAGTCTGATGCATGAAACAGGCACCCAAAGCCGGTGCTCTGGGACAACCCACAGGGATGGGGAAGGACACGGGAGCAGGGTTTGGGATCAGGAGACACATGTACATGTGTGGCCGACTCATTGATATGGCAAAACCATCACAATATTGTAAAGTATTATCCTCGAATTAAAACAAAATTGAAAAAGAGAAGGAGAAAAGGCATCAGCAAGGGTCCTGTGACTCCTGTGAGCACGTGCTCATCAGGTACCCCATCCCCAGACAGTGGGGAGCAGGCTTGGAATCTTTAAGGCAACTAGTCTTCTCAGATCAGCCTCCAAGAGTATGTTGCCCTGATCTCTGCACCTCCTCTGGGTCTGATTGGTTTGGCCTTTAAGTTTAATCCCTCCTTTCTAAGCCGATGCAAAACAAACACCATGCTCGCTTTCTTCTTCAGAGATAGAGATCCCACCCGTGCCCCACTGAGCAGCAGGGAAACAGACTTCTGCTCTCCCGGGTCAGGGAGGAGACACTCAGGGGATGGCCTGCTCCTGAGCCCCTGGCCTCCCCCTCATTCCCGAAGCCAGAGGCTGGAGCCACTGTCAGCTCTCATTAGAGAAGCCCCCTATCCTTGCTTCCATTCTTAAGATGGCAATGAGGGGGTAATCACCTCCACAGGGGGTCAGGGTGGGCCCTCTTGGCCCAAGTATTCAGGCTCATTAAGATCCAGGAGATGCTACTTGTCCCCATGCACTGAGCAATTATGACCAGCTTTGTTCAGGCCCCTCATCATGGCCCAGAAACTAATTGATCCCGAGTTGGAAGGCTCCATCTTGGTGAATGCAGAGCCCCCGTAGGAAGAAAACACTGATAAGTAGCATGGAAAACTAAGCTTGAGTTTTCCCCAAAGTGATTTCTCTTAAAATACATCCTTTGGGGCATGCACCCCCTTCTGTTGCAATAGACTTGGAACAGTCTGAGCATCTAGTTAGTCTGGCCATTTAGATAAGCTGGTTGTTTGAGAGAAAATATTACTATAAGTCAGGGTAGCCAAAGTCATCTGGAGTTTAGAGACTGTGGTCCCAGTGGCCAGGAAAGGGGCCCAGAAAAGGTAGGTTAAGGAAACCGACAAGCTCATTTTCCAAGAGCAGATGATTTCAGAGCATTAATGAAGCAAAATACATGAGCCCCACCAGCAGAGCAGCCATAGTCACAGTTCATCGTGAACATGGTTGATGATTTTTCCTATATCTCAGAGAACACGATGCCTCTTCCCTTCTGTTCTGTCTTCTGATCATGGTAGATCTCGCTCTGGTAGAGGCATGAGTTCCATAAAACATTCCAGTAGGATTACATATGGCTCCCAAAGTGAAGTCCAGAGAGAGACTCTACAAATGGTTATTTCCCTTTCAGTGGAATTGAGGGCAGGGGAAGCAGTGACCAGGAAAAGCACAGTAAGAAAGAGTGAAGTAGTTATGCAGCTTTCAGTTGTGTCCTTCTGCACTGGTCAAAATTTCTAGAGATTAAGGTCATCCTTTTCTCCCTAGGCTTCCCTGATGGCTCAGGTGGTAAAGAATCCGCCTGTAATGTGGAGACCTGGGTTTGATCCCTGGATTGGGAAGATCCCCTGGAGAAGGGAACAGCTACCTACTCCAGTGTTCTGGCCTGGAGAATCCCATGGGCTGCATAGTCCACGGGGCTCACAAAGAGCTGGACACCACTGAGTGACTTTCACTTCACTGGGTATTTTCTCCCTGGTATAGGAGGGAGACAGCCCATGGAGATTCCAAATCTCAATGTGATCTAAGATCACAAATAAGCATTTTAGGAAGGGTAATTTATCCAACTAGTCCATTCTGAAGGTGATCAGCCCTGGGATTCCTTTGGAAGGAATGATACTAAAACTGAAACTCCAGTACTTTGGCCACCTCATACGAAGAGTTGACTCATTGGAAAAGACTCTGATGCTGGGAGGGATTGGGGGCAGGAGAAGAAGGGGACGACAGAGGATGAGATGGCTGGATGGGATCACTGACTTGATGGACGTGAATCTGAGTGAACTCCGGGAGATGGTGATGGACAGGGAGGCCTGGCGTGCTGCGATTCATGGGGTCGCAAAGAGTCAGACACGACTGAGTGACTGAACTGAATTTCTACTCAGTTTTTCCATTTATTTCATGTCTGCTATTTAATTACCAGCCTAAAGTAGTCCTTATACCAAAGACATTTTAGAGGCACAAGTCATACCGCTACAACTCTCTGCTCATGTCTGTGTAGACAGGTTTCAAAATTAATTCCTCATAACAATGCCTTTTGGGGCAGGCTGGGCAACACCCCAGCAGAAAAGCCCCAGATTTTACAAACAAGTTGGTATTTTTAAAAAGTATATAAAAAGTTACTCCATTTACTACACACCTGGCATGGTTCTAAGCAATTTTACTTCAAAGTATTTTGAGGACTAAGCAAAGTGTTATTTCTAATCTCACCTACACAGTTTAGGAGGGCTTTCTAGGCGGCGCTAGTGGTAAGTAATCCACCTGCCAATTCAGCAGACTTAAGAGATGTGGGTTCAGTCCCTGGGTTGGGAAGATTCCCTTGAGGAGGAAATGGCAACCCACTCCAATATTCTTGCCTGGATAATCCCATGGACAGAGGAGCCTGGCGGACTACAGTCCCTGGGGTCACAAAGAGTCAGACATGACTGAGCGTACCTAATAAGGAGGTTGAGGTACAGAGCTGTCTAGTAACTTGTCCAAGGGTTAGTGGTCAGGCAAGATGCTCTCTCAGTCCAGCCCCAGTCTAACTGCTATGCTTGATCCAATTGCTTCTTATTACAGACGTTCAAGTGGGTCATAGGTGCTGATGTATGTCAAAAGGCAGTAGTTCTCATTGCTTTAGAGTTGGAAAACCATTTTTTAACGATATCATGTTCCTTTTATGTTAAATGTGTTTCTTAAAGGTAACGTTCAGATTTACCCTTGTGAGGACAACCAGTCAACTTCTTGATAAAAGGAGGGTGCATCCTCGTTTGCAACGGTTGGGAGGGCTGGCAGTGGGGAGCATCTATGCAGCTTTGAAAGAGAAACTTGAGCTCATGTTCTAAGTGGAGATGGCGGTGGTAGGCATGGCTGCCCCTGGTGGGAGGAGCTGGTGCTGAAATAAGCTCCCAGAAACCCTCAATTCAACCTTGAAGCAACCCAGCATCTCTGTCACCTGAGACCTTAATAAGCACTTTCTATTATTGGGGTCACAAATAGGACAAAAACAGATACCAAAACGGGATCCTCGACAAGATGGATGGATATTTGTCAAACATCTAAAGTGCATCTTCCTGCCCAGACAGGGTGACTGATCAGGTGGGTTTATAGATTCTCCTGGCTCTAACATTTCATGATACTGATCTTGGTTGTATCAGAGTTCTTGGGGGTGAGTGGGGGTGGGCATTGCTTTACAACTCACTGGGCAGCCATCATGCAGTTCCACCCTATTTTACAAAGCAGGAATATTTAGTAGAAAAACAGCCTCACTTTACTCAGCTAAGAAACCCAGTCTGAAGGCCATAGAGCCTCCCAGGGCCTCCCTGCTATCTGGAATCATCATTTGCACCTTGCAACCCCAGCAGCGCGCTCCAATCTGTACGCCGGATGAACTGAGCCCTGCTGGACCCAGGTTCATTATCAGCAGTATCTACTGTATACAGTTGTTGAAAATGGATCCTGCAGATGTGGGCCAGCTGTTTATACTTAGCCGTTAAGTGTCCCTGCGATGCTGGCGGCCTCTGACAAAAGGGATGCCTTGCCGAGAACAGTGCATCTCTCCAAGACTGTCTAAATCAGGCCCAGATGTCTACATGCAACTCGCATTTCTCCATGAAGACTTTTAGAGAACTAGGTTTTCACTGAGGTTTATCAGTAGAATGTGCGATCCAGCATGTACACCTCTTAGGGGAAGGATCTGAGTAGTGGCTGGATGCCGGCAACTAGAGAAACATTCCTATCATGGAAGTCAACCCTCCAGGCTATGAAGTTGACAGGCACTTTCACATCTGTAAAATGCGCACACTAGTTTGCCTGCAGACACACGGCCGAGGACACTACTGATTGGTCAAGGGCTTTGGTATTCTAAGAGAGATGTCTCTTTAGCCCCAAATATCAGTTCCAGTCTTAGTAATAGATCTTCCCACTTCTAGTTGTGTAGACATGATTACCCCAAGCAGGACAAGATTTTCTTGCTAAGGTTCTAGCGAACAGGATGTAGGTGGAATTGGTGAGCTCAGGTTCTAGGCTGTGTTCTTAAAGGAGGCACCTTTCACCTTCCTACTGGCTGGGATACTGACAATGACTGGCACGCCAGCAGCAACCTTGTAATATGAGGTGACTTTAGGAAGCTATGCCTTGCATGGAGTAATAAGACTAAAGGAGGCTGGGTCCCTACATCACACCCACCCTAGAGGGACTGCCTCTAGATTTTAGTCCGGCAACACACATTTGGTTAAGCCATTGTTCTTTTAGGTTTGACAATCATTCCCAGATGAACCGAGTACAAACATACCTCCTCCCTCTTTTACATCCACTGGCAAAAAACACAAGAGTACCCGGGTACCAGATCTCCTTCATGCCCCTGGCCAGCCACCTTCCATGATGCTGGGTGAAGAGGCCATGGGATCTTAGCAACAGTTCTGAGCGTGAGGAAAAGATGTAAAAGGAAACACTGAGCCAAATCCAGGTTTATGGCTTAATCTCTCTCTAGTCAAGTTAAATCGGAGAAGGCAATGGCACCCCACTCCAGTACTCTTGCCTGGAAAATCCCACGGGCGGAGGAGCCTGGTAGGCTGCAGTCCATGGGGTTGCGAAGAATCAGACACGACTGAGCAACTTCCCTTTGACTTTTCACTTTCATGCATTGGAGAAGGAAATGGCAACCCACTCCAGTGTTCTTGCCTGGAGAATCCCAGGGATGGGGGAGCCTGGTGGGCTGCCATTTATGGGGTCTCACAGAGTCGGACACGACTGAAGTGACTTAGCAGCAGCATCAGTCAAGTTAAATAGGTCAGACTCAGCTCCTGAGTTTTTATTTGTCTTTTAGAAGCTAGTTGGGGTCTTGACAGTTCTTAAAGGGCTCAAGGAACAGACAGCTCTGCGTCAAACACTTTTTATTTAGACAGAAGTCCTGTGAGGCAGGTGTTGCTTCCAGATCAACCTGAGGCTCAGGGAATGCCGTCCCTTGCCTTTGGTCACTCAGCTCATAGTAGGGCGAGGCTTTCAACAACCACACTTGACTCCTAAGGCAGGGGTCCCCAGCCTTTGGGCCACAGACTGGTACCTCCTGTCAGATCAGCTGCAGCGTGAGATTCAAGTGTGCAATAAGTGTAATGCACTTGAGTCGCCCTGAAGCCATCCCCTTTACCCCAGTTCATGGAAAAAATGGTCTTTCTTCCATGAAATCCATCCCTGGTGCCAAAAATGTTGGGGACCACTGCCCTAAGGTACAGCCAGTAGCCAAAGGCACAGCAAAGAGCAACCCCAGTCTCTGACGGTCATCTTGAAATTGGTCATTGGTCATCTGACCAGCGTCATCTTGATTCAGTACTGTTAGCCTTCAGTTTCAGGGTCAGTTTGTTTCATTTCTTGAGGCCAGTTCTCAAAACTAGGGGAGCTTACATCATGGCTACGGACTTCCCNGAACAGACAGCTCTGTGTCAAACACTTTTTATTTAGACAGAAGTCCTGTGAGGCAGGTGTTGCTTCCAGATCAACCTGAGGCTCAGGGAATGCCGTCCCTTGCCTTTGGTCACTCAGCTCATAGTAGGGCGAGGCTTTCAACAACCACACTTGACTCCTAAGGCAGGGGTCCCCAGCCTTTGGGCCACAGACTGGTACCTCCTGTCAGATCAGCTGCAGCGTGAGATTCAAGTGTGCAATAAGTGTAATGCACTTGAGTCGCCCTGAAGCCATCCCCTTTACCCCAGTTCATGGAAAAAATGGTCTTTCTTCCATGAAATCCATCCCTGGTGCCAAAAATGTTGGGGACCACTGCCCTAAGGTACAGCCAGTAGCCAAAGGCACAGCAAAGAGCAACCCCAGTCTCTGACGGTCATCTTGAAATTGGTCATTGGTCATCTGACCAGCGTCATCTTGATTCAGTACTGTTAGCCTTCAGTTTCAGGGTCAGTTTGTTTCATTTCTTGAGGCCAGTTCTCAAAACTAGGGGAGCTTACATCATGGCTACGGACTTCCCCTGCAGTTCACCTGGTAAAGAATCCACCTGCAATGCTGGAGATCTGGGTTCGATCACTGGGTTGGGAAGATCCCCTAGAGAAGGGAATGGCTACCCACTCCAGTATTCTGGCCTGGAGAATTCCATGGTCTGTATAGTCCATGGGATCACAAAGAGACGGACATGACTGAGTGAATTTCACTTCACTTCACATCATGGCTACAGCCTGGTCTTCATGTAGTTATTTCTTCCACCTAGTGGTGGTTTTAGTATCTATAAAACAACTCATAGGCAATGGCTCAGAATATTATCTATAGCCCTTGCAAAGGAGCTAAAGCTCCCTGATTATTCTTAAGTGAAGTCGCTCAGTCGTGTCTGACTCCTTGCAACTCCACAGACAGTAACCTGCCATGCTCCTCCATCCATGGGATTTTCCAGGCAAGAATACTGGAGTAGGTTGCCACTTCCTTCTCTAGGGGAACATCCTGACCCAGGGATCAAACCCAGGTCTCCCGCATTGTAGGCAGACACTTTACCGTCTGAGCCACAAGGGAAGCCCTTGAGGCTCAAAAACGTTACCCAGAGACAAAGACATACCAAGACATGTTTAGACAGACACAGTGCAAGATCTAGCTTCATTTTCTAAGTTTTCAGTCATGAATTAGACATTACAATATACAATTTACTAGTTCATAAAGAACAGTTGGAATAAATAAAACTTTTAAAGGCTTTTTCCCATTTTTCCTCAGTCTCAGGGATTAGAGATGGTCTAGATAAGTGTTCCTGAGAACAGAGTCAGAGCCCTAGTCTCAAGGCACAGGGAAAGAAAATCAAGTTCTAACAAAATGGCAGCAGGTCTAAACCAAACGGTAGCCAGACAAAGCAAAAAGCCATCAAAAATCGCAACACAGAACACAGTTAAAACATTCATAGACCTGGCAGTCCTCAGACACTCCCTTAAATACAAGAGTACAGTCTCTCAGAAAACCCCCTAGAAAGACACAGAACTTCAGATCCGAGTACTAACAGAGTCAATGAAAATATCTCAGGTCTTCAAACATTTCACAGGGAGGAAAGGAAGCCTCCTTTCCTTTATGCTTAACGACTAAATTCTTTGCTCTCCTTTGACTGTTTTCTTTTGGTTCTGCGTTTTCTCACTTCTCTTATTCAACTTGTTCTTTGGCTAAAGTTTTTCCAGACAAAAGGCAGGCTGAGCACAGGGAGGGCATAGGGTCTTGCTTCATCTCAGGAGCAGGCACACAGGCTATTGGGGGATATGTGTCAGGCCTGGCCCATGACCTGCATGTACAGCCTCGCTCGTCTTTGCAACTGTTCTATGGGAGACTGACGTTTAAAGCAGTTAAGACCTTGCCAGAGGTCACATGGCAAGAGCCAAGCCCAGATTTCAGTTTTTGACTTAAGGAAAAAAAATTAATAACTACTGAAGAGGGGACTCAGCCCCAAGAAAGGATCCAAGACTTTAGCAACTTCGTTAACTGAGCTATGGCAAGACTGGCATGGGGGACAGGCTCGAACTCGGCCACTGGAAAAAGTCACGGCTTCCAAGTCTCTGCCCTTTCAGCCCAAGTGCCTATTTAGATTAGGCCCCGCCAGGCCTCGGGAGGGCAATTACCAGTGAGTGTTCAATTTCTCCTTCCGTAGCGGCTTGGGGCTGGGAAATTGTTTCTCCCCTGCAGCCTTCCCACACCCGCAGCTGCAGCTCCTCTGACTGTCAGTGCACTGCCAACAGGTTGGAAATGAATGTGTTTCCTGCGCACGGCTGAAGGGAAGGATGCACGTGTGTTCCGCCCCCCCCCTCCAGCCCTGGTTCTTAAACCTGGGAAAACACGATCACTCAGCCGATAACGCTAGGCACTGTCTAATCCAGGGGACCCCAACCTCTGGGATCTAATACCTGACGATCTGAGCTGGAGCTGATGCAATAACCGAAATAAAGTTCACAGTAAATGGAATGCATTTCAGTCATCCAGAAATCATCCCCCACCCCAGTCCATGGAAAAAGTGGCTTCCATAAAACTGGTCCCTGGTGCCAAAAAGGTTGGGGACTGCTGGTTTAGGGTTTCTGAGGATGATGAAAGGAAGTGAGGGTGCTAGACAGTGGAGGGGAAGTCTGGCTGACCTCTGCTGAGCCCTTCTGCTTCAGAAGCCATGGCAGGAGTGGCTGGGATGGGGACCTCGCCTAGACGAGGAACAGCTCTACCTCACTCCTCACCATCCCTCTGCCCCAAGGGTGTGTAGAGACCTGGATAATTGTACCTCTTGGCTAGGACTTCCTGCCTCATCTGAGTGTACTTGTTTCCTTTATCACTTCCGCTCTTGCATGAGCTGGGTCTGACAAAGTGTAAGGTGGGGGAGGGGTGGGAGACAGTTCATCCCAAAGTTTACTCTTTTGGTCCAGTGATGCTTAAGCCATTTGAAGTGACCCAGTCAACTGCCCACTTGACTTCACACTCCAACAAAGGTCCATATAGTGAAAGCTATGATTTTTCCAGTAGTCATATAGGGATGTGAGATTTGGACCATGAGGAAGGCAGAGCACCGAAGAATTGATGCTTTCGAATTGTGGTGCTGAAAAAGACTCTCGAGAGTCCCCTGGACTGCAAGGAAACCAAATCAGTCAATCCTAAAATAAATCAAGCCTGAATATTATTGGGAGGACTACTGCTGAAACTCCAATACTTTGGCCACCTGATGTGAAAAGCTGACTTATGGAAAAGATCCTGATGTTGGGAAAGATTGAGGGCAAGAAGAAAAGAGGGCAGCAGAAGATGAAACGGCTAGATAACATCACTGAATCAATGGACATGAGTTTGAGCAAACTCCAGGAGATAGTGAAGGACAGGGAAGCCTGGCATGCTGCAGTCCATGGGGTTGCAGAGTCGGACACGACTGAGCCACTGAACAGCAACAATATATATGCATAGCTGATTCCCTTTGCTGGACACCTGAAGCTAACACCACATTGTAGGTCAACTATACACCAACAAAAATAAGATAGCAAAATTATTTTTTAAGTGTGTTTAACTGCAACCATGTGCTAGTTCAACAGTGCACGAAATGCTAGTTCAGTCTTCACATCTCAGACGATAGTATTGCAGCAACTTTGAAACCGTGACTTTCAGAGCTGTATATACGAGAAACTTAGCTGGTAGATGACCACGCTCGCTGAAGTCAAAGAGTTATCACCGCGCTGAAGTGAGGCCAAACACCCCACGAGCTGCTCCTGCCTGTGACGGCACTGCGGGGACACTCGGGTGAGCCCTTTTTGTAGTGACTCAAGGACTCCTCAGTGGCCGAGCTGAACTCAGGCTGCTCAGCAGTTGACTGCCACTCCCTCTTATCATTGGGGTGGTGGCATGGCAGACTCTTCAACATCTGAGGTCACTCCAGCTTGCCTGTTTCTCCTCCCAGGTGCTTTGCCTAGAAAATTTCCTTGCAAGTCTAATCCTGACCTAGCATCTCCTCCTTCTCAGAGGATCTGGATTAGCACAAGAACTCAACATGCATTTTATAAGAGGCATAAAGGCTCAGAGACGTTAGGCATTTGCCCAAGGTCACACAGCAATAATTGAACCTAGAATTTCAGACGTTAGAGCCTGTGGATTTTGGTTGTTCTAGGTGAAACAATTCTGCCTTTTCCCTGAACCACCCAGGAGGCAACATTCTTTGCTACAATGGATCCGATTTCTCAGTCTCCTTTGGGAAGCTAGAAAGTCGACTTCTAGAACTTAGGGCACTTTCATTTTGTTCATCAAGAGTGAAAACCCAAAGGAATCTCCTTCAAAGGAGACTCTTCCATCTTTTAATGGATTCTCAGGTGTGTTTCCAAACCAACCTACTCAAGTGAGGCAAATGCTTCTTTAAGAAGCTGTTTGGTGGCCATCAGCCTATATTCATCCTCTTGTTAGGAAACTAGGAAATTAGTACCTAGAGAAAATAATGCCCACCATTCTGCCTTCATAGATGCAACTGTGGCTATTTTTAGTTTGTATGGAAGGTCCATGTTTCAGGGTCAGAAACAAGGGATTTGAACTAGAAAGTTCTAAAGTTGTCCCCCCCCCATAGTGTTCCAGAAGATAGCTAGAACACTGCATCTCACTGCATGTTAAGAAATCATAGCCTGAATGACTATCTTTTTACCACCCCTCTACCAAACAAGATCCCACTTAGAAAGCAAGATACATCTATGCATCAATGTAGGATGATCACTGGAAATAAGTGAGGGGATCAAGGGACAGCTGGAATGTGTAGCTAGTTCCTACTCACATATAGGAAGGGATCTTTCTGTAGGTGAAGAGTTTAGGATATTCCTCTCAGCAGTCCAGGCTCGGAGAAGAATTTCATTACACAACGCTACAGCTTTTGAATTTTACCACACATGCCTATTACTTTGACAGAGCTTGAGGAATTACACTTAATCCTTTCCCTAATAAATACGAGGAAGTATTTGGGCAAATCCACCTTCAAGTATTTCCGAGCATGCAATGGCTAAGCGTCTAATACTGGCCAGAGTATTTGACCAAAACCCATCACCCGCCTGACCCTGAAAGACCCCTTCATTCTCATGCTTTTGGACGCATATGTTTACCTGGGCCCAAGCGGAGTTTCCGACTGGCTATTGGCCCTGCTCAGGGTCTAAACATCCTGTGTTCATTTACCATCTCGCAGTTGCAGCCATTTCCAGGGGATTAAGACTCTCACCTTTGGACCTTCGCACACCCTGCTAGGTGTGTTCTAATCATCGCAGCAGGCCCTGGCTGTCATGCCTCATTACTTAAATATATTATCATGGCCTGGCCTTGGCCAGTATGGTGGGATTAAAGCAATAAAACTATATGGACAAGTGGCCAGTGTTAGGCCTGCTCTTACCCAAAGTGCCGTGGGTAATGGCACACAGCTGCAGGGCCAGGCATCTGGGCTCCCACCCCTACTTCCTCTCTGCACAGCCCCTGCCCCAGAAACAAGGCAGCTGCTTCTGCCCTCTATCAGCGGGGTGTTGGATTGGTCCAGCTCTATGAGCCCTTGGCAACCAATATCCTCAAGATGGAGATGTGTTGCTTAGCAACAACACCCAAGCCTGTTCTTCTCAAACTCCCATAGGTCCCAGGGAGAGCACATCTCCTTTTATTAACTTTAGTTACCATTTGTATAAACCATACTAGCTTCCCTGCATTCACACTTATTTCTAACAGCTCTGCAAAGGATAGATTAGTTTTTTTTTTTTTTAGAGGCGGGGGTGAGGGAAGAGAGGAAGATGGCTCAAAGTTTTGTGATATTTACATTGCCTCATATAGCTAGTCAAGCCAGAGCTAAGACTTGAACACTGGGTTCGACTAAAGCGCCTGCTCTCAGCATCTACTGCAGTCGCCCTGTACTCTTAGTTGGCGCCTCAATGCACTGAAGCAGCAGTCTCCCGTGTTCTTGCATCAGGTGACTTCTGGTTTGGGCTTTCGACATCTGCAGATCTATAGGGTTCGTGTGTGTGCTCAGTCGTGTCCGACTCTTTGCACCCCCATGGACTGTAGCCCACCAGGCTCCTCAGTCCATGGGATTTTCCAGGCAAGAATACTGGAGTGGGTTGCCACTTCCTCCTCCAGGGGATCTTCCTGACCCAGGGGATCAACCCCTCATTTCTTGTGCCTCCTGCATTGGCAGGCGGGTTCTTTCCCCACGGAGCCATTGGGGAAGCTCCATACCATTCACACCTCAGGTGACAGGACAGAAGCGTTTCTGTTACTGAACCCAGATCTGGCTGCTCACCCCTCAACACACAAAAAGGAGGCCAGGCTGGTGGAAAGAAAAGCTTGCTTTATTTTGGATAGCCAGTGGGAATTTGCCGTATGACTCAGAACTTAACCCGGGGCTCAGTACAAGTCTAGAGGGGTGAAGTGGGAAGGAAGGTGGGAGGGATGGTTTAAAAGACACGTTTGCTTAATTTTGCATGCTGGCAACCTAGGGAGAGGACAGACAGCTGCCCGAAGGCTGCCTCCCCTCCCCCAACTCCCTGACAATCAGGAGGCAAGAGCTCTCATAGACAGACGGAGGGGCTACACACAGACAGAGCTGGCCGTGCTGGCAGTCATCCTGAAGTTGGCCATCATGGTCTGACCACCCTGGTGGCTGTAGGTGCTCTTCCAGTGTCGGCTTGTTTCCATGTCTTGAGGCCGGTTCTCAAAATTGTGGCAGCTTACGTCACGGCTACAGTCTGGCCATCGTGTAGCTATCATCTCCCCCCTGGTGGGGGTTTCAGTATCTATAAGATACTACAGAGTAGAGGATATGGCTCAGACCAACATCTGCGGCCCTTGAGAAGGAGCTAAAGGTCCTTGACTCTGCTTAAAAGACTACCATGCGGTCACCTTTGACCATTTTCCTTTAGTTCTGCATTTTCTCACTTCTGAGTCAACTTATTCTTTGGCTCAAGTTCTCCCACAGACAAAAGGCAGGTGCAGGTCAGGGGGTGAAGACCACGGGGTCCTGCTCCATTTCATTTGGATTTGACTTTAGCTCATTGCTGTACTAGGAATAGCAACGCTGGCTCCCAGTTTTGCGGAACACTAGTGCTCTAGAAGAAGTTAGGAAAGGCATGATGGCCTTTGGCTAAAGCTGCCATCGATGATAGCCAGGTGTGTGCAGTGTGTAAGATGCGTTTCAGCTCTTAGCAGCGGTTGCCTCAAGAATGAGGATTCTCTGAGATCAGCTTTCCGTGTTATTGAACTATTTGGCATACATGAGTTGTATAAATAGAAGGACGTGTGCCAAATATCCATATGAATCAGCCATAGGTTTGGCTGACATTTGGCAGAAAACAGCAAAGCAGAAAACCACGCTTCCTTCAATTAAAAAATAAATTTCAAAAGAAGGTGTGGTTTTTTGAGTTTTTTAGAGGAAGCACATTTAAACCCCACCCTTTAAGAGGAACTGCCACCGACACATTATAACATGAAGTTCACAGACATTATACTGGATGCAAGAAGTCAAGATTACACATCATATTGTTTAGTCACTATGTTTTGTCCCAAGACTTTTGCAACCCCATAGACTGACCTGCCAGGCTCTTCTGTCCATGAGATTTCCCAGGCAAAAATATTAGAGCGGGTTGCCATTTCCTTCTCCAGGGGATCTTCCCCACCCAGGGATCGAACCCACGTCTCCTGCATTGGCAGACAGGTTCTTTACCACTCAGCCACTAAGGTAAGCCCCTCCCCTTTAGGATACAAGCCACAAACTCAGATCTTGGGCTTGGGATCACAACCTTAAATTCTACCTTGTGATCCAAAGCCCATGCTTGAGAAACTCAAGGACTGCCTGGAGGAGGGGTTTCACCCATGTTCCCAAGGTTTGGGCTTGGCCACTTGCTTACTCTAGACTACTGTGGGCCACTTCCTTGGACTCATCTCAGTTTCCAGGAGGACCTTCCTTCCAGAAGTTCTTAGGTTGAGAAAAACCCTTACTGTCACTTATAGGAAGCCAACTCATAGCAAAGACAAGGGAGGCAGCATCAAATAAGAGCATGGGCTTGGAGTCCAGGGGACCTGGAACTCAGTGCTGCTTCTGCATTTCCCCACTGAGCTCTCAGAAGCTCTTGAGTTTAAGCAAGTTTTCTCCAATGTAAAATGGAGGTATTAAAACTGAACTCGTGTCTTCTGGCTTAGACAAAACACCAGCTCAATGCATACCATGCTGTGGTTATAACCAATATTGGGCTGTCTTGTAGGTCTTGATTCCTGGCATCAGGATGCCCTGGCTCCTCCTGAGCGGGCTTAATTTTAACTTGTACTTAGTAAGCGACTTCATAGACTACGCTTCACTTTTTGTCAACAGGAAGGTTAGAAGCAAGTTTGTAGCGTTTGTTGACAGTGTCTATAGGACCATTTATGCGTGATTCATGTACACTAACTTCAGGGTATTTTACTTTATTGTACACATTTTGAATGTTTTTCAAGCAGAGCAAGAGTGCAGCAATGCATTGGAAGTGCTCGCCAAAGTATGAAGAAATAGCTGGCCATCCCCCACACTTGGCCATTTCTAATCCCCTGCAGGTTTGGTCCATGGTACTGGCCTGGAGTGTGTGTTTCCATAGCTTTTAGTTTCACAAGCCATAAAAATATGTCCAAATTTGGATTTATAAGAAACATAATGTTTAGGAACCAAATGGTCACTGGATATAAGGTTTGGTAGAACAGTCAATGACTGGAAAAGTAAATTCACCCATATTGACATGAACTGGTTACGTTTAGGGGCCTGTGGGTAGATGGAGAATCTAACTAGAAGTTCAGAGACATCAGATGAACTCCTTCATTCGTACCTCTGGTTGAGTGATTTAGCTTATGAGTATGTTTACATCTATAAAAATATCATTAAACACCCCACCCTAAGGTTATCATGAATCTCTAAGGAAGTAACCTTATAAGAGCTAAGACACAGTCCAGTCTGTACCAAGAACTGTACCAGTTGACCCTTGAGTATGTTCCAGGAAGTTCTTAGTTAAGGAACACAAATGGAAAAAAGGTTGGTCTACCCAATTTGCCCAGAGATTTAACGTGAGAAAACTGAAGCTGGAAAAACATCTCAGACACAGATGTGAAATGCTGCAGAAAATGGTCTATTAGGAGAGAAATAGAAACCACATTGTTGGAATTGTTTTAAAATGAGCAGCCTAAAGAATATCATGGAAGTTTATACTGGGCCCCGGGGCTGGGGTGGTGGGTGGGGGCCAGGGCCTCAGTAACCCGATCAGCCTCTCCCCACTCTTAATCTGCTTTAAGAAACTCAGTGGTGCCTAGAATGAAGTCAGGCTGTGTGTTCAAACCATTAGCCCTAAGAGGTGAAATATTAAAACATCCCTCCCTGTCATGGGGGTTTCATAGCCATCCATCAGGGAACTAGGGTCAGTTTAAGATACAGACCAAACTCTCAAGAGCCAGGTCGAGTTAGAACTTGAGCAGAAGTGGGATGGAGGTGCTGGACATCGCTCAAGAATTTCTTGTTGGCAAGACCTTCCCACCGGAGGAGGTGTCGACTCCACAGAACTTCCCTGACCCTGAGTCAGGTCTGTGACTTCACCCCCAGATGTTGTCTGCTGTCTACACCCTACTGCTGCTACCACCACTTCTGTCATCTGGCTTTCCGGCCTCATCCAGCGGGCTTCACCCACCCATGCTCTCTACACATGGGCTACCTTCCAAGCCCTGCCTGTTCTGTCTAAAGACTTCCCTTCGCACTGTCTGCTGGTTAAGTCCTCCCCATCCTTCCGTAGCAGATCAAGGGTACCTCCTCATACCTCTGAACTCTCATGGGGTCATATCTCCTGCTTATAGGCCCCTTGGCACTGTGTGCCTGCTCTTCAGATTTGTCAGTTTGGGATTTTGCCTGTGACAGATGTCCATTTCCCACTAATACATGCCAAGAAGGCAAAATATCCATGACCTGGTGAGCCTGGGACATAGCAAAGCTTAAACTGAATAATTATCATGCAAAAGTCAAGCTCAAGTCTCGATGTTGCCATTAAGTTTTTAATAAATCAGGAGAGTCCCTGCAGGGTGATGGAAATGAGTGTCTTTACAGAGAACTTAAGATTCCAGGTAGATTTCTGATGTCTAGGTTTCAATTTCCTAGCTATGAAGAGTCCAAGATGGCAGCATGCAAACCTCAGGGTGTTAGACTGGGATGTAGGATCAGATTTTGTCATCTACTCGGTCCTCCCATGAAGGTTCAAAGGAAGTTCGGTGCCCTGAACAGGTGATAAGGCAAAGCAGTATGACAAGGGCCATGAGTCGAAAATTTTAGGACAAATTCGATGCCGAGCTGGAGCATCAAATGGCATTTTCCTTAAACTCGCATCAGACCATGGTGTTCTTATTCAGTTTGTGATCTGATCTCTATTTTGAGAGCAAAGAATAAGCTAATACAGATGGCTTGCACAGGGAGAGATGGAACCCAGAGTCTTCTTTCCATGCGTGCTTAGTTGCTCAGTCGTGTCTGACTCTTTGTGACCCCATAGACCATAACCCACCAGCCTACTCTGTCCATGGGATTTTCCAGGAAAGAATACTGGTAGCCATTCCCTTTGCCAGGGGATCTTTCCAACCTAGGGATCAAACCCTGGTCTCCTGCAATGCAAGTGTATTCTTTACTGTCTGAGCCACTAGGGAAGTCTATTCTTTTCAGGGAGGTTTAATATCCCACGAAGCTTCATTCACCAAGGAGGCAGGCCTGGAGCCTCGGACTTGGACTGGGAATGAGATGAAGGTCTGTGAAGGAGACAGAGTTACGTAAAGGTGAAGTGGGGGCAAGCCTGCCCTTAGGCTTATGCCCTCGCATCTTGAAAGAAGGTAAAGCTTCATACAGTGGGATGACTATGGAGACCAAAGGGTGATAACTGAAGAGAGATCTGTAGAAGGAAGATTTCAGCTGGTGGTGCTTTTGACCTTGGCTTGCCCCCTTGAGCCTGGTTTTCCAGCTGCAGAATTCAGAGTGTTCAAACAGAAGTTTGCTTGGGGGCCATCCTAGCTTGGCCTCCTTAAGTTGCTTGCTGTCACACTGGAAACGTCCTCATGCTTTTCCTTATTAGAGAGCTCTGAATGTTCCAGCACAAGCACATCTTGCCTCCTGTCCTCAGAGCTGATGGGCTGGCTTGTGACCCATGGTCACGATGGTTCCCTCATGTGCTTAGTCGACTAGTCATGCCCAACTCTGACCCCATGGACTGCAGCTTGCCGGGCTCCTCTGATCATGGGGACTTTCCAGACCAAGAATTCTGGAGTGGGTTGCCATGTCCTCCTCCAGGGGATCTTCCACAACCCAGAGATCAAACCCAGGTCTCCCATATTGCAGGCAGATTCTGTACTGTCCAAGTCACCAGGGAAGCCCCCTTCCTGGTGCTCTTTTAATAGTGCCAGGATTCAACCCAGGGTACCAGGTTGCCTTTCACTGTCATGTCTCCACCTCCTTCAATCTTTCTGTAGTTTCTCAGTCTTTCCTTTCCTTGTGACCTTGGTTCTTTAGTGTTCTGGTCAGCTACTTTGCTAACGCCCTCAAAGGGCTTGCCTGACCAAGGTGGTGTAATTTTGGGGTTAAGACTACAGAAGTGATGCTATAACCTCCTCAGTGCAACCTATCAGTCACATAACAGGGACAGTTATTGCTGGTGATGTTAACTATGACTAGTTGGTTAAAGTGGCATCTTCCTGAATTCTCTATCATAAATTGTCCCTTTGTAATTAATATTGGGCAGAAATACTTTTGATACTGTGCAGATATTCCATTTCTGCCTAAATTTTTGCTCAGCATCTGAATGTCAGGGGTGACTAGGCCAGCTTTCTGGAAGAAGCAGTATTCTGAGCAGAGACCCAAGTTAAGGGAATTCTCAGTCACTCACATCCTCTCCCCAGCTCCCCACTTTAGCTTTTTGAGAAAATTTAACTGAAGAGCAGAGTGGTAGAGCTCCTTCAGACCTTCACTCGGCTTCCCCTTAGCATCTCACATAACCATGCAGTTATCAAGACTAAGGTTAACCTGGACATCCACGGCGGTCCAGGGGCTAAGACTCCACGCTTGGAATACAGAGAGGGTTTGATCCCTGGTCAGGGAACTAGGATCCTACCTGTTGTGCCACATGGCCAGAAGACTTAGGTTACTCTCAGTATAATAGTAAGCTATGGGATTATGCTCCTTTGATTTGGTTATCAAATACTGGTTAGCTACCAAACCAGAGGAAGATACAACTATAAGCATTTGTTTTAGTGATGCAAGCCTCCTGGTGTTGACTAATAGAAACCCCCAATGGTGTCATCTTAAGCACCTTCTCTTTGATGCCTCCAAAGAGAAGAAAAAGTACCGATTTTCAAAAGACAGATTGTTATAAAACTTCATGGTGTCTTAGTAAGAATTTTGAATAATTCTGATGCACTGTAAGCTACCATAATAGTTCTGAGAAACATATGAGCCAAAGGCAGGACTGTCTTTGCAGAAGAAACTTGTTAGTGTATTTGGATGAGGCACGAATCAGAGCATAGGTGCATAGATTCACATCACCTGGGAGAGGATTTCAGTGGGAATATACCAGGATGGATATATCAATATTTTAGTGAGTTGATATAGCTCTAATAATGACGTAGTTGAACTAGAATAAGACTACAATTGTCAATGTAAATAGCCTTAGCTTTTATCTTTGTTTTGTCAAGATTAACTTAAGAGGTCAAAAACTTACACCAAGAAAGCATTCCAAGCATTAGGTGGGAGAGACTTCAAACCTTTAACTTCAACAGGAGTCAAGCGCATTGCCCTAGTTCAAATGCAGGCTCTCTTATAACTCCTAGAACATCAGAGTCTTACTTTCTCTGTACTGCCAAGTTGCCAGGTTACAAACAGCATCCTAGGAAATATTTGGGACACTTGGACTGGAAAGCACCTATCTGAAATTTAAGATCCATTAGGAATTTTGAATTTTCGCTAAGCCCAGCAACCCTAGTATCATTGAGACAGCATCTTCAAAGCGGATGTTTTCAGATTTTGGAGGACTGTTAAACATGGCAGCTCTTCTCCAGACTTACAGGGAAGTGTGTAGAGATGCCTGGAAATGGTAGAGAGTCAGCTTAATGCAAAGCTTTGCTGGGCAGGCTTGAATCCAGAGCACCCCACTGGGTGACCAAAGAGAAAATGGTTACCCCTCAACCTGAAACACTTACCTGGCAGTTCCAACAGCTAACTTGCCTGTTTATTCACTTCCTTTGACCAGGTAGGGGTCACGGGCCAGTGGCTCCTTGGGTCCAACCCTGCTTCTCCCCTTTCCCCTTCATCGGTGTAACTCCAATAAGCCTTTCGTGTCTGTAACTCCATCTCAGCTTATTTCCTGGAAACAAGCTGGTCCAGGAACAAGACCAGTCGACTGAACTCACAGGCAGATTTCCTCCTGGGAACTGCTGTCTTGGGAGACAGACACCTCAAAGGAAGTGAATCAACAGGCAAGTTAGCTGTTGGAACTGCCAGGCAAGTGTTTCAGATTGATTGCTAAAGGGGCAACCATTTTCTCTTTTCTTTCCCCGAATCCCAAAGGAATTTAAGAGTTTTTACTTGGCTCACAAGGATGAGGAACTCAATATAGAATGAGAAATCCCTGGAAAAGGACGTGGCATATCCAGCTGGAAGAGGGGAAAGCCAAGACTACTATCTGCAAAGTCAGAGAAAATGGATTGATCCACTCAGTGGGGTCTTCAGACCTCACTGTTGGGAAGACAAGGGTGAGGTGGTCAGATAACTGTTCTATAGTCACTGACTCAGCCATACACTCAGTCCTCCATTCCCAGCAGAGACTGGCACCCACTGAAGATTGCGTCTATTCTCTAGATGGGCTTTCAGCCAGATGCTCGAACACCAGGCACAAGGAAGAGTGTGATGCAGAAGCCAGAATCTAAGAACTTAAACTGAGGGACCTCAGCCCTCTCCCTGCTCCCAGAACCCCCTCCCAGGTCATATTTTAGTGTCCATTGCCTAGTCTGTGCCCTTGATCTAATTGTCAACTCTTGACTCATTTTGACTACATAGTTGCTACTTGTGGGAGCTCGAGGTGGCTGGTAAAGAGAAGCAGACTTCATACACCCGAATTTGAATTTCACTATCTTACTTGTGGGTCATCCTTATGAACTTCACTTGGAAAACAAGGATTCCATCACTTACCTGGAGGGATTGAGGCAGATCAGCTCACAGGGTGAGCACCTGGGGGTCACAAGTTCAGTGGATCATTGAAAAGTACTTAGGTGGACAGGGCAAGACTTGCCAACTTGGTGATTAAGATGCTCTGTATGTTTCACTTGTGTGTGTCTAGCCTAGACCTGACACACTACAGGCTCTTTGATAGATGCTCTAACGCAGATGTCAGAACATCTGCTGAATTTCGATGTACCATGCAGTTCTAGAGGGCCAAAGGTAATATTCAGCTTGCTTAGGGTACCAAGGCTGCCCTTACAACAGTGGACACCCATAGTGACACTGAAGTCTGCATGGGATTAAAGCCAGGAGATCTGCCTGGGATTAAAATTGTGGTTCACCTGTAGTCAGATAATTGCATGTTGCCTATTTTAGCACAAAATGCCTCATAGCAAACCTCCATACTAGGTTGGCAGGAGAATACCCATAACAGATTGGTAGATGTTAGCTCTTTGAAAGGCACAAAGGGTCTGTTTTTCAGTGAAGGCAGCAAGTGTGAACTTCAGAGGGAGGCCTCCCTCTTGGTTTCTTTCACTGGAGCTCCTCAAGTTTTATCTTGGCCTTTAGGCTTCTTGCTTTAATGCTTTTATTCTATTCTTCCCAAATGTGGGTAAAACTCAGATATAGTCAAATTCCTTGTGATGGTGTGGTTCAAACTGCTTTCCAACCCTTCATATCTTGTTAGGTCATAAATATAAACAGTATTCAAAACATACCCACTGCCAAATGGGGTCAAGAATGGCCAAGAAAGGAAATTGTTCAGAGGCAGGAATAGTAGTAGTACTCGGGCTTAGATCTTAGCTCAACATTTATGAATAAGTAGAGAGAGGACAGCATCTTATCACCATAGAAACACAACCTGGTACATGATTGGTGCTCTAGTGTTGAACAGACCTACAGATCTAGAGGCCAAGGAGTCTGGAACTGGAGATATGTCCCCCCTGAAAAGAATTTCCAGACCAAACTGCCACCCTACTGCAGGGACTCTATGGGAGGTCTTTCAGATTAAATTGACATCTTGCTTTTTGGTCTTCACCAGCTCTCTCCCGAAGCTGTCCATCCCCTGCCCACCCCCTCCTGTTCTGTTATCAGCCTTGGGTTGTGGGCTGATATTAAAAGGACCCTGATAAAGCTCCCTAAGTGGCGGCAAGCTGTAAACATTCCCACTGATGCCATTTGATTAACCTGCTGAGAAAATGCCTGAAGAAGGTCCTGGCTTGTCACCATGAGACAGGCAAAGGTGCCACACAGAGCTGTTGAAAAGCAAGTTGGTTGGGGCCACCGCCGTGGAGTTATATAAAGCACTTGGCTTCAAGACAGAGGTCTCTACAGCATTGCCTATGCAGTCCGCCAGGGTGGCTGTGGGTTTATGGTTTGATAGACATATGCGATGGGGATGCATTCATAGCCCAGATAAGTTAATGACCTATTAGTGGTGAGCAGAGCAAGAGATAAAGCTGTTGTGCAAAATCCTGCCCCACATTCCAAAGCCACAAACAATTTGGTTTAACACCTTGGTTATAGCCCATTCAAACAGCTTCCCTAGCAGACTGCAGTTTCTAGATGCCCATCTATTTAGAAGGTATAGGATGGGCTAGAGAGAACAAGCATTAACCATTGGCTGAACTCCATCTTTATCCATCACCTGAACTAACTTACTCAGGTAATAGGAGTCTAAATATTTAACCAAATTCAAGTTTTTCTCCTCACATAAAATAAGGCTCATCCAAACATATCTTGTAAGGAATTCTGCTTGGACACAGACTTGGCATATTTGCATTTATGTGCCTAAGAAGTATTTAGCCATTGGCTCAGGATGCTTCGATAGGGCAAGAGGGATTGTGTTGGAGCAATTAACTGAAATTTGAAGAGCTTGCTACAAGATGACAGTATTGGTTTGAATGTTCCAGATACCTTATCAAAAGGATTCCAACTTCCTGGACGATTGCCCAGTTATTCTGCCTTTGGCTCCAATGAAGACAGTACTATTTGCAGCAGAGTGTACATTGTCCTTTTTGGAAGGCAACTTGGCAACAGTAAGACTTATTTATGTGCAACACATTCTACAATCCCACTCTTAGGATTCCATCCCACAATAATGAAAGCACCAGTTCACAAAGACATACTTGTGACATCCTCGTGATATTGTTTGGGGACCCCTGAAGTGGGAACTTTCTAGTTTGGTGGATGGATGGGTTAGCTACAGCCTATTATGCGCCACTGAAGTGAGTGAGCCATAGTCCATGTTATTAGTTTTCAAACATGTTTTTAGGCAAGCCACTCAATCATGTTGTCTGCAAGAAACTCATTTTTCATATTAAGATGAAAAGTAATGGGATGAAGATATACCATGTTGACACTACGAGCTGGAGCAACTCTTTCAAAGAGAAAGACTCTGAGGAAGTTATCAAGGAGTAAGAAGAGCACAACACGATTAAGGCGTCGACTCTAACAGTTTGTGTGTACATATATAATGTCAAAATGTGAAAGCGTGGACTTATCCATTTCTCTTTGCAGTTCTTTAGAGTTGAATATTAACACCCTTCTGTCTGATCGGCAGGCCCGGCAGGGCAGGGGAATCAGTAAGACAGTTGAGCTAAAAAGCACCTATCAGCTACATCTAATGGAAAAAGTGTTCAACAGCGCTAACACCTTCCTCCAAGTTCGCATGGAGCATTCACCAAGAAAGAGCACATTCTAGGCTAGGCAAAAGCCAGACCCAGAGAAGGTGACAAATTGCTTACTGATGGTAGGACATGTGCTTATTCGGTTGTATGTAGTGAACATGAAAGTAAGCTGGTGCCCATCTTCTAGCATCAACACCCACAGACAATGCTGACCTAGGATTGTTATGTCCACGTAGAGCATTTCTAAGTGTTCTGCTTTGGGGTTTGCCGTGTGTAATGATCTAATTCAGGGGTCAGACATGAGGATTAAGGCCAAGCTATATACCTCCCAAGTTTGAGGAATGGGGCAGGCAGACTTTCCTGGATAGAAGACTGCAGATTTGCTGATTTACTTTTTAGTCAAGTGCTAGAAAGACAGCCTTAGTTTATTCCAGACACTATCCCAACACAGACACTGCCCTTTTATAAGATACTAGGTGGGTATTTATCACCCTGTCTACCCATAGACCCTGGGAACTGAAACTCAGATCCCAGCCCCTACCAATCAGGTCATATTTTTGTACCCCGTGACTCTTAGCTGATTGGACTAAGGCAGCCACCTGATCCTGTAGCAGTTTGCCTATTGGCTGGTTGTTTACTCCAAAGGAGGGGCTGGGCTACATCATAGGCATATTTGAAATTAAGATGAAATAAAATCAGCAAGAGGGACAGATGCTGAAAAGTTGTTTAGATACAGAATCAAGACTACAAGTTCTTCAAGCCTCTCTATTTTGTGATTCAAATGCTCACCTGTGTGCCTTTTCAACACATTGTTCTCTTCTGCCTGGAATTCTTTGAGGGAGGCCCACAGATGGGAAGGAGACACTACGCTCTCATACCTCTAGGGTTGACAGCTGGACTCAGTCCCCCCTCGATATTTTAAAGTCAGTGGGCGCTTCCTTTCCTTACATGTAAGCTGCCGAGGACCAGGGCCTGACAGATCCTAGAAGGCCGCCGTGTTGGGAGCGCAGAATGTGTGACTGCCTTCTTTACTGTGTCTCGGACCACAGTGTAGCATATTGTATGTTGTAAGGGGAGAAAGTGGAGGAGTCTCATGTGTGATGAATGGGCAAACAAGTTGGGTTTCTGGAGGGATTTGGAAGTCCACCTTGGGGCAGAATTTAAGTACCTCCCCAGACTAAGCACCTTCCTCATCCTGACACTGCCATTGACTGGCTATAAAACAACGTGGGGTAATTCGTAACTCCGGTTACGTAACTTTGGAGACTTAGCACTTATATTTAAAAGGGGTATGTAGTCAAGAACCTAGGGCTACGGAGACGCAGAATTCATGTAAAGTGCTCAAGACATTTAAGTGCTCAGGATATGAACTCCCATGAAGCCTCCAGCCATCTGCAGGCCGCCCTCTTGTCTTATTCTGCTAGCCCTTGGGCTCTAGCAGCTTCATAGATGTGAGCCTCTTGTCTCAGCGTGCCCACCAGTGACCACTAGGAACACGTGCATGCAAGTGCTGAGGGGTATAGTAATCAGTGTCTGCTTCTACAGGGCATGGAGGGGTCTTCAACCCCCCTGAATCTACAGATTCCCCGCTTGAGGATATATGGGCAGAAAAAGGCAAGCCAATGCAGTTGTAAGTAAGTAGGGTGGGGTATCATGAGCTAAGACAAACTGACCTTTAAGACTGCCGCTCCAAGCCTGGGCTCGAAGGCGGTATGCAGCTTCAGTTGCTCCCTTGCATGTCCATCCTACGGGCCACACATTCATGTGCATAGTTAAAACTATCCTGCCCCACAGATGGGGAAATAGAGGGCACCCCCCAATATGCCTGCCAGTGCTAGTAGCCAGACAAGGTCAAGAGGTTGCCCCCCCCAGAGAACATATCCAACCTGCAGAAGAGGCATCTGTTAGGTTCTAGAGGTCGGAATGAACCTGACATTTACACAAAATCCATTTCAAGCTTCCCCTTTTTTCCCTTTAAAAAAAAGTTCTGTTGGCTGTGCTGGGTCTTTGTTGCTCCAGTTGGGCTTCTTATTGTGGTGGTTTCTCTTGTTGCAGAGAATAGACTCTAGGGCACATGGGCTTAGTTGCCCCATAGCATGTGGGATCTTCCCGGACCAGGGCTCGAACCCGTGTCCCCTGAATTGGCAAGTGGATTCTTAACTGGACCACCAGGAAAAGTCCCTCCAGTTCCTCTTAAAGAGCGATGAACTAGCAACACTGGGTCTGCATTCCCACATGACCTCAGAGGTATTGAGGGAGCCCAGCTCTGGTCGAAGACAGGTGTACTCCTGGCCAAGCCCCACATCGCCCATTTCATCTGCCTTATGTGTCTGGTACCTATGAGTACACTTCAGTTTGAGAAATCTGAAATAAGTTTTGGTATTTATAGAATACGTTAGGTCCCAGGAAGGGACGGGGTATCAGGGATATGACTTAATAAACAATGCAGCTTTCTCTTAAGAGTGGGACTTTGATGGACTAAAGCCTCAGAAAATGACCAGTTTTATGGGCAGGACATTCTGCTGAGTCAGTGTTAATTGGAAAATTGACAAATTTGGAGATTTGTCTTCAAAGACAGATGACTAAAGACACTGCATCATATTGGGGCAAGAAAGATGTATATACACAACATTATATATAATAACATTAAGCTATACTTGCAGTCTTTCTTTTGGCTACAGGCATGCAGGATTTTAGTTCCCCACCATGGTTCAAACCTGTGACCCTGCAGTGGAAGCGTGGTGTCCTGACCACTAGAGGCCCAGAGAGGTCGCCCATGCTTGAGTGAGGTCTTGGTGTTTAGGAAACCCCCTTCCTCTAATGCACCAAGTCACAGAACTTTTATATATCCTTCTTCAAAAGGTGGTTATTGCAACCAGAGTCTCTCAGTTACTTGGTTTTCCAGGGTACGTCTTTACTCCCTAACTAGTTAGATGCATTTTTCTTTTTATTTATTTTTTTTTTCTGGAGAGTTTTTTTTTTACATTACTGTATTGGTTTTGCCAAACATTGACATTAATTCACCACGAGTGTACATGCGTTCCCAAACACGAATCCCCTCCCATCTCCCACCCCATACCATCCCTCATCTTTTTAAACAAAGCTGTAGCTAAATGGAATCCCAGTTCACCAATACACTTTTCACAATGACCTCCAGCACTTGCAAATGTGAGTGCACACTCCAGGGGTGATTATGAGGTCTAGGGTTACGTTTGCTTCCTCTACAAGCATTCATTGAGATTTCAGGTGAGGGGCCCCCAGATTAGCATTTTCAGTACTGAGAAGACCTCACACAACTTTAAGGCTCAACTAAGATTTCTCCCTTGGAGGGAGAACTGGGGAGGAACACACCTTTGTGTCACCTCATTGTGCCTACATGCTAAGTTGCTTTAGTCGCGTCCGACTCATTGCAACCTCATGGACTGCAGCCCACCAGGCTCCTCTGCCCATGGGATTCTCCAGGCAAGAATACTGGAGTGGGTTACCACGCCCTTCTCTGCTCTGTGCCAAGCACTGGTCCACGTGGAATCAGGGGAAAGTTGGGAGTCCCTACCCTTGACCAGTCATGTTTACAAATCTGACTGTTAAGGCGCTGAGATAAATGAGACTTTGCTGTGTAAGGGACTGGTGTCACCTACATACTGGCCCTGTAGCCCTGAGCTCAGTCTTCATGTCTGGGTTCAGTCAACAATTTGCAGCATGAAGTTTATGGAGAAGCATCTTGGCAATACGTGATATCTGTTAGTGCTTTCAGAAAGGTAAGTTTCAAAAGGGGTTCAGAGCATCAGAAATGGATCTTGATTCTTCCAACACCCCTCTCCAATCTGCTCTGTCTCAGCAAGTGGCAGCCTTTAGTTGCTACACTTCATGCCCATAAAATTAAGCATTTTCTTTTTTTTGTTTTTTTAAAAGACAGTGTGTTACAGAAGTGTCAAGTTCCCTGCAGGTCAAAGCTCACACGCTGCTGAGCCCAAATTCATCAACCCAGGCTACTTGAATATAAGCATTCTCCTCCATGAAGGCTTTAGCCCTGATTAGAGGATAGTCCCCACCCGACTCCAGGAGACCTTCTCATCTCATTTCAAATTGGGGCTCAGACTTGGGGTCACAATGGGCTTGTTTACTGGCCTCTATTTCCCCACAAGGAGGGAAGGAAAGGTTGAGAATGGATTCTATACAGAGTCAAGGCCCAGACTAGAAGGAAAAGACTCTCCTGGCTCCAGGGATGATGGGTGGAGAGAAGGTTCTGAAAGAAACACTGCTCTACAGTGTCACGTTGTCCACGCATCAGAGGAAAGAGGTGTGAGGATGTTCCAGGTGTGAAAACTGCCATTACTGCTGGAAGGCTACTTACTGGTCCTTATTTGGCTTAACAGTCTAGAGCAAAGGTCCTCAACATTTTTGACACCAGGGACTGGTTTCGTGGATAACAGTTTTCAGACTGGTGTCTGGGGGAAAGGGGATAGTTTGGGGATGACTCACGTGCATGACATTTATCGTGCACTTTATTCCTATCATTCCACTGGCTCCACCTCAGCTCAGGTGTTGGATCCCAGAGGTGGGGGACCCCCCGTCTAGACAGCTCTGTTACAGGGTGCTCCAAGGAAGGGGGTGCCAGGGCCGAGAGGTGGCAATTCTCCCCTTCCTTTGGCTCCTGCAAAAGCCAACAGCCCGCTAGTAGAATCCAGTGCTTCCGCCTATATTCAATCCCAATTGCAAATCAAGGTGAGCTTTCAGGATCCCCTTCTTTTGAATCCTGAAGCAGCAAGTTTGCGTTTTTTAAAGCAAGATAGACTCACAGCAAAACCATTTTTGCAATTTGCTGACTCCCGATATCCAAGATGCTTCTGCGAGTCTTTTCCTCCATCCGGGGGCTGGACTGCCAAGGTGAACTTTGTCAGCTTGGGAACTGTTCCTTTTGCTCTCCAGCTCATCTCAGAGGTGCAGAGAGGGAGAGGGTTGGGAGAGCACCAGGAAACTCCGGTTAGCCGGAGTCCCAGGCAGCTCAGGGAAGACACTGATTTCTCCAATCCGCTGTGCCAGCCATCTGTCTTCATTAACGTGCACAGATTCATGGTTTTTTTAATCCTTCCCACAGACACGCTATGAATACACCGCTTTCTTTTTATAGCCTGTACTTTCATGTTCTGATTGTTGGCATCAGAGTTATGACCCAGTATCCATCCTGTAGGACTTGCTGGTAGACTAGAAATTCCACGAACTCAACAAGCATTGCTAGGGTGGAAAGGAATCTCTGCCCCCACCCTGATCTGTAAACCTGTGTCTAGAGGTAGCTTTGAAAACTCAGAACTAAGGTGTGATCAGCCACCTCATGGCTGTGCTCACATTCCATGCATCCCAAGGCTCAACCATCCCTGCTTCACCTACACTCAACTCACATTGACTGAGCTCACCACTGGCTGCCTAGTGGCTTTCTTGCTCCCTGCCCTGGCCAATAACTATTCTAATCCTTAGACCAGGACAATCCTGCTAGTTTATTGGAAGGAAATACCTGCCCTTGTGATGGTCATTAACCCGAGAGGGTATGAGGGTCTTCCTTCTGGCTTTCTTAGTAACTGATGAGCCAGCTAGAAGTCAATTCCTTCTATAACAAATTCCTTCCTCTAAGTACCCTGCCTGTTGATTACTGTACACAATTGGTCGTTGTTCCAGGACTTGGTTTCATACATCTAAGATTCCCTATCCAATAAATTGATGTCTGTCGCTATCTCTGGGCTCTTCCTTTGGTCTGGTGGCTGGGCAATTCCATGACTTGCAGCCCAACAGCCAACCATGCTTATTTCAGATTTGAAGCCCAGTAGGACCGCCTCTTCAACCCAAAGCGAAAAACCCTCCAAAGCCAAACTCCCCATTTCCTTCTCCTGCTGAGGCAGCTCCCCCAAAGTGTGTGGTATGGGGAGGAACCGACACTAAAGAGACTACTCTCCCTAAATTGTTATTCACCATCTAAAACATTCAAGAATTCTCCATTATCTTTAAGAGACTTTCTAGTAAGTCTAACTCAAGTGAGGAAGCATTTTGCCAAGACCTGAGGATGACCTTCTAGTTTAAGCTTGCAGGAACAAACCATCCCAATTAAGTTGGCCTTTTATATACCATGATTCTTCCATGTAGGATTAGTTGTCCAATTCTGTGTTCATCTGCATTTCTTTTAAAGGGAATTGTGCTTTTGTTCTGCGGTGGTCAACTGAAACTGTTTAGGAAAACCCTGGGATTTTTAAAAAAAAATGTCACTGGAACACACGATGGTCCTTTATCCTCCCATGTGGTCCTGAGTCAGGCATGTCTTTAAAGATGATTATTTGATTAGGAGAAGACTGGTGTTGGCAGTTGGCAAAGGACCCAGATGGAACATGAGCTAACTTTGCATCATTCCTGCCTCATCCCAGGTGCTTCACCTTGTCTCCTTTCAGAGGTTAGGTGAGCATATCCAAGTGAGTCCGTAGGCTCCCGAGTCCACTGTTACCCCCAGAAGTTTGTGGTTACCAAGTCTGAGACTCTGGTTTATGCAGCATTCAAACATTCCTCTGCAGGGCTTGTCATAGCTTTTAATATGCAGATATGGATGTGAACCTCTAGGACGCTTGTGACATGTAGCATTCCCTCAGACTTATTTGGGATCTGAACCCTTTATCACGCTACAAGAAAAAGGTCAATTCTTGGATTCTACACACTCAGACAAAATTGAGGATTGGTTTTCTGCAGATCAAGAAGTAGAGAAGTTGTTTACCCAAGTATACAAGTTGTTTACCCAAGTATACAAGTTGTTTACCCAAGATCTTCGTGGCCTTAGACCCAGGGCAGATGCAAGCTTCCCCCATGTTCCTTATCCTTTTTCCTGCTTCAGTGTTTCTTCATAGCCCTATCCACTACCTAATGTATTCTGCACGTGCATCTAAAATATACCATACAGGCAGGCATTCTCCTCCACTCAGCACCTACAGTAGTGTCTGGAGTATAGCAGGTAGTTTGAATTTGGCTTCCTCCACTGTAACATGCCCAGGCTTCTAAGGAGATCTGGAAACACATTTTCATATCCTGCTCTGTAGCCATGTCTTATCAAAATAGCATTTCACATCTCGAAGGCTCTAAGAGTTGTTGTTCAGTCACTAAATCATGTCTCACTTTTTGCGATTCCATGGGCAGAGCATGCCAGGCTTCCCTGTCCTTCAATATCTCCAGGAGTTTTCTCAGATTCATGTCCAGTGAGTCAGTGATGTCATCTACCCATCTCATCCTCTCCTGCCCCCTTCTCCACTTGCCCTCAATCTTTCCCAGTGTCAGGGTCTCTTCCAATGAGTCTCATCAGATGGCCAAAGTATTGAAGCTTCAGCATCAGTCCTTCCAATGAATATGCGGGGTTGATTTCCATTAGGATTGACTCGTTTGAGCTCCTTACTGTTCAAGGACTCTCAAAAGTCTTCTCCAACACCACAGTTCGAAAGCATCAATTCTAGAGAAGAGTTAGGCTTCAGTCAATTTGACGTTGATTTGATGCTGACCCTGATTTGGTAATTTTCCACTTTGGGGCCTATGTAATCCCAGATTGAGATGCAAAGTTGGATCTAAGAGCAGTTGTTCAATGCATCCTGAACAGATCCCTTTGGAAGCCAAGACCTGAGTGTGCAGTGCCCAGAGGACCAGGCTTAGTCACTATTCTTGGCAACAGCTTTCATGATCTCTGCAGGCCTGGAAAGAACATGGGATGGTGTGCCTTGATGCCCTCATCTCATAAGCATCTTCAGGTTTGCCCAGAGTCAGCACCTCCCAACAGGACACGGTGGCCTTCAGAGCATCTGCAGTGCATCCAAGAAGGTTGGAAGACCCATATGCACACAGGCAACACCACAAGGAAGATAGAGTCCCCATGGGAGAAATTAAGGCTCTTCAGCCTTCAGGGGAGAAAGTTAGATCAACCCATTCACCCGGCAGAGAACCATGGCCACCCACAAGGCACAGTCTCCAGAGACCTGAAGATAGACACTCATTCTTTTTTATTGGAAAGCAAGCCCCGAGAGGCTAAGAGACTCTGGCCAAGACCCACAGCTGTTAAAACTCAGGCTGGAACTCGCATCTGAGGTTCAGGCCAGGTCTCCTCCCAGAAGCACAATCTCTCTGGAGAATTTGGAAGACCTCAGCCTCAGGCCAGATGACAGCTTAGACTTTCCCCAAACTGACCCGTGAACCTGAGACGACCTTGCCTTTGTCCTGAGATTATAACTCTCCAGCCTCATTTGTACGTTGAGCCTGGGTAAGAGGACAGAACTTAACAGGCAGGCTCCCTTTTACTCCCACTGGAGGTTTCCAGATGGAGATTGTACACGAAGCCCCTAGGCTGACCCATGATGCCAGCAAACATTACCTGGACCAGGAAACTGAGGACTAATTCTTTACAAAGCCATGCTCGTGACTCAGGAATAACAGATACTGAAGGGCTGCCCTAGGAGGCTGCGTTGAGAAAAGGATTCCACATTCAACAGTAGCTCACTGTGGACCAAGCACTGTTTCGGATAAGGTGAGACCCAGGGAGGAGGGTGGACAGGTGGGCATCACTGGGAAAGCAGGGTGGAGTCCCTTGTCTTTGATATAGGGCTGCCCCGAACCATCAGACTCATCTCCTAAAAATGTAAAGGAAAACATGGATAGCGTCTTGCAAGTTTTTAAAAGGCAGAAACATCCAGACTTCTGATGAGGGAGGAGGGAAGGGAGGGATGCACCAGCACTTGGCTTTCCTGACACTTGACTGATGAACACGTGGACGGCCGGCACAAGAATTACTCCCTGTGACCCTCAGGGGGCAGCACTCACCCAACATCGGGACAGAAAGTATTAAAGCCCTTGTTTGGAGGAAAAACCCTTCTTGGCTCAGTCCCTTACGAGGGGCATTTCAGTTCAGTTATTCTCATTATTTTGGATGAGCTCAATCTAATCACATGAGCCCTTTAAATGTGTCTCTAGAAGTCAGACATGGAAAAAATCAGTCAAAGCATAAGTAGGAATCGTAATACACTGTTGGCAGCTGGAAGGTGGAGGTGGGCACATGGACCGGGGGTGTAGGAGGGCCTCTGGGAGCTGAGGGGCCTTCTGCTGCCAGCCAGCTAGGAGGTGACCGCAGTCATACACTGCACATGAATGGATTTCATCAGGAGATGTCAGGTCCGTATCATCCATGGTGTAAGCTGTGGGCCATGATAGCAGTCCCTTCCATGGGACTTTCACAGATGCTGTGGGCATCCTATAAAACTGAAGGGGAGGGTGTATTCTAAATAAGATCTCAGAAGGCAGCCCGCTTGGTAAGTTGAGATGTCTTGCCAGTGTTTTATGTTCCTAGTTTTGAAGGTGATGTCCCCAGGAAGACAAAGTTACTTCAAAAGAACACCCCTAGTTCTACTACAAGACTTGGTCCTAGGAGCGCCAACATCTTCTGTGCTCCAGTTCTGCCATAGGTGCTGAGCACAGTGAGGGAGGGAAGACCTCAGTCCTCAAGGGGATCTAACAGAGGATCACAGCCATGGATGTGGTTAAGTAGCACCCCGTGACTTCTATCCCATCCACACACCCCCTGAATAACCTTTGGGTGTGAGTGGACACCTGCATGAGATACCACTCCCGTGACTGGTACAGGGTAAGGAGACTCTTCTACTGAGCACGACCTAATCACATGTCTAGAAGTCAGACATGGCAAGCCAGAAAATCAAAGTACAAGAACCATAATGCGCTTGTTGGCAGCTTGAAGATGGAGGGGGACACACGAATGGCCTTCAGCTGCCAGCCAGAAAGGAGGTGACCGCAGCCGACACTGCGAGAAGCTGAATTAGACCAACAAGAGTGAGCGCTTGGAAGCTGAGTTGACTCCTAGTCTCCCAATGAGGCTGCAAGCCAGCTGACACCCTGATTTTGGACTCGAGGCACCTGAGCAGAGAACCCAGCCACCCTGAGCCTGGTCAGCATCTACGGAAGAATGAGCTTGTGGAATTTTAAAGCTGCCAAGTTTCTGCTGTGCAGCAGTAGAAGGTTAATACCGTCTCCCTGTTCTGTAACGATCGTCGTGCGTGCCGTGAAAAAGCAAGAATACACGTGCATTACAGGGGAACCAAAGCTTGGCTGTGGAGTTTAGGACATCCCCTTTCAGGTAATAGCGCCTGGGATGACACACGACTCCGTCTCTGCTGTTCTCCTAGAACAATCAAGCCATCAGCGGATGCTTAAAATGCTTAACGAGGCTCATTAGACCAGGGTTGGATTGAATCAGTGCAACTGAGGTCAGAAATGGTCAAACCTCCGTTTAGAGGGCCTCCGTCAATTGGCATCGAGCTAGAATCTCCACCCTGTTGTCTGTGAATGGAGACCTAAGCCACTAGGACCGTGCAGAGGGCTTCTCAGGAGACATTAACAGCTGACATCTCCCAGGTTGGAGCCACGCTCACTCCTCTGATGTCAATTCCTCCCATTAAACATGAATGAGTTTCTCAATCTTTAAGACTGGTTCCCCCAAGAAGGGACTGTTTCATATGGTAAGATGGGAAGAGAAATCTGATCGCTGAGGATCTACTTTTGAGTACCAAATCTACACCAGGAGCCTCGAGCCTGTTCGCTTCTTGGGAAGGGTGGGATTTTTCCAAGGATAGGGACAGATTCGGAGGAAGGAATTTGTCTGGCCTAAGTTTCACATCACATCTCGTCTTTGCTCCCTTAAATCTCAGAAGGATTTCTTTTAGGGGGTAGGGGGACAAGCAAGTAGAACTCTCGAGCTGAGCATGGGGGCAAGGAAGTACCTTTGAGATGGAAACCAATATCATGTACATGGAAAATCTCTGCAGCAAGTCAGTATCAAACTCAGTTTGATATTCTAGGGCCATCTTGAGCCTGAACTCTAAGACCAGCTGAGCCTGCTTTATGGGAGCAAAATTTGCCATGAGGATTGACTTCTGCTGATTTTTAGGAAAACAGAAGATGGAAGAAGCTTTGTTACCTCTCCCTTAACTGCCTAAAAGAACATAAAAGCTCTGTTCCCTGGTAGGGGGGGAAAAGCAACTGGAGATATCTACAAAGAATATGGGCTAAACCTGGAGGAAATGGCAACCCACTCCAGTATTCTTGCCTGAAAAATCCCATGGAAGAGAAGCCTGGCAGGCTCCAGTCCACGGGGTCGCAGAGTTGGGTGTGACTAAGCACACACATTAGACACCAGGAAGCCAGCTTTGCCTCTAGGCCCTTCTGGCTGCTCTTCCTCATCCACAGCTGTGCCTGTTCTTTGGCTTCTCTTTTGAACTCGTTCTGACTTCTTAGACAGTTCCCTCACTGATCATGAGTTCAAAAAAATCTTTAACACATAAAAGAATATGGACTAGGCGTGGTGGCGGAGACTTGGCAGGGTCGAGAGACCAGAGTTGCTCTGTGTCCCACTGACTCTACATGTGGCCCAGGGACCAGACACGTGAATGTCCATCTCCGTGCGAATTGCCGTCCTCAGCTCTGAGCCACCCAAACTGTCCACCACCCTCTTGTCTTTACTGGAGATGATCTATATAAAGGCGAACGAAGGCTTTGACCATTTTGGTGACTTTGTTTTCTTGAACCACTCCCACCTAAGCCTTAACCTGTTTTTCTCCAGTTCATCTGTCTCGTTGATTTAGTTCTTAGAGCAGCCAGAAAAGCCTAGAAAGGGTAGAAAAAAATTCTTCCAACACTACTGGGACTATGGTCTGAGCTTATTGGGCTAATACAGAAGTGATTCCAAAATATCATGGATGTGTGTGATCTTAAGGGTCCACACCACCCCTAAAGAACATTCTTTTTTAAAAAACTTATTGAGGCATGGGTGCCCTTCCATGGACACCAAAGGAGGACTGTGGGGTGAATTTCTTCCATTTCTATAGTGAAGCCAAGGCATGCTGTCGCCTCCCCCAGAGGCTCAGGCACTTCTGAGTGTCTCCGTTGTTCTACAAACACTCCAGGATCTTGTTCTTGTCCTTTCTTCCATCCGTGTGTTCCTGCTCGGTGCTCAATTCTGGGAAACTAAACCTTGGCCAGCTTTCAGCATTCAGTCCACTTGGACAAAGCTGGTGTGTGATCCACCTCAAAGTCTAGTCCGTGGTGATTCAGGAAGCAGAGAGTTGCCAAGTGTCCGCAGGGTACCATGTCCTAAACACTTGCCAGACCCTGCGGAATTTAACCCCTGCTCTCTTCCAGCTCACAGCATCTGCTTTTCCTCACCTCAAGCTCTCCCCTATCTGACCCCAAGTTCTGTGCAAAGGCCCTTCTTCCCTCAACTGGGGCTTCCTAACTCAGATTTTTGGAGACTGAGCTAGTGCAAGTAGGATCCCACAGAGACTACCTAAGGAGGCCATCCATCTCCCCCCCAAAAGGGATCCACTGATGCTCAAAAGATAAGTTTATCCCTCTAACCCCTCCCCGGAGAGAAGGCTGGACTCTACCCCAGCAATTGGCATGTATGGAATAAGTTCTGAGGGATGTAAAAGCAGGTACTTCCTTACAGAAGTCTGTAGTAGGCTTTCCTGGTAGCTCAGATGGTTAAAAAAAAAAAATCTGCCTGCAATGCAGGAGACCTGAGTTCAATCCCTGGGGTCAGGAAGATCCCCCTAGAGAAGGGAATGATCACCCACTCCAGTCTTCTTCCCTGAAGAATTCTGTGGACAGAGGAGCCTGGCGGGCTACAGTCCATGGGGTCACAGAGAGTCAGGCACGACTGAAGCTGCTAACACACACATGCACAGTGGTGCTGGAGCAAGGCTCGATGAAGGGCCGGGAGTGGAGGCTCACAGCAGAGTTGGGTCGGACTCTGCTGTTCCTGCTGGTTGCCTTTGCCGAAACCCAGGTGCACGTGCTTTTGTCTTGTCTGCTGAAGAATCATTTCAATTCCTAGACTTCACTTCACATTGTACTGACAGCTGTCCCATCCTCCCCTGGTTCCCAATCAATGCCATGCCAGAACTGTGTCAGGGTGTGCATTATTTATCTCTAATGGGAGCAGAGTTACTCAAGGCATCAGTGAATCAATGGGTTCAGATGTGCCAAGACCCTCCTCAATCAATAGGTAGAGGACAGATTCAACAAGGGAGGGGGGTGAGAACAGGAGGGCTGAAGATTTAGGGCAATAAGTGCTGGCCTGAGTCAGAATCTAAGCTGCAGCCCTAGCTCAGATCCCAAGTCTTTCCCCAGATGGGGCCTCAGTTTACCTCATCTGTATGAAGGGGCAGTGAGGCTAGACCAGCTTAGGACCCCTCTTCAGCACTTGTCTTTTTTAATTAAAGAGTCTTGAAGTTTCCAGGGACTGTTTCCAAGACTAGCTAGAAATGTTCATGGCAGTTGAAACTAGTTAGTTTAACTAGCTCAGGAGCCTTCAGAAGTTGAGTTTTGGAAAAGCCATTATTTTTACAACATAAATGACTCACATACCCAGAGGCAGCTGAGCCCAGATCATGCTCTCCACGATGGGTATGACTTCTTGGAAGGTTCTGCCTAGGGTATGGGTTCTCATTTTGAGTATGTTAGTAATCCCCGCTCATAAAAGATGGTTTGGAAAGTAGAGACTAGGAGGGAGGCTTTATCAATACATTTCCCCATGTCTTTGGGCTTGGTTTTGTATCTTCTTAGAATCACTTGATGGTGTTTAATGATTTGCTTCCATGATTTGGACTCCAGCCTTGACTATACGCCTAGCAGACATTTGGGTTTAGTGTTGCTGTTGTAAGTCTTTTGTTCCTGAAACTTCTGTCCTCAAGGGGTGAGGTTCTGGTTGTTGGCCATCGCTTTCTGCCAACTCTTTACTGGTGAGGTCGTTGCTTACTCCCATTGACCACAGCTGTGCTATTGAGGCCTCAGGCTTACCTAGGAAACACCAGGCAGGTAGGATCCCCGTGCCCCCTTACGGGAGTATTTCTTGAGATCCCCAACTTGTATTAGAACTAGTTAGAGTACAGTCAGGGACACAGGCCTGATAACATCTCAAACATTGCACACCTTGCCCTTCACATCACTCATATTCCACCTTGGGCTTCCCTATCTCTGGGAACACTGCTCTACGTAGCCCACACAACTGGGAGTTCCAGCTTGGATGGCTCACTCCCCTTCATACCCAATAGCCCATCTTTTATCAAGTCCTATTTCTTCTTCTGTCCCCAATCCGTCTTCATCTTAGCATGTCCACTGGTACGGGCTTGGACCCCAGTTCCATCTCCCACCTGGATAATTGGAGTAGCTTCCTGTTCTCCCTACTTCTTGCTGCTGCTACTAAGTCACTTCAGTCGTGTCTGACTCTGTGCGACCCCGTAGACGGCAGCCCGCCAGGCTCCCATCCCTGGGATTCTCCCTGCCTGTTATCAACTTGAGACAGCACCAGTGATTGACAAACACTCATGTTTTGATTGTTGATGTCTTCACCCGTCATCTCTGGGATAAAGCCTGAAATCCATTCAACATGACAAGATCCCACAACAGGGCTCCCGCCCAGCTGCTCTCATCTTAAAGATGCTGCCGCCACCCCACATGCTTATTGCATTCCAGTCACTGTGCTTTTGTGCTTCACCCCAAACTGATTCCTACCTCAGGATCTTTGCATCAGCTATTCCTCCCACTTTGGATGTTTGAGATTTTTGCTCAGACTTTCGCTAAGTCATGCATCCATTCATTCTCAGCCGAGAACTCTGAGTAGCCAATGAACCCTGTACTGGATTCAGGCACAGGGGGGCGGGGTGTGAGGTACACTGTATAGTTAAAGTATTCCTGCATCGGGTATTATTTAGTCTCTAAATTGTGTCCGACTCCTCTGTGACCCCCATGGACTATAGCCCACACCAGGCTCCTTTGTCCATGGGATTTCCCAGGCAAGAATTCTGGAGTGGGTTGCTACTTCCTTCTCCAGGGGATCTTTCCAACCCAGAGGACTGAAACCACGTTGTCTCCTGCATCAGCAGATTCTTCACCACTGAGCCACCAGGGAAGCCCACACTGGGATATAGATTCTCCAGATTTGTCATAAGTGCCTTATCCCAACAGGATTAAGAAGCCTCATGCAGATGACAATCTTGAGTTAGGGAGGAATTTCTTGGGGAATCTTTCACAAGAAATGAACCTAGGCAGAGTGCACATTTCAGGAATAGTTATATGCCTTTTCTCATAGAACCATTCTCTTTAGATATTTAGTCTTATTGCCACCCCTAAACGAGTCTGGTCCTCACACCTAACAAGATAAGGTTCTCATAAGTCAAATGCTAGTATCAAAGACCAGACTGATATCAGATTCCAAGTCGAGGTTTATGGAAAAGCTAGATCATTCCTTATTCTTGTTCTTGGTTCAGTGTCTGACATGTATCAGGTGCTTAAAGTTCCTTGCAATCGAATTCATGTCAATGTTTGGCAAAAGCAATACAGTAATGTAAAGTTAAAATAAAAATTCCAAAAAAAATAAAAAGTTTCTTGTTATCCTCTTATTTGACCCTAGATACCGACGTTTTTATTGCCTTGGATCTCAGGTAAGACGTGCTTATTAGAAGCAAAGCCCTTAAGATCTAAGAGCAAGAATGATCAGGTCTAGAGATCAGACCTGCTGTCCCTCCAGCCCAATCTTGGCTCTAGAAGGGGCTTAAGTGTCCAGTCTTTCCTAGACACCTAACTAGGATGTCAGGGGAAATCAACCATTCCTAAACCAGCATCATGCCAACTTCCCATGAGGCTCCCTCGTCCATGACTTGACCTCTCCAGAGCCCCCAGTTGCTGCACAAAGTGATGGGCTGTGACAGTGTCACAAAGGCAGCCCAGCTCTGATCCCGTTGCTCTGATTTCTGTAGGGCTGTTTTGGGGGGGGGAGCAGCGATCAAAGCCATTAACTGCTGGGAACCCCAGAACCCATAGCTGTCCTGGTTATAAGGTACTGGGCACAAGGTCACAGCCATGGCAAGTAAGTGAGACAAGATCGTGTGACTTCAACAGGTTATCTGGGGCAAAAAGAAGGGGGCACTGGGGGTGGGGAGAGAAAGGGTAACCTAGGAGGTAAGAACGGGTGTGTGTGCTCACTTGTGTCTCTTTGGGACCCCATGGACTGTAGCCCACAAGGTTCCTCCATCCATGGGGATTCTCCAGGAAAGAATACTGGAATTAATAGCCATTCCCTTTCTCCAGAGGATCTTCCCAACCCAGGGATCGAACTCACGTCTCTTGCATTGGCAAGCAGATTCTTTACCCCTGCACCACCTGGGAAACCCAGGTAAGAACATAGAGGCAGTCAACCCCGTCCCCCATCAGGCCCTTTAGGGGTACAATAAGGAGCTTGCAAGGGCCACCAGTGCTCATGTCACATTATCAAATGGCTGAGGTGTGATGAATGCCAAGATGCTGGCAGTTCCCATCTGCCTAGAGATTAACGAAAGGCAGAACTTGAAGAGATACCAAGGAGACACTTTGGATGGCCTCAACAAGCCGAGCTAAGCTAAATTCAGACTCAGTCACAGGACCCAGGGCAGATGGTTTCCTCCCCAGCTTTCCTCATTTGATGGAGGTGATGATGGTACCTAGCTGGCTGGGTGATGAGGATCCACTGAGAAATGTCATCCCAATCGAGGCAGACGTGGGCCTAGTAGAGCCTGAACTAAACTTGAAGTCTCTAAGATACAAGTGTTGGGACCTAACAAACGCCATGATAGGATTCAGGGACTAAGGTGGGACTCACGGGAAAAGCTGAGTCATTGCCCAGTGAGGTCATCCCCGAGGATGCCAGGACTTGTCTAATCAGCATACTCCCCCGTAACCTGGTTTGAGTTTATCAGGATGTAAAAGACATCCTCCTGCAGCCAATAAAGATTAGCCAATTAGTAAATACTAGGAAACTCCTGCAGCCAATCAGCCCTTGCCAAGTCTCTGTTCTAACAAGAACGTATAAATACTGCTGTAAATCTAGGCTCGGGGCTCCTTGCTCCACTCCACTGCATTGGATGTGGCGGGAGCCCTAGCTCGGGCTAGAAATAAAACCCCTTCATGCTTTTGCATTGCTGTGGACATCTTAATTCTCTCAGTTTCGGGGACTCGGACCCTGGGCATAACAAGATTATGAATTTGGAGTATGGAACCCAGCTTAAGCTTCATCTTTAGGGTAAATCAGGAAATTCAGAAGCAGATCAGTACTTAGTACATGCTAAATGCTCAGCACGTAGGAGCTGTTATCCGTGATCTAGTTAGGAGAGGAAAAGTCATCCCAGAGCCATGAAGTGCTTGTTATGTTACCACTAATGGGCTTTCCCTGGTGACTGAGTGGTAAAGAACCCACCTGCCAATACAGGAGATATAAGGGACAAGGGTTCGATCTTTGGGTCGGGAAAATCCCCTGGAGAAGGAAACGGCAACCCACTCCAGTATTGTTGCCTAGGAAGTCCCAATGGACAAAAGAGACTGGCAGGCTACAGTCCATGGGGTTGCAAAAGAGTTGGATATGAAGCAGCTTAGTGTGAACGCATGCAATTCATAGATTATCTAGTGTTTGGCTATAGGGAACGGGTGTAGAGGGAATGAGGCAGAACATGAAAACAAGCTGAGAGGGGGCCAAACACTTGAGGTGGTTAAGAGAACTTAACTTCAGGTAGAAGTAGTTGAGCCTTGATGACCAACTTCATAGCTTATGAAGATCTCCACCTACTGTAACTGTAAAGCTCCCAACAGCAGCTGAGACCTAGAGCGTGGGCGTAAGCCTCACACTAGAGGTTAATCAAGCGGGGGGGACCCATGGGGCACAAGTCTACTGCCAGGTCCCTGGACTTAGTCCCAGCTGTGCTGAAAGGTGGGCCCGGGGGATGGGAGTGTTGGGCCCTTTCAAGGCTGTTCTCAAATTAGCTTTTTTGTAGGAAAGGGGCACCCACAACTTGGCATAAGCTGTCTTGACCTCCATTGGGTCCACAGGCTGCCTTGGGGGAGAAAAGACAGCTGTATAAGGGGGTCTGAGCCACCAAGCACCCCACTTCCTTTGTCCCTACGTGGTACACAAGGAGCTGAATTCGGAGAAGAGGCAGCGGAAATACGACCACAGGGATCCTTGGAGACCCTCGCCTGAGCTAGTTGGGGCTGCCGCACCAGGAAGCTCTTCCCACTCACAGAAGTTTGAAATGAAAGAACTGTTTTTGATTTGAGGCACACTCTTGCTTTCCCCAGGTTAAGGGCCAGCTTTCTCTCATTTGTGCTTTGTACCAGCACAGATTTGATCATTTGAGCGATATACCCATTTAATTGACCTTGCATGATGGTGTGCATATTAACACATGTATTCCCCAGTTTAGTGATGAGGAAAACTAAGTACCAGGGCTACATGACTTGCCCAGGAGGACTTCCAAAGGAGTTGCCAGGCTAAGGTTCCAGCTTGGGCAGCCTGACTTCAGAGCCCTAGTACCCTATACCCTGCATGACTCGGACTCTCAGAAAGACTGTGGGCTTTCAACCCTACTTTGTGCCAACCCTCCTGCCCCTTTCCGGGTCACTGCTGACCTGCCTCCCTCAGCTGTGAAAAGTTTGGGAGATGGGATTGAGAAATGCCTGCCGAGTTAGGACATTGTGAGGTTGCAGTAACCAAAAGCTTTTCCTTCCCCATCAAGGAGAAAACCCAGATAGCTTTTAAACCATCCCAGGAGCTGCTCCCAGCTGGCCAAAGTTGAGCTGTAAGTTAACATTCTCCACCTTCTCTCCCTCCTTGCATGCTTCGGAAGGTAGGCTTTCAGAGCCCAGCATCCTTACGAAGTTACATAGTAGTCAGCGTGGAGCACGGCCCTGGAGGAACTGGACTGCAAGAGGAGCAGGTTCAGCTAATAGAAATAGAAACTCCATTTTTTTTCATCGCTGTTCATCGCATTTCCCTATTATAGTCAACACCCCCCCATGTGGAGCCCACAGACTGCTCAGAGGCCGGGGTCCTGCCATAGACAGGACCTCAGGGGGAGCTTCAAGATGCCGAAAACGAACTTTTTACTTCTTGAAAGCTTCAAGGAAGAAAACAAGTCTAGCTGAGTGGCCTCCCAGACAGACAGCTTGACTCCTTCCTCTTTCAATTCCCTTCAAGCCCCCGGAGGACAGGCAAGGCTTGTAGGGGTGTCAGAGCCTAAAAAAGCTTCCTTGTAGAAAAGACAAATCCCACCCCCACTATAACTCTGGACCACCCCTGCCCCCCAGCCACAGTTCCAGCATCCTTCTCTTCTCTAATTCTAAGGAAGTTCCGTGCTGCTCTTTCTTCCTCCTCGGGGTCAAAAAACGTTGAGCCTACACCAGGCTTTTCCTAAACTCTAGAACATCTTAAGAAAGAGAAAGCCTAACCAGCAGCCACCCGCCCCCTAACCCCAATAAGGCATCCTTGGTTTAGATAAAAGAAAGCGTCTTCTATACTGACCCCTGCCCCTTCCCCTAAAAGGATGGCAGGCTCCAGAGAAAAGAGTTGAAGAGGGGCCCAAAGCGGTGCTTTTAAGGCTTCCCATGGTGCCGCCCATGCTGCCTATTGGCTGGTTATGTTCCTCCCAAATGCCGTTCACCTGGGCCCACAAGTGGCTCCTGCAAGTATTTCATTCCAGGTGTTGCTTATTAGGACTGTGACCCGAGGCTCCCACTTGATGCCAGCTGTCTTGGTGTAATTAACAGCTCCACCTTCCTCTGTTAAATGTGTCCCTGTTTAGATAAAAACAAGGGATGCTCTCCCTAAAGATGTGTGTCCTTCTATAGCCAATGTGAGCCTGTGGAAGCTGTCTCCCACCAGAAGGTCATCATCAAGGTCAAAGCCATTTGCAGGGAGCAAAGGAGGTATTAGAGTATCCTGGCGATTTCCCCAGCTCCTGTGAATAAGCTGGGGCTGTGAACTCAGCTTCCCAAAGCCTGGCCAGGCTCTAACATAACCAGAGCCCCCACACACCCAATTTTAGCTAGACAGTTGCCTGAATTTAGGGTGTTCTCTTGAGAGCTGGGGGCTTCCCTAGTGGCTCAGCGGTAAAGAACCCGCCTGCTAAGCAGAAGATGCAGGTTCGATCCCTGGGTTGGGAAGATCCCTGGAGAAGGAAATGGCAGCCCTGTCCATGGGGTTGCAAACAGTTGGACGCAACTTAGTGACTAAACAGCAACTTGACACTTGGATGTGAGATTTTCATCTATACTTTTGTGTAAGTTCTCCCTTCTTAAACTGTTTGTATTGGGTTGGCTAAAAAGTTCGTTCAGATTTTTCCTGTTACATCTCACAGAAAAATCCAAATGAACCTTTAGGCCAAACCAATACTAAAATCCATACCACTGCAAGTCCAAATTCCAGTTCTGCCAGCTGAATCACTGTGAAGTCTGGGTAAGTTCATTCACCTTCCTTTACCTCCATTTCCCCCTCTGAAAATTCTCACAACCTAGGGATGCTATGAGAATGAAATGAGTTAATATCTGGAAGTCTTCAGAACAGAGCATGGGATGCAAGTGCTATAAAGGTCTCCATGAAAAATAAGCAGAAGGAGAAAAGAAACAGAACGAATAATTCATCTGTGAGCTGGCTTTTTAATTCACGCCCAGCATTACACATTGGAGAAACTGCTGTTACCAACATCCGCACTTGGCAGAAGATTAAGATACAGAGGTTCAAAGATATTCACAAGAGTACCTAAGAGGAAAGTGACAGGTTTGATTTAAAAAGAATGAAATAACGCCATTTGCAGCAGCATGGATGGACCTAGAGATAATCACACTAAGTAAGCCAGATGGAGAAAGACAAATATATGATAACGCTTATCCGTGGAATCTAAGAAAAATGATACAAATGAATTTATTTACAAAACAAATAGATGCACAGACGTAGAAAACAAACATGTGGTTTCCAAAGGGAATAATGAGGGGGGGTGGATCATAAATTAGGAGTTTGGAATTAAGAGACACATACTACTAGATATAAAATAGGTAACCAACAAGGACCTACTCTGTAGCACAGGTAACTCTGCTCAATATTCTGTGATAACCTACATGGGAAAAGAATAGATCAATATGTATAGCAGAATCACTTTGCCGTCCACCTGAAACTAACAAAACATGGTTAATCAACTATACTTCAATTAAAAAAAAAAAGTGGCAAGTTTGGATTTGAATTTGGCTGCTGCCAATTCCAAATTGCATGCTCCTTTTACTGCACAGCCAAGCATGTATTTTATTTATGTTCAACTTAAAACCCCCACATTGCAAGGGCATCTCTCCTGGTTTAGGCACATAGGAATTTGCTAAGTCCAGCTTTCCCCTATTTATAACCCCCTGATTGTGCAGACTTTGATCATTTGCTCCTTTGGCCATCCTATTTCGAGACTGAAGAGGCGACACGATACAGTTACTGAGTCTTCTGGGTATGCACACATACTTGAGGGTATTCCAGATCCTTTTAAGAAGGATGTGGGGCAGAAGATTGTAAAGAGGGATCATTCAATTGCGGTTACTGTTAATAATAATTAAATAAATTCCTCCAGGCTTGGGAAAATATAAAGGCTATAAGGATCCACGGTCACCACAACAAAGGAGCTGCTACCGTGTCAGCTCCGTGAGGGCAGAGGGTTTATGCTGTTTCCTTCACCTCTGGGCCTAAGAACAATTCCTGGCACATGGGCTTCCCAGGTGGCACGGTGGTAAAGCATCCGCCTGCTAATGCAGGAGATGCAAGAGACGCAGGTTTGATTCCTGGTCGGGAAGATTCTCTGGAGTAGGAAATGTCAACCCACTCCAGTATTCTTGCCCGGGAAATCCCACGGACAGAGGAGCCTGGTGGGATACAGTCCATAGGGTCACCAAAGAATCAAACATCACTGAGTACACACGAAATAGGCATTCAGGAGATACTTCTTTAATGACGATGGATGTGTGACTGAATGGATGAGCACAGAATGAAGGAAAGTGTAACAATGGATAGGATCATAAGTTTTGACATCAGACATGTGAACTGAAACTCTAGCTCCATCCTGGCTTACTCAAGACCATCCCAGGTTTTCACGTTGAAAATCTTGTATCCCAGGAAAGCCTTCTGGATAAAACAGGACTGTTGATCACCATACCCACTCATCGTGAAAGTCCCCTGACTTCTCCGAGCCTCAGTTCCCTTAACTATAAATGGGATAACAATTTTACGGAACCTTATGGGGTTGTTATGAGGATAACTGCATGGAGTACTTACCACGGGTGCTTTGCATATGGAAAGTACTTATCGGTGGGCACTCACTATTCCCATTACTTCCACTGACTTCCGGATCTTGAAAATGCATCCTGCTTCTTGATGCATGTCCCTGACCCTGCTGAGATTAGAGTCCTGGTTTTAGGGCAGAGCAAGGAGGCGAGCCACCTAAGAGCCAAAAAGCGGGTGCGTCTTGGCGGTTTTCCTCGGCAGGGAAGTGGCCTCTCCCCGGCCCCCACCCCCGCCACCCCCAGCTGCTTTTTTAGCCTTCATATCTGGCGGCTGCGTGCTGATTTCCAGCAGATGTTCCTCTAATGAACCACACTGGAATCTCAGGCCCTTAATATAGTGCCGGGGTGTGATAAGTTCGAAATGGCTGTCATCATGGCCCGTGAGGATGGTCTGGCCATTGTTTTAGACTGTCTTCCTCTGATTGTTCTGTGAAGGGGAATTTATTTTCTTCCATCACCTCTTCGCCCCATACGGCCCCCCGCCCCCTCCCTACCCCCCATTCTGGGGCCCCAGGTCCTGCCCGAATTAAAAGTCTGAACCTTCGAGAGAATGCTCAGTGTACCGCGATGAGGGGGGATGACAGAGCGAGGGGATGGGAAGGAGGGGTGGTTCAACAGAGACCTCAAATCGATATTCTCGGGGTACGATCATGCAGATTCACAGACTCCCAGGCGAAGAGCCGGCTCCTGGGGGACCTAATGCAGATATTCTCTGAGCAGGAGGGTTTGTGGTCCAGGGGGGAGGCCCTGGTGTCTTGCAGCTGGGACTCAGTGGGGGGCGTCCATTTACACAGGCGCAGACCTTCTGGATGAACAGGGAGAAGCCAGTAGGGAGAGGTTTCCAGTCCCTGTCTGGTCACGTCTGGTTCATCTGAGTGATCTCAGTGCCCTGGTTTGGTGGAGTCAGGAAGCCTTCCTGAGGGTTTCCTAAGTGCCAGCCACTGATATACACAGTCCAGAGACAGACTGCCCTGAAGGCGTCACAGCAAACAGCTCATTGATAGAGAATCAGAACCCCTACCCTCTGGCTGGATCTGTTTGCTATTTGCATCAACTAACAGCAAGAGGCTGGATGCTGTTTCTCAGAATACATAATTTCTGCCAATAACACTAAATCAATAAATAGCAAACATTTCTGCATTCTTACCGAATCACCTGGCTAAATGTTTCCTATATATCAACCATGTAATTCTCTCAATGACCTCATGAGGTAGTTGCTCTCATCTCAATAGGTAACAAAGGCCCAGAGAAGTTAAGTCACTTGACCAAGACCACACGGCCAGCCAGTGGCCAAGGCGGCATTTGAACTTAAAGAGAGCTGACTCCAAAGCCTAATTTTAACCACTCTCTAAAGTGGGCATCCAAATTCCGGCTATTCCAAATTTCTGGTTGTTGAGAGACTAGGAAAACAATTTCACCTATTTGGTTATAAGGTACTTAAAGAAAATCTATTTAGCTTCATTCTTAACAAAAGACTAGGACTGGGTTTTTCATCATGTAATCAGAGCAACACAGAGAATTCAAAGAATCTGTTGCATCGAGGTTTCTCATTTTATGGGAATTAACCTATGATCCGTGGTCTTTCTCCTGACAATAAGTTCTTCAATCCTCTGATATTCACTTGGGGGAAATTTAATCCATACAGAATTCACAGAGTACAGCAAACATCCCTATAGAAAGGACCTTACAAATTATTCCTGTATGGAAATATCATTGCTATCCACAATATTTGGGGGGGATTCGAGGAAAGGTAAAAACCAAACACAGCAATAAGAGAGAACATAAATAATCCTCACTTGGTATCTTCAATGAATCAGTGCAGAGGTCTACAATTTTTTTCTGCAAAGGCCCACAGAGTAAATATTTTAGGTTTGGCAGGCCATACAATCTGTCACAACTATTCAACTCTACCATTGGAGCAAGAGAGCAGTCATAGACAATGTACAAGTGAATTAGAGTGGCTGTGTTCCAATAAAACTTTATTTATAAAAACAGATGGGGAAGGGGCTGGCACAGTTGATAACATACACATAGGAGGATTTGAACCTGGTGATCTGACTTGGCAGTGTGTTGATAAGCGTTAAATGTAATAAATTTAAATCTAATATCAAAATAAATAATCCTAATAGATAGCCTTATGTGAAAGCTTTGTAAATGCTAGTTTCTTTGTGTGTTAAAGAATTAAACACACAAGGGCTTCTCTGGTGGTCCTTGCAGGGGACACAGGTTTGATCCCTGGTGGGGGGAAATAAGATCCCACATGCCATGGGGCAACTAAGCCTGCATGTGCTGCAGCTACTGAAGCCCATAGGCCACAACTAGAGAGCCCGTGTGCAATGAGAGATCCCACAGCCAAGACCCGGTGCAGCCGAATGGATAGATAAATAAATAAAATAAATGAAAAAGAATTAAATACACAACGTGTCCTATATGTTCCACCACTGAACAGTCATCCAAACTGCATGATGTAGCTACTGTCATCTCTGGTTCTCGGGCAGTACCTGCCACCTAAGAAGGACTCACTCCATCCTAGTTGAGTGAATCAATTTCCATTTTAGGGATGGGGGAACAGAAGCTCAGAAGGTTCAGTTGTTTGCTCCAAGCTTTTGAGCCCATAATAAACACTCAGTAAATTTCAGCTCCAAGACAGAGCTAGAATTGGAAAGCAACTTTGTACTAGCAGGTATGAGACCTGAGACTATTAAAGGTAGCTTATGAGAGGGCCAGACTGATCCTAGCATTTGCCCGGACTTTGCACTTGCCCGAGGGTACAAAGGCTCATCTACCCTCACACACCGCTCTGTCTCCCAGCACCTGCAGCTGACTTTTTTGCTTTCACACGGCTCCCTAAGCACAGATGTTTTGGGAGACCATCTAACTCAACCAAGCCAGCCTAGCCCCTACTCTCAGCCCTTTCTTCCTCTTTGGTGAAATCCCAACTCTCTTGAGTGAAGCTTCTCAAGGGCAGGGGAGGGGAAATGGGCCAAAAGGGGCTCTGGCCACCTGCAGGCAAAGAGCAGATGTATACTGAGCAGCAGCAAAATGCCAGATCCTTGTCTAGATACTGGACCCCATCACTGCAAGCTATCCCAACCCCCAGTGAGATGGATGCAATTGAACACATCCTCTTCTTCATCCTGTAAGTCGCTTCAGTCACGTACGACTCTTTGGACTCTATGGAAGGTAGCCCACCAGGCTCCTCTGTCCATGGGATTCTCTAGGCAAGAATACTGGAGTGGGTTGCCATTTCCTTCTCCAAGGGATCTTTCTGACCCAGGAACTGAACTGGTGTCTGTTATCTCTCCTGCACTGGAGTGGAAACTGAGTGCCCCCATCAAGATCTTGCAGGAGGGACTCCACTGGTGGTCCACTGGCTAAGATCCCACACACTCCCAATACAGGGGGCCAGGGTTCGATCCCTGGTCAGGGAACTAGATCTCCCATGCCACAACTGAGGGTTGGCATGCTAAAGTAAAGATCGAAAATCTTTTGTGCCATGACTAAGACCCAGTGCAGCCGAATAAATAATAAAATATTTTTAAAGATCTTGCAGGAAGCTGATGGTCCATTCATGTGGGTAATAAGAGGTGAGTTTAATAAAGGGATGATTTATAAAGGTGCAAGTGGATTTGGTGCAGCTCCCCAGAGGAAATACCAGGAAGGAACCTCTGTACCTCACTGTGGTAGACAGAATAATGTCAACCTCTCTCCCACTAAAAATGTCCACATTCTAATCCTAGAACCTGTGAATACAATACCTTACATAGCAAAGCAGACTTTGCAGGTAAGATTAAGCTAAGGATCTTGCAACAAGGGAATGATTGGGTGGGACCAATGTAACTATGAGCCTTCATCTGAGAGGGAGGCAGGAGATGTGCCTTGGAGCAGCGGGGATGCACTTTGAAGATGGAGGAAGAGGCTATGAGCTGAGGAATGCAGGCAGCCTCTAAACACTGGAAAAGGCAAGGAAATGGATTCTTGCTCAGCGCCTCTGGAAGGAACCACCCTGCTGATACTACAAGTTTAGCCTCAAACTGATTTTTACATTCATGGCCTCCAGAATTGTAAGGTAATAAATCTGAGTTGTAACAAAATGATAAGACAACCCACACATTAGGAGAAAATATTTGCAAATGATGTAACCAATAACGGAGAAGGCAATGGCACCCCACTCCGGTACTCTTGCCTGGAAAATCCCATGGACGGAGGAGCCTGGTGGGCTACAGTCCATGGGGTCGCTAAGAGTCGGACACGACTGAGCGACTTCACTTTACTTTTCACTTTCATGCATTGGAGAAGGAAATGGCAACCCACTCCAGTGTTCTTGCCTGGAGAATCCCAGGGGCTGGGGAGCCTGATGGGCTGCCATCTATGGGGTCGCACAGAGTCGGACATGACTGAAGTGACTTAGCAGCAGCAGTAACCAATAAGGAATTGGGGTCCCCAAAATTTACAAACAGTTCATGATGCTTAACAGCATCAAAACAAATAACCCACTCGACAAATGGGCAGAAGACCTGAGTAGACATTTCTCCAAAGAAGACAAACAGATGGCCAACAGGCACATGAAAAGATGTTCACCATTGCTAACTATTAGAGAACCCCAAATCAAAAATAAGAGATACCACCTCATACCAGCCAGGATGGCTATCATCTGGAAATCCACAAACAGTAAATGCTGTAGAGGGTGAGGTGAGAAGGGAACCCTCCTACACTGTTGGTGGGTATGTAAATTGGTGCAGTCACTATCGAGAATAGTAGGAAGGTCCCTTAAAAAACTGAAAATACAGCTACCATATGACCCTGCAATCCCACCCCTGGGCATATATCTTGAGAAAAACATGGTCCAAAAGGACACAGGCACCCTCCCCAGTGTTCATTGCAGCGTTGTTAACAATAGCCAAGATGTGGAAGCAACCTGAATGTCTATTGACAGAGGAATGAATAAAGAAGATGTGGTAGATACAGACAATGGAATATTACTCAGCCATTAAAGAGAATAAAATAATGCCATTTGCAGCAACATGGATGGACCCAGAGAGTGTCAAACTGAGTGAAGTCAGACAGACAGAGGAGAAGCATCATTTGACGTCCCTTATATGTAGAATCTAAAAAGATATGATACAAATGAACTTGCTAAACAGAAAGAAACTCACAGACCTGGAGAAAGATCTTACGGTTGCTGGTGGAATAACTGGGGGAAGGGATAGTTAAGAAGTTTGGGATGGACATGTACATACTGCTGTATTTAAATTAGATAAAATAGGACCTACTGTATAACCCATAGAACCCTGCTCAATGTTATGTGGCATCCTGGATGGCTGGGAAATCTGGGGGACAGTAGAAGCGTGTATATGTATGGCTGAGTCCCTTCCCTGTTCACCTGAAACTATCACAACATTGTTTGTGAATTGGCTGTACCCCCATACAAAGTAAAAAGTCTTTAAAAAATAAATCTATGTTGTTTCAAGCTGTTAAGTTTGGGGTAAGCTGTTACAGCAGCAGCAGGAGACTAATACACATCCCTAGACCTGAAGGAGCAGAGAGGAGTGCCTGGAGGGAGCCGCATTGTTCGAGAGTATATACAGCCAGCCAGAAGACACCCTGAACTCCTGCCCCCTCCATCGGCCCTCAACCAGGCCCCACTGGCCAACTCTAGCCGCAGGACAGAGGGGTGGACTGTTGCTGGGGAGGGGTGGTGAAGAGCTGGTTAGACAGATATCCAGCCCAGAGGCAGACAAAACTGTTAGCACTGGGCTCAGAAAATAATCGCTCGCCTACAATGACACAGTAAAGGTCAGATTACGAAAGGATGTTGTCAAAAACAGCATTAGGAAGAATGTAACATGTGCTATTTTTGTGTAAAAGGGAAGGGAATGAAAGTTTATCTGCCTATTTACTGGTTCATACATAAGAAAACCGAAAGAATATATAATTAACTTAGAACAGAGGTCACCAGGTTGGGGTGGGAATTGGGCAGACAAAAGGCGTGAACAGGAGGTAACCTTTTACTCTATTTTCTGGGATATGAACAAGATAATTTCTCAGGAAAAAAAAAAAGGAAGAAAGAGCAGGAAAGAAAACAAGAGGAGAGGAAGAGAGAATATGAACGTCGATTCTCTCCAGCTAACCTTGGACAAGTTGTTTTTCTTTTCTTTTTTTTTTCTTTTGCAAGGTCTGCAAAAAAATAGAATTGCAAGAAAATATAAGCTTCCTAAAATGTTTCTAGAACACAGTGAGGGTGGAGAGAGAAGGGAAGAGATGGAGAATCAGAGAAGGAAAGCAAGAAGCTTCCAAATGTTCTCCCATGAAATTAGAATCATATAGTCACAGAAATCTAAACTTGACTTTATTTTTATTTACTAATTTATAATCATTTATTGAATTTGTTACACTATCGCTTTTGTTTATGTTTTGGTTTTTTGGCCACAAGGCACGTGGGATCTTATAGCTCCCCAACTAGGGACTGAACTAGCATCTGCCTGCATTGAAAGGTGAAGTCTTAACCCCTGGACCACCAGGGAAGTCTCTTGATTTTATTTTTAATTTGAAAAAAAAAAAACCAGTTCTGAATGATATACCACATCACAGTAGCAGTTGTTATATTACGGGCACAGATTGAATTTGTCCAATCTTCCCTCCCTTTTGTAGGTTTGATATATGATTTGGGGAAAATGGTTTATACCTCTGGTTAACAAAATTCCCCCATTCATGTGAGATGGAAAGACAATTTTCCAAAAAAAAGAAGTTTTCTCCCATGCAAGGAGTTTTTGCAGTGCTCTGATGATAATTCTAGTCATTTTCACACTATTGCAAAAGAAATCAGATGGGTCATTCCTTTGAAATACATAGACCCACTAGCAATATAGAGAGGCACAGAGAAAAGCAGAAAGCCAAAATTAAATATAATCAACTCTTTAATGCAGACAACATTTAATATGATAGGTGTGTAGAACTCCATACTGTTCCTACATGACCATACTTTTCAGAAAAATTGTCAACCAATCTATTTTGAAACCTGTCTTTGTGAGTTAATAACATGCCATTCGAATGTGCTGGTCATGAATTCTCATTCCACAACCTATTTTAAAATAACTGCTTTGCCTTCACCTCACAAAGGACCATGACTTAGTCAATCCCTTACATTAGACAGTAGTTATTTTCTTTCGCACAGTTATAAATACTGCTACTGTGAACATCTTTCACGTGCTAACTGTGTGTATCCTTGGTCATTTCCTTAGGATCAATTCATGGCTGTCAAATTTCTTCATCCAAGATGACAATTTTATGGCTCTTGTTGTAACAGGGTAAATCCCAAATTTCAGAAAGCCTATACCAATTTAATTGCTTCACTGTGGCCTTTCAAAGGGATCATTAGGGACTCTCATTCTGCTTTGGTTCACCAAATGAGCAGAGATTTCATTTTTCCCTAATTGGAAAAGATTTGGTTAGGAGCATAGCCTAACAATGGTCACTAATAACCCCTTTGATCTGCCCCAGGGAACGTCAAAACAAGTTTGCCCTCCTCCCTCTGAAGGCAATTGGAATTCAATTGTCCAATGAGCTCCTCTTTCTGTCCAGTCATTGCTGACCTTTGGGATATTAAGGACTGTCCCAAGATGCCTTTGGAGCCAGGGAACTTGGCCTCCTTGGTCTGGCAGTGGCAAATGGACTGTCCCTGACCCCACACCCTCCAGGAGCCAGTGGTCCAAGGCACCTAAAATGATAATACATTCAAATTAAACCTTATTGGATGAGAAATTTCACACCCATTAGGCATATCACCATTTAAAAAAAAATTATACATGGAATATGTCTTTGGTTTGGCTTAGTCCCCTGGGCTGCTACAACTAAATAGCACAGACTGGGTGCCTTATTAATGACAGATTTTGTTCCTCATTGTTCTGGAGGTTAGAAGTCCAAGATCAGGGTGCCACCACAGTAAGGTGAGGGCCCTTTTGGGGGTCACAGACTTCACCTTGTGTCCTCACAGGGTGGAAAGGAATAGGACAGTGGTCCCCAACATTTTTGGCACCAGAGGCCAGTTTCATGGAAGACAATTTTTCCACAGCATGGGGTTGGGGATCAGGGGGAGATGGTTTCAGGATGATTCAAACTCATTACATTCACTGTGTACTTTGTTTCTATTATTATTCCATCAGCTTCACCTCAGATCTCAGGTGTTAGATCCTAGGGGTTGGGGACCCCCCAGGAATCTCTCTGGGTTCTCCTTCATAACAGCAGCAATCCTATTCACGATTAGTGAATGAAAGTACACATTCACTTCCTAAAGGCCCCACCTTCTAATACCATCACATTGGGCTTTAGGATTTTATCATATGAATTTGGAGGGCACACAAGCATTCAGACTATAGCAGGCTCCCTAGGGCTGGAGCCTGGGATGGAAACTTTTGTTCAAGTGTGTTATTGAGGAAGAACTCTAGAGAAAAGCCAGGAGGGAGGTGAGGGAGGCAAGCTCAGAAGCCAGGGCATCTTGTGGTTCAGCTGAAGTCTGGAAATCAGACAGCATCACAGAATCATTTCCCAGACCCCTCGAGGCCGGGGGCCTTTGTACCCTTTGTCAGTCAGTCATTCAAACTGCCTGCCTCCGGTGAGGGGGATACATGATAAGCAGGGGAGCGATTCTCCATGGAAGGAAGGAGCTCTGAGCTCTTAGCAGCCAACACTCCCAGCAGCCGGGAGAGCGGTGCACCAGCCCAGCAGAAGGATCTACACCAGGTGCCAACACCATCTATACCACATACAAATAAATCATCTGCATGAAACACAGCAACATTTCCGCTAAGACTCAAGTCACAGAGGATGTTCATAAGCCCCGGGAACTTCCCAGGTGGTCCATTGGTTAGCGACTCCAAGCTTCCACTGCAGGGGGCATGAGTTCAATCCCTGGTCAGGGAACAAAGATCCCACTTGCCTCACAGTGTGGCCAGAAAACAAGCCACAGATTAAAAAATAAATAAATAGGGACTTCCCTGATGGTCCAGTGGCTCAAATTCTGCACTCACGATGCTGGTGCCCAGGTTTCATCCCTGGTCAGGGAACTAGATCCTGCATGCCACAGCTAAAAGTTTGCCTGCTGCAACTAAGACTCGGTGCAGCCAAATAAATAAATACAAATAAATATTCTAAAATAAATATGAGTTTAAAAAAAATAAAATAACAAGTCCTGTTCCTTCCATCTCAACATAGGAAGCACCGCTGTTCACAGTTAGGTATCTTTCCAGGTTTGATTGGTCTCTGCACCTGCATGTATATCTAGAGAAAACAATAAACAGCATCATTTGCATTCAGAAATTGCTTCATACTGATTGTCAGAGGCTGAATTGTGTCCCGATCCCCTCCCCGCCCGAGGCCTACATTGAAATCCTATCTTCTGGTCTCTGTGAATGAGGCCTTGGGCAGAGGCAGGGTCTTTACAGAGATCATCAAGTTAAAATGAGGTCAGCCAAGAAGTCCTGCTCTATCCTTTGCTGATCACATTATTTGCACAGGTTAGCCAAACACTATGCTGTGAGCCGGGCTTCCCCCATGGCTCAGTGGTAAAGAATCTACCTGCAGTGCAGAAGACTCAGGAGATGTAGGTTCGATCCCTGGGTCCGGAAGGTCCCCTGGAGGAGGAAATGGCACCCTACTCTAGTATTCTTGCCTGGGAAATCCCTTAGACAGAGGAGCTTGGCAAGCTACTGTCCAAGGGGTTGCAAAGAATTGAATACAGCTGAACACTTACGTGTTACAAGCTGCGAAATACAAATTATGAAGTTTCAGATTCCACATATGAGATAAAGGCACTGACATTTGCACTTAAAATTGGCCTTGCACCACATACAGAAGAAGGGTACAATTCATGCTCATGCATTTTGGTGTTGTTCAGTCGCTCAGTCGTGTCCAACTCTTTGTGACCCCATGGACTGCAGCACGCCAGGCTTCCCTGTCCTTCACCATCTCCCAGAGCTTGCTCAAACTCATGTCCATCGAGTCAGTGATGCCATCCACCTATCTCATCCTCTGTTGCCCCCTTCTCCTCCTGCCTTCAATCTTTCCCAGCATCAGGTTCTTTTTTAATGAGTCAGGTCTTCACATCATGTGGCCAAAGTATTGGAGTTTCAACATCAGTCCTTCCAAAGAATATTCAGGCTTGATTTCCTTTAGGATGGACTGGTTTGATCTCCTTGCAGTCCAAGGGACTCTCAAGAGTCTTCTCCAACATCACAGTTCAAAAGCATCAATTCTTGGTGATGGTTTACATCTTTATTTATGTTTAACTTTGAACCATATTAAATAGCAAATAAAAACCATGACCACAGGTTAAGAAGAAGAAACCACAGGAGAAAGGAAAAAGTTTTATAATTTAGTTTATTTCCTGGGACTTTCCTCCTGCTTCTTAGACAAGGACCCTGCATTTTCACTTTTTAATGGGCCCCACAAATTGTGATTCTGGTTCTGGCCTGGAGATTTCCCCGAGTTTTGACTTCAGCTCTATATTTTTTTAAAATGCTATTGCTGTCCTTTCTTATGGAGGTGTCTGTGTTCCTTGCCCCCACCCCCCATCAGTGTTTGATTTGTTCTTCTACTCTGTTCCAGTCTCCCAGCCCCTATCTCCTTTCTGCTTGTCCAGACTGTCGGGTTGAGTTCTGAAAACAGACCTCAGATGGAAACTGGGAAGTTGCTCAGTCTAACTCACGTCCCCAGGAAATGCAACAGTGGGCCCCAGCGGAGGGCTCTGAATTTCACTTTGAGGAACAGAAAGGCTCTCCTTTCCTGGGGTTTCTGGGACCCCCACCCCACTTCCTGCCTCCTTCACCAGACTAGCTCCTCTACCATGCTAGTCCTGCACCCCCAAATCCCACAGGTGACTTGGGGAGAGGTAGGATAGATCAGGAAATAGGGAATCCCAGAACGGGGTCTGGAAACTTAGTCATAACCAGGTGCCCTAAATGGGCAGGCAAGGTGCCTTCTATATAAGGGCATAGAAAGCCCTGGAAGGACCAAAGGGGGAAGAACTGGACAAAGTCACTCCAAGACAACTAGGGGCAATGCTGGGCATTTGTCCAGCTCTGTCCCTCAGCCCAGGGCTCCTTTAGCAAGGCCCCAGATGGCCTCCAGACGTTCCAGTGCAGTTCCTAAGAACCGGCTCGTGCACCACTCTGGGAGCCAGTAGCCCTGCACCTGGAAACTTGCATATAACCCCAAATGATATATTTAATGAATAAAGCAGTGGGGTGGGGTACTGCCCACTTTCCTCTCTCACTGTGTCTCCCCTCTTGGTTCCAGGCAGTCCGTATTCACCTATGCATAAAGCCCAGATCCTATCTCTACAGTCCTGATTCTGGAACATCCCATCTCTCAGCTAGGTATTTATCCTTTGGAAACAGAGAAAAGTGCATCAGAAAGGCTGCCAAGAACCAAAAGATCCACCCTGAGAGGAAGCTCCTGGCCACCCACACCCAAGTTCTCAGATTTCACCCCATGGCCTTAATTAAAATTATATACCATGACTGTCAGAGGCTCCCCCAGCCTCTCTGGCCTCCCTGCCCCTACTTCCAAGTACAGTCTGTTACTACCCAGGCTGGCCTGGGTATCCAGGGGCTATGCATTCAGTCAAAGCAGAAATATGAGTTTTGAAAGCCGATCATCCTGAGTCCACATCCAGCTCTATCGTCTTGCCAGGGGAGTGTCTAGGGTCAGGTGATTTCATGTCTCCAAGCCTCAATTTTCTCCTCTGGAAAATGAGACAATAACAAAACCCACCTCAAAGGATTGTCAGGAAGGTTGGGTAAGCAGTATTTTAGCATGCACGGCTTCCTGATGCATTTTTCATTGTAGGAGGCATGGGTTCGATCCCTGGGTCAGGAGGATCCCCTGGACAAGAGCATGGTAACCCACTCCAGGAGTCTTGCCTGGAGAATCCCATGGACAGAGGAGCCTGGTGAGCCATAGTCCGTGGGGTCACAAAGAGTTGAGCACAACTGAAGTGACTTAGCATGCACACAGGCAAGATTTGACCACTGCAGACCTCTCCAGCCACAACCACAACCTGCAGCCAACCCTCGCCCTTGCTGGGTGGCCCCAGTCCTCCTCCCTCCCCCTCTGTCTCTGTCAATTCCTCTAGTGGGCTGTGCTCTCTACTGCCACAGGGACCTCACACATGCTGTCCCTCTGGCCCCTCGCCTTGGATTTTAACTCCAGCTCAAACGCTACCTCCCTGGGGGCAACCTCCTATGACAACGTGGCCTAATTCACGTTCCACTGTTACACATGCAGCACCACACACCTGTTCTTCATAGCACTGAAATTTGTGTGGCTTTACATTTAATGGAGAGCAAAGAGCAGACTCCTTGGAAAAGACCCTGATGCTGGGAAAGATTGAAGGCGGGAGGAGAAGGGGGAGACTGAGGATGAGATGGTTGAATGGCACCACCCGCTCAATGGACATGAGTTTGAGCAAACTCTGAGAGATAGTGAAGGACAGGGAAGCCTGGGGTTGCAAAGAGTTGGACATGACTGAGCAATTACACGACATCTGTCACCCCTCTGGAGCATGAGCTTCTTGAGACTGGGGAGCACATCTGATTCAACATTGGTGCCCCCATAAATCCCCTTACCAGCCCAGTCTAGTAGAAGCTACTTCCTACTGCCAAGCCCTACATTTTTTTTTTCCTCTTAGGGTTTATTGGTTTAGGCATCTATCTCAGCGTTTACTCTGGTACTGAAGTCTATGTCTGCCCATGCACAAGGCCCAGTATTGGGTAATTAACCAGGTGCAGCCTCAACCAATGAATGGTGGGAATTGGCATTTGCACTGCTCGGGCAGGATAAGTCTGGGGATGTGCCCAATACTGGTTCCCTGAATTGCCCAAGTGGGATTAAGCTCCATTTTTCCACCTGAATAATCCACTCTTTTTTTTTTTCTATCTTCAACACACAGTATGTGAGATCTTAGTTCCCCAACCAGGGATTGAACCTACATCTCTGGAAAGCATCTGTCTACAATGTGGGAGACCTGGGTTCAATCCCTGGGTCAGGAAGTTCCCTGGAGAAGGAAATGGGAACCCACTCCAGTACTCTTGCCTAGAAAATCCCATGGACGGAGGAGCCTGGTGTCCATGGGTTCGCAAAGAGTTGGACACGACTGAGCGACTTCACTTTTTTTTCACTTTTAATCTTAACCACTGGACCACCAGGGAAGCCCCTGAATAATCCACTCTTGATCATCTGCCTTCCTTGTCTGGGTTCACATCCTCCTTTCCCAGTGCAGACTTCCATCATAGCCCACTTACCCTCAAACACTTCTCTCAAATCTTGGGGCTTGTACTCGACATGTACACAAACCCTCGGGTTTCTGGAGAAACTCAAACTAAAACATCACTATTTCCACAGGACCTAACATGGCACCAATGCCTAGTAAGCACTCTGTAAAAATCTTGCTTGAGTGAATGACGGAATGAATGCATGGTTGGGCTCACAGAAGACCCTCAGGTCAACTGACTACCCTATCTGGGACTCAGTTTTTCTATATATAAAATCAGCAAGGTTGAAGCTGGGGATTCGGAGAGAGTAGACCTAGGAGGACTTTAATCAAGCAGCTCTCACAGGGGAAGATGTGAACTTTCCCCCCGGCCCCCGAATATATTTTTCAATGTTTAAAGACAGTTTCGGTTGTTATCTTACAAATGGGGGAGGCCAGGGAAGCTGCTAAACACCCTACAAGGCACAAGACAGTCCCTACCTCAAAGAATCATTCAGCCCCAAATATCAATAGTCTTGAGGTTGAGAAACACTGTTTGAACTTCTTTTGAACTCTAAAAAATCTATAATTCTAAAATGACAGACATCCCTGATAGTCCAGTGGCTAAGACTCTGCACTCCCAATGCAGCAGGCCCAGGTTCAATCCCTGGTCAGGGAACTAGATCCCACATGCTGCAATTAAGAGTTGACATGCCATAACTAAAGATCGTGTGTACTGCAACTAAGACTTGGAGCAGCCAAGTAAAGAAATAATTTTAAAGACAAACAAACATATAAATAAATAAAATGGGATCAAAGTCAAACCCAAAGGGCAGACTCACCTGAACTTTCTTTTAGGGACACAATTGCTGTAGCTCATCTACTCATAGGTGTGCATTTTTCACTTCTTTTTATCTCTGAAATCAGGATGTATCTGATAATCAATGGTGCATAATAGTTGAATTGGGAGAGGTCTTATTCCTTTTTGTCTGGGACTAACAAAGTAACTGCATTTCCTCTTCAGTTTGACAACATGTGGTCCTTTTTCCCCACTCCTGGATATATATTTCATTGGAAATGAGAGAGTACCTTTCTGTTCCAGAAATGTTTGAGACTGTATCTAAGCCTTGTACATAAGAACCCACCCTTTAACAGACCATTTTCCCACTAGAAAGTATTCTCTCAATATAGGATATCAACAGACATTAAAAAAAAGAAAAAGAAAAAACTTGCTCTAGAGACTTGCACGCTTAAAAAAAAAATCAAGCAAACAAGAAAAAACCCAACTTGCTCTGATCCGAGTCCTTATTTTCTCTCTCCACACCCACGGGGAAAGCTGTTCTTCATTTATACCATCAACATTCTCATTCTTGAGACATCCTCTAGATGCCTCCAAACCTTCAATCCTCAGAGAAACTCCAGTTTGTCACAACTTTAATAAAAGTCGAAGCACTTGAGAGGGCCTCCCCGCAGAGCCTGAGACTCCAAATGGTCTGTGTAGAATGACGCACTGTTCGTCTAAGCTGAACTCTTCTAAGGATCTCCAAAAGGGGTGACCCTATGAAACACCCTTATAATGATGCAACCTAGGGTAGACCAGATGTTCGTGCCCATTCTCCCCACCACTCACTATAACTTTGTCTTAGACTTAATGGTCACCTGGGAGACCATTAAATTCATCCTCCTGGTTCCAGGAAAGGTGCTTTTTCATTATTTATCCTTTATGATTCAGTTCATGTTCTAACACCTCTATGAAGCCCAATGAAGTTGAGTTAATGGCTCCTCTCTGTGTTCCCACAGCCCCTTAGATTTACCTGGACCACAACTCTCATCACAATAAATTGTACTTGTCTTTTGACTTGCCTCTCTCCCATTAGGCCAGTGTACTCAGACTTGAGCCTGCATCAGACTCCCCTGGAGGGCTTGTTAAAGCACAGAATGCTGGGCCCCTCCTTCACATGCTTCTGATTCAGGAGCTCAGGGTGGGGACAGGAACTCACTTTTCTAACAAGATCCCAGGTGATGCCGATGCTGCACTGTGAGGTCACTGACATCATCCACGAGTTCCTTAAGGTCAGAGATCTCGCTTCCTTGAAATCTATACAATCCTAGCCCAAGGTAGGCAGTTGACACATTTGTTTAAAAAGATTAAATCAGGTATTAATTAAAAGTGCTAAGAATGGCATTAAACTGTATTTAAAAGACGCATAAGAGGAGTGGCAACAGGTACTTTGTCTTTGGGAAGGTACTAACCCAATCAAGTGTCTAATACAAAGATGCCTTACATGGTTTTTCTTTTCTTTCTTTCTTTTTTTTTTTTTTTTTTTGCTCCTCAGAGTCTATACTTGGCACTTCATACACATTGTCTCTTTCAATCCATCCCCACAAAACTCAATGACATATGTTTTGTTATCCCCTGTTTTTTAGTGAAGTTGGCAAAGACTTGGAAAGTCTTTAATTTTCAATGTGAATTTTCTTACCCCTGGGGTCCTTGGATCTGACAGCAGGCATTTAATTAGAACCATGTGTTAAACAGAATAAATTTTCCTAGAGGTTCAACTTTACTGAAGGAGCTGGGAAAGGGAGAAGATGTTTTGACACATGCATATAAGTAAATTGGCAGGGTTCTGTTTTGCCATATTGATCGTATCAGAATAATTTTTATCACAAACTATAACACTTAAAGGGCAATTGGCTGTGATGTTCTCACAACTTCCTGGTAGTAAAATTCACTCTCCTCCAATTCTGGCTGTATTTGAATGAAGTCACTTGCCTCAAACGGGATTCAAAAGTGTGCTAGTCTGAATTCCAAGCCTATGCTTTTAACAACTTCCTTTTCAAGGGAAAAGGGACGTGGCTGGTACAGAACAGGTCGACCAGTTAACTGAGCCAAGTTTTTTTTTTTTTTTTAACAAAAGTCCTAGGAGTCTGATGTATAGAAAGTGAAGTTGGGACTATTTCAAGCAAGCATTGTTGAATCCACACCCATTGTCCCATCATCCTATGCTATATTGTTAGCAGTTTGGTTTGGGGTACCAACAACCCAACTGACAATACATCCTCATTCTAGGCAAATCATTTGTAATCCATTCTAGTGTGCCAGATAATGTCATCGATGGCCTCCCTCACAACTGGGAATTACTATGTAATCCCTTTCTGGGAAGGATAAGAAGACAGAGCTTTCAAGGAACATTTTGTATCCTTTCTCTTTAGGGATATTTGTATGATATCTGGAGCTGTGGCAGCCACCTTGAGACTGTGAGGGGAAAAGCATGGTGAATGAAAGCCAGCAGGATAAGAATGGCTGAGAACTGGACTTTAGCACTATTGTTAAAAGCTCTTATAACTGTCTTAGACTGCATACCTCGGGTCTCATCTGAGCTAACAGGAAACATTCTTTTGGTTTAAGCCACTACCTGTCACCATAAGTATTTCTATCTGATATATAATCCCAGAATTCATCCTTCCAACACACGCAGGGCTTTGTTCTCCTGCATGGAGAATGCTATGGAAGAGATTAAGCTAATCCAACCTGCCCATTCATTTTCCTTCACAGCCCAAACTTTTTATCTCTGAGAAATCTAAATTTCAAGCAATGATTTTCCTAGGTTCCTTAATTCAATAGGTATCTATCAAGTACCTTCTACATGCCAGGCACTCCTCAGGGCATTGGCATATGGCAAGGAATGAAAGAGATGAAGTCTCTGTTTTTATGGTGGTTACATTCTAAATAGGAGACAGGAGGCAAAACAGAAATATGTCAGGTGATGATTGATGCTACAGAGAAGAGAGGAGGAAAAAGCAGGCTTAGGAGACAGAGAGAGGCTATCTGGAGGGAGGGATGTCCTGCAGACAGAGAAGATTGCAAATACAAAGGTCTTGCTCATGTTCCACGTGCAACAAAGAGACAGCTGTGGCTGGGAATGCTGGCTTCATTCATTCAGGTGGCGCTAGTGGTAAAGAATCACCTGCCAATACAGGAGACGTAAGGGACGGTGGTTCGATCCTTGGGTCAGGAAAATCCCCTGGAGAAGGAAATGGCAATCCACTCCAGTACTCTTGCCTGGAGAATCCCATGGACAGAGCAGCCTCATGGGCTACAGTCCATAGGGCTGCAAAGAATCAGACATGACTGAAGCGACTTAGCCCATGTGAGTGATGGGAGAGTGAAGGAAGCTGAGTTTCCAGATGCAGTGAGGTCTTGCAAGCCATGGTCAGATTTTCTCAGCAGACTTGGAAGCAACAGTCTCTTTACCTCTGGCTCCAAGTTCCTCCGTGGAACTCCCTGCTTTCCTTTTCCTCTCATGCCTGCTCTGCCTCTGTTTCCATTTGCTCCACTCCAGGCCAACCCTAGCACAGTGCCTGATACATGGCACTCAACAAAGAAAAAGAATTCTCGAATGTGTGAATGAACACCCTTGATGTATACAAGACCCACCGATGAATAAAAATCCACTCTCTGTCCTCCGACTCAGCCTCTCTCTGCCTCAGTTCTCTTACCAATAAAATGGGGGTTGTGGTAGTAGCTTTCATGTTTTTCTAATTTGCTTCCCTGGCGTCGCAGATGGTCAAGTGTCTGCCGGCAATGTGGGAGATGCGGGTTCAATCCCTGGGTCGGGAAGATCCCCTGGAGAAGGAAATGGCAACCCACTCCAAAACTCTTGCTTAGAAAATTCCATGGACGGAGGAGTCTGGTAGGCTACAGTCCATGGGGTCACAAAGAGTCAGACACGACTGAGCGACTTCACGTTCTTTCTTTCCTAATTTATTTACTTTTAATTGAGTGATAATTGCTTTACTATATTGTGCTGGTTTCTGCCATACATCAACATGAATCAGCCATAGATATAAGGTATGCCTCCTTCCTCTTGAACCTCCCTCCCACCTCCCATCCCATCCCACCAAGCCTTCTTGTTTTTGTAAGAATAAAAATAATAAATAAAAAATAAAGCCATTCTAAATGCCTACAATCCTGTGAAGAGGACCATTTTATCATTCCCATTCTACAGATGATGAAACTGAAGCACTGAGTGCTTTTGACCTTTGCCCAAATTCTCACAGCCACTAAGTGATCAAGTTAGAACTTGAACTGCCAAGCCTGGGGGCAGTCTTAACTCTGAGTATAGAGATGACGCCTGTGGATGAAGAGAGAGCTTTGCAAACTCTCATCCAATGGTAGCAGGAACCATGTTGATGGTGGTTGTTTGTTAATGTCATTATTACTGCTGTTGAGTATTGACAGCTGAGTATCATGCTCAGCTGTCCCAGGTAACCAAGGACACCCCCCCACTTGTTGTTTGGTCGCTCAGTCATGTCCAACTTTTTGAGCCCCCATGGACTCCAGCACGCCAGGCTTCCTTGTCCTTCACTGTCTCCCAGAGTTTGCTCAAACTCATGTCCATTGAGTCGGTGATGCCGTCCAGTCATCTCATCCTCTGTCGCCCCCTTCTCCTCCTGCCCTCAGTCTCTGCCAGCACCATGGTCTCTTCCAAACAAGCTGGATGTTCGCAGGATGGGTGAAACAGGTTACCCATACAGGAGAATAGAACAAAGAAAGCAGAGAGAATTCTGCCTGCCTTGTGAGAGATCAGTATATCCCTCCAGAGGGCCCAGGGTGGGGGCGGGCGATGCGGAGGTGGGGGTGGTGAAGAGATGCAAAGAGGAGACAAGCACCTTCACCTCCACCCCCAACCTTACGAGGCAGGCAAACTGCACACCCCCCGCTGAGGAATCACATAACCATGGCAGCTGTCCAGACAGGAGAGGCCCGCACCTGTTTGCAGTGTTATTTAGCTATTATCAACCTTCTCATCCAGCTGAAATTCAAAGACCGAAGAAAGACGGAGGGGGCTGAATGGGGGGCGTGGGGGCAGTCGGGGAAATGGAGGTTAGGAAGCTGGAAAGGTAAGATGATCAAATGTCCTAAATTGCCTGCACTTTAATGCCTTATATAAAAATTTCCTGTAATGCACGTTACCATAAATAAGGGTTTGCTGAACAAGCCTCGGGCAAGACGGGTTTCTAACGGAATTCTCCCAGAGGGAACATTTGGAGCCAGCCTTCTTGTGCCCCACCTCTCAAATTATCTCATTGTAAAAAGTCTGACTCTCAGGGCCTCCATTTACTGGGCTGAACTCGGCTACATCATGTCCTTTGCAGAACACTGCTTAGGATTCACCACTTAGCGGAGGGCCGGTTCCCTTACAGACTTCATCTCTGCTTACAGAGCTGTTGGGGGGTGAGGGGGACAGGCTCTCTTTCCAGCTTCCTCCCCATCCAAATCCAAACCAACCTGTCAGAGCTGGCAGAGGCCGACAGCGTAATCCCCAGTCCTGGCCCAAAGGAACCCAGCCAGATATTGGGGTCACTGGGGCACACTTTGACAGTTCTTAAGGGAAAGCTCGCAGGATGCACCTGGACAATTGGTCCCAGTTTCTCTAGAGGGAAAGAAGGAAGAGGCAATTTCTTTGTTGATAAGATTCAGATTCAACTGGTGGTTTATCAGATGCCTGCTGAATACCCAAGGATTGACCTAAACTAGGATAGCCATGGAGGTGGTGTTGCCGGTGGTGAAGATGGTGATGGTGGTTGACGGCGGCAGAGGTGGTGATCATGGTGGTGGTTGGCAGTAGTGGTAGAGAAGATGGTGGTGGTGATACATAGCGGAGACTGAGAAGGAAGGGCTAACACATAGTATCACTTACTGCATGCGCTTAACATGTATTGACTCATTGGATCGTCTCCCAATGACCCTAAGAGCCAGACACTATCATATCCCCATTTTACAGATGGGAATAACAACAATAAGTAGGTTGCCCAAAGATCACACTCTTCATGGCTTTGACTTCACTTTTCACACCAATCTGGGGCAGGTCAGTATTAAAATCACCATGTCTTGGCAAAGAAAACAGAAGTAAAGAGTGATGAGATGAGTCTGTTGGTTCCAGGATTACAGATTGAGTGCATCCAGCGTGCCAAACACTGTTCTGGAAACTGCAGTTATGTCAGCAAACACAATGGAGAAGCCCTCTTGCCCGGTGGAGCATGAATTGTAACACCTGAGTTGCCTGTCAGCATCCCTCTGGCAAGAGAATCCAGGAAAGCAAGAACTTGGCATTCTGTTTCTGTAGAGAGAGGGGGTTTCTGCCTTCCCCAGGATTCATCAAGTGGGGAGCTCCCTGGACACTGGAAGGGGATTTGGAGGCTGAGCAGCCAAAGTGAATGCCCTGTGTCTACACTGCACACAGGCAAACAGAATGGAGTTCAAACACTGGGTGCTGGGACCTAGAGTGACTCTGATTGTCCCTTTCTCTGTGTGAAATCTTCACATCTAAGCTCAGAGGTTCCCTTTTGCAGTCAGCATTCCTCTTGGCTATAAAGAGGTAAAATCCAGGCTTAGGGAGAGGGGGACATTGATACACCAAAGGCCATTGGATGGACAAGCAGAATTTCTTCTCCTGCAGCCCAAGGTGTGAGCAGAGAAGCCCAGAGCACCAGCAGAAAGAAGGCTGACCACAGTGCATGGCCAAGAATTCCTGGGGCAGGTTTACTATAATAATAAATCTCATTTATTCCTCAAAGGCTTACTGAGCCCCTCCCACGAATCAGGCTTGCCTGAGACACTGAGAGGACGCTGACTTTACCCTAAGTCACTGCTTCTTGTCACACCCGTTTCCTGGCAGCATGGAGACATGGCTGTGTGCTTGCACTTGGCCATCAAAGTGCCTGAGCGGAGGACCTAGATGGAGGATCACAGCCGAATGGCTTACCTCACTTAGCCTCTGTTTCCTTCTATGTAAAATGAGATCAGTGATAACTGCTTAGCCCCTCGGGTTCATATAAGGATTCACAGAGATAAAACAAAGCAAAAAGCCTAGCATGAACTTTGTTCGATAAATATTAGTTATCGTTATCATCATCCACTGGGAGATGCGGGGTGAGTGTGGCTGTCGCCCACTCTTGGCTACGTGAGTCTCACTTTATAGTTCTTGTTTTCCATGCCATGCCAAGGACATGCCTCATTACTGGCACTTAGTGGTAATTACAGTAAGAAATATGTTATAAAGCCACAGCAATAACAATCATGGACTTCCCTGGTGGTCCAGTGGCTAAGACTCCACTCTTCTGATGTAGAGGGCCTGGGTTCAATCCCTGGCCAGGAAACTAGATCTCATGTGTTGCAATTAAGAGTTCACATGCTGCAATAAAGATCCCACGTGTTACAAGGGGGATCAAAGATTCTACCTGCTGCAACTAAGACCTGGTGCAGACAAATAAATAAAAATGAATAAAATGCTAAAAAATTACAATCATAATAGCAGCTATAATTATTGAGCACTTGCTAGAGAGCAAACCCTGAGCGAAGCTTAAGGTCTCCTATTCAAAATACGGTCCTCAGACCAACAGCATTGGCATCCCCTGGGGGTTGAAATGCGGACTTTCAGGTCCCACCCTGGACTGCTCTCCACCACCCGGTCCAAGGTGGAAGTTTCCAATCACTTCCGCCACCTGAGAATTCAGGCGGAGTCAGGTTTTGGCAGGTGAGGGACAGTGACCCAAGAGGGAAAGCACAGAGCAGAGAGCCGGACAGCAGCGAGAAAGATCCCCGGAGGACGGGCAGAGAAGCAAGCCCGGTGTCACGACGGGCCAGATCCTTCCACACTGGAGGAGAGCAAGATGAGACTGGACCGTGCGTAGTCTACTGAACCACGAAGAGAGGACTGAGTCCCTCCTGCTGCCTGGAGCTCTTTGTGTTTTCAAGTGCACTTTCAAAAATAAATGACAAATAGCCTTGCGCTTTCCCAGTTGGCTCAGCGGTAAAGAATCAGCCTGCAAAGCAGGAGGTATGGGTTCCATCCCTTGGGTGGGGAAGATCCTCTGGAGGAGGGCATGGCAACCCACTCCAGTATTCTTGCCTGGAGAATCCCCCTGGATAGAGGTGTCTGGCCAGCTACAGTCTGTGGGGCCACCAAGAGTCTGATACAACTGAGCACACGATGGACAAGGGATTATCGCACTAGTGATTCCAGGCTTGCAGACTCCCAGTTACAGAATTACTCTTCCTGCAGAGCTTTCTAAATTCAAGCTCTCTGCCCACAGCTCAGGGTGTGTCTTGTCACTGCAAGCCAGAAAGAAGGGAACTGCCCTTGACTCCCAGCAGTAGCACAAGGGCAGGCGTTCAGAGCTCTCTGGTTCACAGCTTTGAGTTGAGGGCTTCAGACGGAGCCCCACCTAGATGTCTGAGAGAAGGAATAAATGGTTGGTCCAAACTCACAAAAGTTGTGCTAGCCATCATTGAGAAGCACTGTTTTGGCGTGAACGCCAGACTCAAATCAGCAAGTTGCTGGACAATCAAAATAATATATAGCAGCTGTTTGCAACTGCTGATCATGAACGAAAAAGGTTAGACGCCCTCAGTTAAAACACACACACATACATAGATACACACACACGCAGGGTTCCTTATTATGCTATACACACAATAAATTTTTTTCACTATATGCAATGCTAATTATTATGACTATAATAATAATATTATTATACCAAATCAAGCATCAAAAATTGCTTTCCAGTTTACTGATTGCTTCATTTTCTTGAAACTTCATATTCTATTTTTATTTTTTTAATTGGAGTATACTTAATTTACAATATGGTATTACTTTCAGGTATTCAGCAAAGTGATTCAGTTATACACACACACATTCTTTACAGATTCTTTTCCATTATTGGTTATTTAATTTTATTAATATGTATAGTTTATTGAAGTATAGTTGACTTACAATGTTTAGGCGCACAGCAAGGTGATTCAGTTATACATGTACACTTATATTACTTTTGAAATTCTTTTTCATTGTAGGTTATTATAAGATATTGAGTATAATTTCCCTGTGTTTTATTGTATGCCCTTGTTGTAAAGATTACTTCCTAAACACTCACAGAGTAGAGGAGATGCTTGCGGGGAAACTTATGGATGAACCCTGAGCCACCTTTCTGCCATGTGAAATAATCAGTCTGAAACAGGACAAATCTTGCCAATCCCAACACTGGCTTCATTTGTCTTTAGAGATCAGAGAAACCTGTCCTTTGAGAAAAGCCAGGCTGGCCTGAGCCAGGGGGGTTCTGCAGGACCTCAGAGGGAGGCTCTCATCTCAAGAACTGGGCTGCCCTTTTAACCAGCACTTCATCTCTGGCCTGAAGCACAGACAAATGACATCCTCTCCAGCGTCCTGTTTCTCTGAGGGCTCAGAGAGAGTGCCCCTGAGATACAGATGGAAGTACGAGAATCTTTTGGTTTTGTTTACCAGCATCTGCTTGTTTACTATGGTGGATGGCAACCTGGAATGGAAAAGGAGGAAGAGGGAGAGAGGAATGAGGGAAGAGAGAAAGGAAGGAATGTAGAAAACAAAAGGAAGGATGGATTTCAGAGTCATTTCACTTTTCACTTTCATGCATTGGAGAAGGAAATGGCAACCCACTCCAGCGTTCTTGCCTGGAGAATCCCAGGGACGGCGGAGCCTGGTGGGCTGCCGTCTATGGGGTCGCACAGGGTTGGACACGACTGAAGCGACTTAGCAGCAGCAGCAGCAGCAGCAGCACACTCCTTAGCTCGGGGCTCCGTGTCTCAGAAAACTACATTTCCCAAGCCCCTTTGTGTTCTGGATAGTTGGCCCAAGGGAGGTCCTACTAGTAGATACTGTTAGGATATACTGTGAGTAGTAGATATCTAGGAGAATCTCTCTCTCTCTGTCTCCCTCTGCTTCCTGCGGCATCTCCAGTCTGGACGGGGTCTCCTCTGTGACTCCAGCTCCCTTCAGACATTCTCCTCCTGCATGTCCCAGCTCCTTCCAAGCAGCCCTTATTCTGGTTCCAACTTATTCTCGATGTATCTGACTTCTGGTAATATCACCTCCTTCTCTTTCTCCAGCCCTGGGGCCGGTATCAGCTTCTTGATGTTGCTAGTCTCTGGGTAACGTCACCATCCCTTGCTTGATTCTATCAACCCCTCTGTCTATGATGTAACCAAGTCCCTGTTTTAAATTCCCTCTGCTTGAAAATCCTAGGGTGTTTTGCTTTGTTTCATTGTCTTTTCTTAGCCAGATCCTGACTGGTGTGGATGGTCTCATTAGCCCAGTTTTTAAATGCTGTGTAAATATGTACACATCTCGTATCCTCATATGATACACCTTGTGTGTGCTCAGTTACTCAGTTTCATCTGACTCTTCATGATCCCTGCCAGGCTCCTCTGTCCATGGAGTTTTCCAGGCAAGAATACTGGAATGGGATGCCATTTCCTTCTCCACAGGATCTTCCTGGGATCCTTCTTCCTGGGATTGGCCCAGGGATCAAACCTGCGTCTCTTGTGTCTCCTCCACTGGCAGGTGAATTCTTCACCACCGCACCACCTGGGAAGCCCTATTATATGCCTTAACCTAACACAATGTTATATATTGATCATCTCATTAAAACCTGGCATGAAGTGTGATGTAGATAAGGTCTCTCTCTATTATTATTCTACCTTCTTTTCCACTACCATCTTCCACTCTCCTGAATGCCTCATCTTCTCCAAACTGCCTAAATTCTCAGGCTCTGCTAGTTTCCCCTTAAATGTAACCTGTTCTCAACTAAACTTCACCCCATTAGCTATTTTTGACTAAAGTGTGAGCCACAGAACACTTCCTCTTTACCTCTTCCAGAGGTATTTGAACCAGAGACATTTGAACCAGAAGTTAACTCTTAACATAAAGAGCTTTACAGGAGAGGGTCATGGGCAGAAGCTTTTTCTGATCCCTAGACTACAGTCCATGGAGTCGCAAAGAGTCAGACAAGACTGAGCGACTTCACTCACTCAGGTGCAGAAGTCACTGTGGCCACTTGCAGGACAATGTCAGATGATATCAGAGAGTGAGAGCTGGTAGGGTGGTAAGAATAGGGTCTCACAAGCTTAAGTGTGCCACAGGACCACCCGGGTAGTGCATTGTTAAAACACAGACTTGTGGGGCCCCACCTGCAGAGTTTCTGATGCAGCACGTCTGGGATGAGACTCAAGAATGTAAATTTCTAGTTACACTGATGCTGCTCGCCTGGGGACCACACTCTGAAAATCACTGGGCTGAAATAATAATGTGCACTCTCTGAAAATTTATTATATACCCCCAAACTGTTTTAAACCCTTCGCAAATACCAAATCTTTTAATCATCACAACTAAACATGGACATTGAGGTACAAAGAGGCAAAAAAAAGTCTTCAAAGGAATTCTCTGGCAGTCCAGTGCTTAGTACTCTACACTTCCATTGTAGAGGGCACAGGTTCGATCCCTGAGGGGAATTAAGATCCCACAAGCCACGTGGTGGGCCTTCCCTGGTGGCTCAGTGGTAAAGAATCTGCCTGCCAATACAGGAGACCCAGGTTTTATCCCTGGGTCAGGAAGATTCCCCAGAGATGTAAACGGCAACCCACTCCAGTATTCTTACCTGGGAAATCCCATGGACAGAGGAGCCTGGTGAGCTACAGTCCATGAGGTCACAAAAAGTTGGACACGATTTGGTGACTGAACAACAAAGCCATGTGGTATAGCCAAAAAATAAAAATAAATAATTTTTTATCTTTAAAAAAGTCTTCAAATCACACTACTCATACCTGGCAGATTTAGGATTTGAATACAGAGGGTCCAAAGCACGTGCTTCTAGCCACGGTGCTGCTGTGTGTCTCAGTGTCCAGGCTGTGGGAAATGGAGAGACGTGGATTCTGGCTCTCATTGTGGTGTGTGGTCCTGGGCAAGTCACTTGACCTGTCTGTACCCTGGTTTCCTTGTCCCCCAAAGACGCATCCTCACAGTATCTGCCATGTAGCGTTGTAACCACGATTTCATGAATTAGGCGGATTCAGATTCCTGGCTCCACAAGTCCTTAGGAAGCTCCCAGTCCAACCCCAGCTGCAGCTCAGGGTTCCTGGGCTGGCTGGCAGTGTCCTTTTCTGCCTAAAGGTGTTCTCATGCCACTGCAGGGTGTTCAAGTGTCCTGGTCCTCTCGGGACAGTTCGGAGGCGTGTTCTACATGGCTCCTCAGAGAGACACCAAGGAGATCTGCTCATGAACATGCTGTCTGGTCTGTTCAGGTTGCTCTAACAGAATACCATAGACTGGGTGGCTTAAACAGCAGACTTTATTCCTCACAGTTCTGGAGTTTTGGAAGTCCAAGGCCAAGGTGCTGCAGATTCAGTGTCTGGTGAGGGCTCTCTTCCGGACTTGCAGAAGGCCACCTTCTTGCAGTGTTTGCACGTATAATCCCACCACGGAGAGCTCCTTGCTACAGACCTCATCGAAACCTGCCTACCCACCCAAAGGCCCACTTCCTATACCATACTACTGGGGGTTACGGATTCAACCTATGAATTTGGCAGGGGGTAGGGGGGTGCGCGGCGCACAAATGTTCAGTCCATCACAGACCTCTAATTGTCTTCATCTCTGCTTTTTGCTCTCTCCTAACTTTCTGCTTCCCAGAATCAGCTCCCACATTTTGCATGCTCGATCACTAAATTGTGTCCAACTCTGCGATCCCATGGACTGTCGTCGGCCAAGTTCATTCATTCATGGGATTTCCCGGGCAAGAACACTGGAGTGGCTTGCTATTTCCTTCTCCAGGGGATCTTCCTAACCCAGGGATCGAACCGGGGTCTCCGGAGTTGCAGGCAGAGTCTTTACCACTGAGCCTCCAGGGAAGCCCTAACCACCTACATCTATTTTCTGATGTCAAGATTTGCTCTTGGGGAAACTAAGATAAAAGACATGTACAAACTATGTAAACTATTTAGTCCAATGACTGGCAACCAGTCCAGTACTCCTGCCTGAAGAACCCCCATGGACAGAGGAGCCTGGCGGGCTACAGTCCAGGGATCACAAAGAATCAAACATGGCTGAGTGACTAAGCACAGCACTGGCATGTATGGTAATAACAACCACAACCATAGAGGTACTCACACAGAGAACTCCTTTTATTTATTCATTTTTGGCTGCCCTGGGCCTTCACTGCAGTGTGCAGGTCTAGAGCACAGGCACAGTAATCGTGGCACACGGGCTTGGTTGCCCTACTGCATGTGCGATCTTCCTGGGCTAGGGATCAAACCCGCGTCCCCTGCACTGGCAGGCTGGCTCCTAACTACTAGACCACCCGGGAAGTTCTGAGAGTGTTTCTTAAATGCCGGGCCTTTTATACATTTTAACTTGTTTAATCTGCATTGATAAATGTAGGTGCTATTGGCTTCTCATTATTATTATTTACCTCTAATCTCCTTAGCTCCTCACAAAAGTGATATTCACCTCGAGTCATTTTTCTCTCCTTTGTTGTATTTTATATCACTCTTCTTAATCACTGTTATAGCACCTATGGATCTGAATGTATCTCATCCATTTATTTGTTCCCATGTGGATGGCTTATCTCCCTTACTCAGGGCTGAATGATGAATTTCTCTGCTCTCATGCATTTTTGCCTTTGTGGGTTTCTCCCTTCTATCACAGTAATATCAACATTAGAAATGGTTTTTGATGTCACTTTAAATACTTAAGCATTTTATTTTTCTTTCTACATAGGTAAAAATCAATTTTCATGGCCTAAAACTTTCTTTTTTTTTTTTTGCATCAGCTAACCCCGGACTCCCAGTCCATCCCTCCCCTCCCCTCCCTCCACCTTGACAACCACAAGTCTGTCCTCTATGTCTGTGAGACTGTTTCTGCTTCATCAATAGATTAATTTGTATCATATTTTAGATTCTACATATAAACAATAAGGCCCTACTGTATAGCACAAGGAACTATATTCACTCTCCTGGGATAAACCATTTATCCAATGGTTTATAAACCATTATAAAAATTTATAAATATTTATATTTATAAATATAAGCCATCTTTATATTTACAAAGAATATAAAAAATACATATATGTATAACTGAATCACTTTGCTATACAGCAGAAATTAGCACTATAAATCAACTATTATTCAATGAAAAATAATTAATTTTAAAATATTTTTCTGATGAGAGAAAAATGAAAACATTTCTATAACTTTTTTTTTCTTCTGATTTTAAAGAATTGAAAACATTATGCCTAGTGGGTAAGCAGGTGCTTCCTGGGATGTAAACCCCACGAGAATAGGAATCACCTCTGTCCCTCTCTCAGCATGGCTCCCAGAGGCAAGCACCCCACCCTCTACCAACCCAGAGCTGGAATTGGACCCCCATCCTGGAATCCCTCCCTGGACAGGACTGTAGTAAGGCATCCTGGGAGACTCTATGCAAATAGGGCCTCCAGGCTCCACCCTCAGCTTGACTTTTATGGGGAGCAAAGCTTTGGCTCATTGTCCTGATCCTGTCCCTGGGACCTGATCCCTCAGGCACTGGACAGTAAGAAACATGCCTGGTGGCCCCTGAAGCACGCGCTCCGTGCCTGTCCTGGCAAGGATGGAGCTGCCGACTGATCCTCGCCCTCCTTCCCCGCCAAGTCCCTGGCAGACCTGTTGAATGGGGCTTTCATTTCCCTGACCCCGGGGTCATCTGTTCTTAGAAGGTGAAATATGGCGGCCTGGCAGAGGACAGAAGCCAGGGAGATAAGCGCCAGGGAGGAGCCTCCCGTCCAACAAGCCGTGACTAATGATGATTGGGACAAGTTTGGTGGGGCAGAATTTATTTGGCTCCTGGTTACCTGGGGATTAACTCTTTGTAGGATCTCGTGCCCGGGCCTGGAGGTGCCTGGTGTACACACACATTGGGCTCTGGAGCCTGTTCACCCAAGCATAGATAGGCTTTGGTGCAGAGCAGGCTTTCAAGAAATATTTGTGGTAGAGAAGGAGGAAGGAAAAGAGATGCACATAGCCTTAAGCTTTGAGCATAATAAAATCTGTTCACTTTTATCATGTGCTTCCCGTGGGCCAGACACTGACGGCTGAATGATTTCCACACATCACATTTAACCCTCACGAATCTACCAAGCACATACTATTAGAGCAACACATTTAACAGAGGAGCAAGTTGAGACTGGAGGATTATTTCGTGTGCTTTAAATATATATATATTTCTTTACAGCTGTGCTGGGTCTTTGTTGCTATATGAGCTACTCTTTAGTTGCAGCAAGCAGGTTTCTCATTGAGATGGTTTCTCTTGTTGCAAAGCCTGCTCTAGACACACAGGCTTCATCAGTTGCAGCTTGGGGACTCAGTAGGTATGGCACAGGAGCCTAGTTGTTCCGAGGCATGTTGGATCTTTCTGTACCAGGGATCAAACCCATGTCTCCTGCACGGGTAGGCAGGTTCTTTACCCCTGAGCCACCAGGGAAGCCCTGTATGCTTTGTTAAACCAAGAAAAAGCAGAGTTGGGAGTGGTTGTGTAACATGACAGTAACCCAGTGATGAAGTAACAGCACAGGGCTGAGGCTTGAATTGGGACTTTGTATCTCTGCCTTCCGTCCTTGAGCTCTGAGCCAAACTTTCTAGCGAAAACTCTGGAGTATTTCCACCTATTGCCTCAATCAGGGTTGCTGTACTTTCCTTTGTAGCAAACAACCTCAAAATCCCAGGAGTGTACAACAACTAACATTTATCCTCAGACTTGTGGGTCTGTAGGTTGGCTGTGACTTGGCTGGGTCAGGCTGGGCTCAAGGCTTCCTAATGAAACCAGCGTTTTTCTATCCAGGCTCACGCTAAAGGGGCAGCTGTGACTTGAAACATACCTTCTTCTTGGTGGAACCTAAGAAAACAAATCCAACCAGAGACCCATCTAATGCCTTTGCTCCGCCCACATCCCCTAGCGTCCCATTGGTCAAAGCAAGTTACCTGGTCAAAGTCAAGGGGTGGGCCTTCATCTCTCCGCCATGATGCCAGGGGAAGGATGAGGGAAGTACAGTTCTGCGTTATTGAGAGAGTGAAGAATGGGGACAAACCGATCGACATGTGCAGCATATGAGAACAAGTGAGCAATATTCGATGAGGTGGGAGCTGCAAAAATACAAAACACATGGCATTACCCTGCCTTATTAACTTCCCTGGCTCTGTTTTTATATACAGATGGCTTCACAATTCACACCCAACAGAAAAACACACATGCAAACACACACCGCCGCAAATGATTGTCCATCCTCTGATTGGCTGGCTCCTTTAAAATCATGTGGGGCGGGGAGTTAGTTTGCCACCACCACCATCACCACCAGGGGGAGTTTGGCGATGTCTGGAGACATTTGCGTTGTCGTGACTTTGGTGGGGTTGTTACTGGCATGTAGTGGGTTGAGACTGGAGATGCTAGCAGCACCCTCCCTGGCACGGGTCAGCCCCCTACGACGAAGTTATGTGTTCCCCAAATGCCAATAGAGCCAAGGCTGAGAAACTCCGCTGTCGAATATAGCAATTAACCCAACCTGGTGCCTGGAAATCCTGTTAAAAATACAGATTCCAGGGGCCCCAGTGTAGACACCTTGATTCAGAAGGGCTGGGATGTGTCCCCTTGGACTCTGTATTTCCGAATACAGAATCGCTCTTCAGGAAATTTTGATCCACTGATCAGAGTCTGGAAACGGCTTCTTTAGGTCCTTGTTATGCCTGGACGGGAACCCAGAACCAAAGAGGACTTGAGGAGTTAAACAAAAGAGTCCTTTTTTGAGCACTTCTTAACGTTACCCTCGCCAGAAACCCGGCAAAAGTTCGCTACCCAGCCGGCCCACGGTTCACGGTGTTCGCCCACGAATCGAATCTCCAAACAGCCCGGGCAAGCTACAGTTTCTCCTGCTTCTCTGCCTTTCACTTTTAAAACCAGGAGGAATTTGGGGGAAATGTAATCCATATGTTTCAGAATCATTTACACTTAAATCATGAAAGTACTGCCGTGGTTTTTAAGAGCTATTTGATGTCCAAAACACCTTATGAGGATTTTCAAAATAAGCTTTTTAAAGTCTCTCTCTACTTTCAGTTGGATTGCTCCCTGGGTAAGTGAATTCAAATGATATGAAGCCGGGGGAGGGAGGGAGGGCTGCTGGAAACCCCAGACCAGGAACTTGAAGGAAATTTGACTCTCAACAAATCAGGTCTTCTGGTGTCACCTAAAGCATCCATTTCAAGCAATAAAATCGATCTTATTTTTCCTGATGATTATGGATTCAAGCGGTCACTCACTGAGGTCTTTAGACATCTTCCTTCTCATTTAGCGCCTCCCTGTTCCTCAGGTTCCATTTTTAAACCATTGCCACTCACTCTAAATGGAGATCCAATTCCTCCTTCCAGTGGGCTTGTTATTTCTACATCACAACCCCATTCTGCTGCCAACATCACATATCACTCTTCTCTCTTCACCCCAGGGGGACCGGGGTGGGAGGCCGAATCCTAAAACTGACCATCTACTCGCTTACAGCACAGGTGGGCCTGCCCATTTGGAAAAGCCATTTGGCAAAATATCTAATCCAAGACATGCTCATTCACCACAATTCTGCTGTCAAGGATCGAGCCCAGGGAAATAATCCTAAGGGTGAAGGGAGACGTATCTACACCTGGAAATATTCAGCATCGTTGATCACAGAGAAAAAAGGGCAAACAACCCACCAGAATAAAAATAGCAAGTGGGTTCATTCAATGATGGTTTCTCTGCTTAAATGCCAACATAAACACTGATGGATATTCAGGTTGCATGCTGGCCATAGAAAAGGGAAGAGAATGAACTCTGTTTGTCAGCTAAGAGGAGCTGAATTATAGGTACCCCAGGAAATTCTTAGGAATGTTTTGGAATTAACTGGACAAAGGGAAGAGGGAAAGATATTCCAGCCAGGTGGAATAACATAAGCAGAGGAGAGAGGTGAGTGGAAAAAGGCATGCAATTTAGTGCTTGTGGAACTCAGGCTCCAGGCAGTGAGGAGAGAACTCTGAGGTCAGAGAAGGGACAGAGGGCAGAGCATAGGGTCCCCATGGCCACCTGGAGCAACCTGGACTTTAGCCTGGAGGCAGTGCGGAGCCACTGAACTTGTCTGAACTGGGAAGGGACACCACTGAATCTACACTTTTATGAGATGGCTGTGGCCCCAGCATGGAGGCCAGGTGGCAAAAGATGGAGAGGAGACTAAAAGCCTTCACTGGAGACTTTTTAAGTGGTACCCGAAAGAGATGCTGGACACCATGAGGAGTCAGGTTAGAATTCATTCATTCTGCCATCATTCATTGTGTTACCAGCAGAAGTGGGATTTGTTAGACTCACGTCTGTAGGGGAGAATGGCTGAACCTACTAACAGGGCATGGGGAGACAGGCAGAGGGATGGGATGGTTCTGGAATCTCTGGTTCAAACTTTTGGGTGGGCGCTGGTGTCATGCGCTGAGCTAGAGGTAAAGAAGGGTGGGACGAATTTGGGGAAAGACATTGAGTTCAACTTGGGGCCACGTGGGCTAAGATGAAAATGCCCAGCCAGAAGTTGGCTATTCAAGCCTGCAGCCTTAGGACCAGGTGCGGGCAGAGAGACCCACAGAAGAGGTGACACTTTGTGTTTGAAACCACGAGAGGGAATGAGCTCACCCGGGAGGGGTTGTGCTGGGAAGGACAGGACCAGAGATACCCTAGGGAAGGTTTTTATCAAAATGTCATAAAAAGCCTCTAGGTCCATTAAAAAGCCAGGGGCGGGGGAGAGGCAGGTGGTGGAATTTTTCAAAGAGAAATTGCTAAGCAGGTGCTCTCTCTGGTCTCCTATCTGGATGCGTGTGAGGACATCTATGCAAATCACACAGTGGGGAGAAAAGAAAAGCAGAGATGAGCTAGGCAAGGATTTCAGTGAAAACATAATTTAAAGGGAAGCTGTGGACCTGGATAAGACAATGTCCATGGAAGGAGGAGCAGGGACAGAGGATTGTGGCACAGTGGGAGACATGGACAGGTGAGAGAGGAAGAAGAAGAGGGTGGGGAGATATGGCTTTATGAATGAATGAACCAAGAAAGGAAGAGAGAAGAAAGGAAGAGAATAACAAATGCTGGAGAGAGTGTGTTATGTGATATCCCACTGCTGATAACCGACTCCTATACTGTTGGTGGGAATGTGAATTGGTGTAGCCACTATGGAAAAAAATATAGAGGTGTCTTTAAAAACTAAAAATAGAACTACCATATGATCCAGTACTCCTGGGCATATACTTGGACAAAATGTTCATTTGAAAAGATACATGCCTCCCAGGGTTCATTGCAGCACCATTCATAATGGCTAAGACATGGAAGCCACCTAAGTTGACAGATGAATGGATAAAGAACATGTGGTACATATATATATTGGAATACTACTCAGCCACAAAAGAAGCATGAAATAATGCCATTTGTAGCGACATGGATGGACCTAGAAATTATCATACTAAGTGAAGTAAGTCAGAAGAAGAAAGACAAATACCATATGGTATTTGCAGAATCTAAGATATGACACAAATGAGCATATTTACAAAAGAGGAACAGACTCACAGACATAGAAAACAAACTTATGGTTACCAAAAGGGAAAGCGGGTGGGGAGAGATAAATCACGGGTTTAGGATTAGCAGATACATATTACTACATACAGAATAAACAACAAGGTCCTACTGTATAGCACAGGGAACTGGTTGGCCAAAAAGTTCATTCAGATTTTGGTATAAGATGGTTCCGAAAAACCCAAAGGAACTTTTCGGCCAATCATATATTCAATATCCTTGATAAACCATAATAGAAAAGAATATGAAAAAGAATATATGTATGTATAACTGAATCATTTTGCTGTACACCAGAAACTAACACAACATTATAAATTAAGTACACTTCAATTTTTTTAAAAAAAGACTGTAAGAGACCTGGGACCCAGGACTTCTCTTCTGCGATCCTCTCCTGCCAAGAAGGATGGTGTAAAGTCCAGCTGATCTGAGATGAGGGGTCCCCAGGGACCTGATAGGAGTGAGCCAGGTGGGGAGTGACCACAAGCAACCAGGAGCCGCTCCATTCCTGCCTGCCTCTCAGAACCCAACACGGCTCCAGCAGTCTTCTCCATCTGCCTGTGGTATCAGCACCTGGAGCTCAAGTTGAAGTCTAATGGCCTCGAATCTCCAGAAGGGCTGCCTTTTAGGAGATGAAGTGGGTTGATTCCAGGTGGCCCGGTCTCCTGATGGGAAAGAAGGATTTTAAAGACATCCAGTGGTGTTACAGAAAGGACAGCTTCACAAGGTAGTGAGTGCCTTGTGCCCAGAGGAATTTAAGCTGATGCTGGGTGAGCACTGAGCATAAGCTATTGTGGAGTGGATTCCTTAGCACCCAAGGACACAGTCTACCTTTTATTTTCACATTTTTGCATTGTGCTTAGTATGTAGTGAGCACTCAGTAAACACTAGCAATTATGGTGCTTTTGAACTGTGCTGGAAAAGGCTCTTAAGAGTCCCTTGGACTGCAAGATCAAATGAGTCAACCCTAAAGGAAATTAACCCTGAATATTCTTTGGAAGGACTGAAGCTGAAGCTGAAACTCCAATACTTTGGCCACCTGGTGCGAAAAGCTGACTCATTGGAAAAAACTCTGATGCTGGGAAAGATGAAGGCAAAAAGAGAAGGGCAACAAGGATGAAATGGTTAGACAGCATCATGGACTCAATGGACACAAATCTGAGCAAACTTCAAAAGATAGTGGAGGACAAAGGAGCCTGGCATGCTATAGTCCATGAGGTCACAAAGAACTGGACACAAACTTAGCAAATGAACAACAACAGTATTATTGTTAACATTCTCATATAGTTAAGTGTTCAACTTGAACTTACCGTAGGTCAGTAGATACCGTAGTGGTGAGTAATGAGAACTCCTTAACCAGCAGTCCTGCAATATCAAAAGGTATTCTGATTTTCTAAGATAATCCAGAAATCCAGATTATAGGTGAGATTTTTAAATATCGCTTCCAAGAACACTGTGCAGGTCAGGTCTGCCTATGGCCCCCATTTGTAACGTCTGAACTAATGACTATCTGTCTGGTCTGTGCTTTCTCTACCCACCCAGTGTGTGACCTCCAGTAAGTTACTTAACCTATCTGTGCTGGGTTTCTTTAGCCACGAGATGGAATACTCACAACTTGTGCCCCAGGGTCGTTGTGCGGATTAAATTAGATAATGCCGTCCAAGCCTCAGTGGGGTGTCCACACATGGGAAGACTTAGGAAGTGATAATTGTTGTTGCTGCTATTGATTTTTCCTGTGTTCAACTCATGTCTTATGTTCCAGGCAGAGAGATTTCGTGGCAAATAGCCCACCCACACCCCATGCTGAGATCTGGTCTTTTCCAAGCGTGTTACCCTGGATCTCGGCCGGCAGCTTCTTCCTATTACAGGCGTGCGGAGTGATTGCTGGCTTTATACGTACCTGGTGACAACTTTAACCTGGCTGCTGGGGATTTAGGGAGGGGCGACAGAGGCATGAAGGGGGCTATTTGGGAAGAGCTGAGTGTTGAAAACTTAGTCCCAAGAAGGTGGAGACGGGAAGTGAAAGGGGCCCTCGTGGCTCCACTGCTTCCCCGGGGCCTGTGGGCTCCACAGGGAGCGCAGTTCTGTTTATGCTATTAAGTGGTGTTGGGGGCGTATTGTCAAATACTTGTCCGGCGGAGACCCACATTTGCATGTGTGTGTGAACCAGCTGGGAACTGTATTCAAATGTTGATGCTAACTTCCCGGTTGGGTGGGGCCCAAGATTTTGCATTTCTAATGAGCAGGAGATGTGGGTTCAATCCCTGGGTGGGGAAGATCCCCTGGAGAAGGAAATGGCAACCCTCTCCAGTATTCTTGCCTGGAAAATTCCTTGGAAGAAGAGCCTGGTGGGCTACAATCCAAGGAATCTCAAAGAATCAAACATGAACTGAGTACACACACACAGCGCAATCTGGGATCAGCGTGACCCATAAAGCCCCTAAAATCAAACGCAAAAGTTTATACATATGTGTTTTTCCCAAGGAGCGGGTTGATAGCTTTTGTTCAGATTCTCAAAGAGACTCATAAATAGAAAAAAAAAAAAGAAAACCTCTGCCATGCACCCCTTCTGTCTGCCTATCTCCTTTCTCCCCTCTCCCCACTCCCCTCCCTCTCTCCCTAGTTCCACCCAGATACAGTATGGTGATCCTGAAAGGAAGCAAAGTGAGATCCCTCTAGAGAAGTCCCAGGACATCTTCCTGCAAGGTGGAGACTCAGGAGAGCTTGTGGCTGTGGTCCCTCTGGAGAGGGGCCTCTGTTAGAGACTGCAGCTGCCAGGGTAAGGGTGAAGGCAGGCACAAGTTGTTGACTCTTCTCCTGCCCAGCAAGCTGCCTGGATACCCGGGTGGCATTAATCCACGTCCGTGGGTACAGCATCCCTTCCCTGGCTCTCTCTCTCCTTCCATCTCCCTCTTGAGCAATGAGAAGCCTAATCTCACTCTACGGGAAATCTCCAAACATTGGGGACTCTATATCCATTTTTCACCCTTGACTATGCAGCTGGGGAAACGGAGGCTCAGGGTTGGGAAGGAGGATCTTTAGCAACCCTACAGTGGGTGGTGGGTGTGCTGCATCAGATCTCAGCCACCCCCAAAGCCAGCCTAGCACTGTTTCCACCTTTCTCAACTCCATCTCACCCAGACTTACCCTGACTATGCTTTTATCAACCAGGAATAAAGGCAAATCTGCCAATCCACCGTCAATCCCTGGCTAGGATCCAGAAGATTTTAATGTCATGAACTGCTTTAATGTATTCCTTTAAAAATCAAAAAAGCCCCAAAGCTCTCTCTCCAGTGTCACCCACTGGACAGTCGGCAGGCTTTATCTGCCAGCACTTAAAAAGAAAAAAAAAGAAGAAGGGAAGATATTGCCGCTGAAGAAGAATCCGAGGCCCCCGGAATCTTAACAAGGCAGCTCTGTTTCTTATCATCTTCAAAAAGCCTTTATTAAGCCTCTCTGGGCCCATGTGGCTGAGCGAGGCACTTTACAGAATCAGATCAATCAGCGGTCCGTCAGCGAACGTGTACAGCGCACCTACTGTGGGAAACTGGCAATGTGGGGGGTATCGGGGCAGGAAGGTGTGACCCCTGACCTCACGCAAGGGATGCCCAGGATCTGTACTGCCTGAGAAGCCACCTAATCCGAGTTAGGGTAGGACAATCACTGGACATTGTTGGGAAGATGTGTCCTCTTGGTTGGAAGAGGACAGAGATTTGAACCCCAAGGCAATGAAAGCCCCCAGCATCCCCTCACTGGAGAGTTGCTGTTTTTATCAGCTCTGTCTCTTTCGGGCTCCTTGACCATATGGTATCCTCAGAACCCATCGGAGAAGCCTGGTGCTCAGAAATGTCTCCCAAACAGAAGCCCAGTGTGCAAGGCCAGAGGAAAACATTGAATTAAAATACAGATTAGTGGTTATCACAGGGGGAGGGGGCTGAGGGGTGAACAAAACGGTTGAAGGGAGTCAATGCCATTGTGTGAATGGTAACTAGACTTGTGGTAGTGGTTACTGTGTTGTATAAGCAGATGCTGAATTATAATGCCGTACACCTGAAACTTACAAGAAAAAAAATTGTATAGCCAAATAAACAAAAAAACCCTGAATCCGAGAAATAAAGTACTAGAATAACTTACATCTGCTCAATGATTCGGATATTCAGAGCACACTCAAGAGTAGTCACCTAAGGCAGATGTTGTTGTCTACGTTTTTCACCTGAGGAAACGGAGGTTCAGAGAAGTCACCCGACTTAAGGTCCCATAGAGAGGAAGAGAGCTGACAATAAGTCCGTGTGGGTGCTCAGTTGTGTCTGACTCTATGCGACCCCACAGACTGTAGCCTGCCAGGCTCCTCTGTCCCTGGGATTTTCCAGGCAAGAATACTGGAGTGGGTTGCCATTTTCTCCTTCAGGGAATCTTCCCGACCCAGGGATCAAACTCAGGTATTCTGCATCTCCTGCATTGGCAGGTGGATTCTTTACCACCGTGTCACCTGGGAAGCCCATGGTCTGTACAACATTTACTGAGCATCTATGCTGTGCCCGGCAGGGTTTTAGACTGCAAACCTATTGAGACAGGAGATAGAGATTATTTTGTGTATTATTTTATCCACAGCATCCTTCTTTTTTATAGTACCTGGCAAGTCACAGCTGCAGTCAAGGTGTCTACCAGGCCATGTTCTCATCTGGAGTCTTGGCTGGGGAAGAATCTGCTTCCAAGACCACTGAAGTTGTTGGAAGAATTTCTTTCCTGCAGCTGAATGACAGATTCCTTCATAAAGGTTGGCATGAGAGAGGATCTGACTCAGGCAGGATCCAGTCCTTGTTTTAAAAGTTTTCACCATATTAAGCCAGGCCCACCCAGGAATCTCTATCTGTGTTAACTCAAAAACGCATAAATTTAGCATTATAATCTACAAAATTCCTTCATCTTTCCCATAGTCTATTGGCCAGAAGCAAGTCATAGGGTAACACCCAACATTCAGGAGGAGGGGATTAAACGAACCCCAGGGCTTAAGAGTCTTGAGTGGGGGGCACCCTTGGGTCTGTCTGCCACAGTGCTGACAGTTATCTGTTGAATAATTAACTGAGTGAATATAAAATTAGTATATTATATATAATAATACAATATAAAAATATTATATTATTATTTTGAATACATGAGTGAATACATGAATGAATAGATGACTCTGTTAATGACTTCATAAATACTAAAGACACAAATATGAACTAGATCATCATCTGGCTCTAAATATTGCATTCTTTCTCTACAACACACCACTGACCTCATTCCCAGGGGTGCCTTTTAGCTTTGAGATCCTGAATTCTGTGACCCAATGTCTGTTACCTCCTGCCTAAGCCACCAGTCCCCAGAAAGCAGGGAACGAGTAACCCAGACAAAGAAGCCACAAAGAAGCAGGAAGCCTATGCATCACGCAGCAGCCTCCGTGCTGGAGACCCTGCTGAAGTGCAGACAGCACTTTTATGTTAGTAGAAAGGTGGTAATGGGGACACATTTTTAATAAATACTCGCAGCATCGAGGTGTCCGGTAGGAGCTGCTTCCTCACACTCACGCTCGGTCTTGATTACTGACCTGAAGCCACCTCTCCTGGGAACTGTAAGTTATGTCTTTCCTGGAATTTTGAAAACCATTCCAAGCTCTGATGTGGTTCTCAGCTCTCTCAATGAGAAGCCAAAAGATTTTTTTTTTTTTTTAATTTTAGGAGAGGAGAGGATGGAATGTTGGTCCAATGTGAAATACACAGAATTAAGCATCTGGGTATACAGAGATCTGATAGATTGATATGAATGACTAACGCCCCCCAGCACTTGTCATTGCAGGGCATTTTCTAAGTACTTTATGTACATTGAGTCATCATCAGCTCTGATGTTGGTGCTATCATTGTTCCCATTGTCTCTCTGAAGAAATGGAGGCACAGGAAAGGTGAGGTAATGACCTGGGACCATCTGCTTCCTCAGTGACAACCAAGATCCAACACCAGGGAGCTGAGAAGCTGGTTTCTGCTGCTGTCATTGGGGAGGTGTTGGCTGATGTACTGGCTTGTCTGCTTCTAAATCAGGAGAAGAAATCACTGTCAAAACAAGCTGCAGAATCAAAAAGGCTGGTGCATATCCTAGCTCCACCATCAACTGGATGTGTGACCTCCGATGGTCTGTTCAACCTCCTTGCGCTTTAGTTTTCTCATCCATAAAATGGGAACAAATCAGTCCCACCTCACAAGAGTCCCATGAGGCTTGAAGAACATATGAAAATACGGGGATTGTGCCTGGAATGTGGTCCCTTCCTCCCTCCCTTCCTCCTTTCCAGCAGCCACCCACCCACTCACTCACCCACCCACCCATCCTCTAACTTACCCATCCATCTAGCCATCTAATCAACCATCCACCCAGTCAACCATCCTTCCATCCACACACACATACATACATACATCCTCTCCTCTTCCCCGCCTTTGTGCCTGCGTCAGTGGTTCTGACCTCCACCATTTCCTATTTTGGACTCTAAAATTCACCCCTTGCACTTGAAGCCAAATTTTCTGACCCAAGTTCCCGTAGCCCCTGAGGACACAGCTGACATGTGCTGCCTATCCTTAATCTGAACAGCATCAGGAACCACCTAGTCCCAAGATCCAGGGTCCAGCTTCCCTTCCAGATTTGGGGTTGAGGTCCCCACAGCTCCCACCAACGCCCCTCTGATTCCTCTGGACTCCTCCCGGCGTCTGGCCGCCCCTTCCCCATCTGCTGTGTGGGTCCCTCTGCTCTGCTCCTCCCTTGGCTGCGGGTGCTCCTCAGGCGTCTCTCTTGGCTTCCTCCTCACTGTGCTTGTTGGGGCTGGACTATTCCCACCACACTCCTGACCATCTGTGCTGGGGATCTTCTCCATCCTCACCTCCAGATCCAGACTCCACCCTGGACTCCTGCCCAGGAAACTGGCAGAAAGCGGGCCTGCCTGGATGTGTCAACAGGCCCCCTTGCCCTCTGATTTCAGGCTGGGAATACCAGGAGGAGACTGGATGGGTAGGAGAGAGGGAGCACAGAGAGGCTGGGCTGTCTGTTCCCTGCTGCTTCCTCCCTGCTGGTCTGTGGGCTGAATGGATCCCTCTTCCAAAGCCTCTGGCAGGTAGCCCCTCTTCCTTGGCCTCCGCTCTCATCAGGTCCTGGTAACCAACCCCACACACACCCCTTCAGGCCACAGGGTGGTGGGACATGTCAGCTTGGTTAGGCTGTGCGTGCCTGCTAAGTCGTTTCAGTTGTATCCGACTCTTTGCGACCCCATGGACTATAGCCCGCCAGGCTTCTCTGTCTATGGGGTTCTCCAGGCAAGAACACTGGAGTGGGTTGCCAGGCTCTCCTCCAGGAAATCTTCCTGACCCAGGGGCTGAACTCACATCTCTTATGTCTCCTGCATCGGCGGGCAGGTTCTTCACTGTGAGCGCTGCCTGGGAAGCCCTTGGCTAAGCTATAGTGCCCTGTAACTCAGTCACAGGCTCATCTAGGTGTGGCTGGGAAGGTATTTTGTAGATGAGGTCCATTTCTAAGATCAGTTGCTTAAAGTAAAGGAGACCACCCTCTGTAATGTGAGTGGGACTTGTCTAATCAGTTGAAGGGCAAAAGCTGAGATTTCCTGAAAATGAAGGAATTCTGCCCCAGAGCTAAAGCAGCTGTGCCTATCCAGAAGTTTCTAACTTGGCCAATAGACTTCAGATTTCATAGCCCCTAAAACAGCGTAAGTCAAGTCCTTGAAACTGAAAATTTTAAAAATTTTGTGATGGCTCAGGTGGTAAAGAATCTGCCTACAATGCAAGAGACCTGGGTTCAATCCCTGGATGGGGAAGATCCCCTGGAGAAGGGAAGGGCTACCCACTCCAGTATTCTTGCCTGGAGAATTCCATGGAGGGAGGATCCTGGCAGGCTGTATATAGTCCATGGAGTTGCAAAGAGTCGCACATGACTGAGTGACTGACACTTTCACATTTTCGCTTCAGATGCATATATACACATACTATATATATGGTTGCTTGATTTCTTTTTTCCCTTTGCCACACCATGTGGCATAGAGGATCTTAGTTCCCCAAGCAGAGATCAAACCTGTACCCCTTGGAAACACAGAGTCTTAAACACTGGACCACCGGGGAAGTCCCAGTGTACATATTATTTGTATATCTAAATCTTATCACCTACTAGTTCTGTTTCCCTGGAGAAGGCTTTTTGATGCAGGTGGTAAAGGCTCCCATGGTGCCAGTCCCAGAGGGCTTCTTCACTTCTTCATGAGTTTCCCTTCCAGCTCACATTCTTTTTTAAATTTATTTTTTAACGTTTTACTTTTATACAGTTTTTAATTGATGCATAGTTGATTTATAACGTTGCATTAGTCTTAGGCGTACAGAAAAGTGATTCACTCATACATGCACATATACCTTACATTCAGATTCCTTTCCATTTGTTGTTGTTCTTCAGTTGCTCGGTTGTGTCTGACTCTTTGCGACCCCATGGACTGCAGCACGCCAGGCTTCCCTTCCTTCACCATCTCCAGGAACCTGTTCAAACTCACATCCATTGAGTCGGTGATGCCACCCAACCCTCTCATCCTCTGTCGTGTCCTTCTCCTCTTGCCCTCAATATTCCCAGCATCAGGGTCTTTTCTAATGAGTCAGGTCTTTGCATCAGGTGGCCCAAGTATTGGAACTTCAGCTTCAGCATCAGTCCTTCCAATGAATATTCAGGACTGATTTCCTTTAGGATTGACTGGTTTGATCTCCTTTCAGTCCAAGGGCTCTCTTATAGGGTATTAAAAACTATCAAGCACTTTTATACAATTCTTTTTTTTTAATTTTTAAAGAATTTTTTTATGTGGACCATTTCTTAAGTCTTTAATGAACTTTTTTTTAACAATATTGCTTCTGTTTTATTTTTGGTTTTTTGGCCAAAATGCACGAGGGATCTTAGCTCCCCTAGTAGGGGTTGAACCTATACCCTCTGCATTGGAAGGCCAAGTATTAACCGCTGGATCTCTAGGGAAGTCCCCTATATACAATTTTTAAAGGTTGCTTTCCACTTAACATTGTTACAAAACCTGCTCATATTCTTATAAACAGTCTCTTTGTTAAACTCTTCCTGGTTGCCCAGTTTGGATGTGTATCTAATTCCTCTCTAGGCCCTGCCTGACAGTGCATCAACTTCAGGACAAAGCCCAAATCTATAGTTTCAGCCCAGAGCTCACATTGTCAGCCATGAACCTGGTCACGTCCCCCCTTAAACATCCTACCCATATCTAGCACTCTGAACATCCCAAAAGGAGCCCATCAATCTCCTTCTGGTACCCAATGAGGAACCTGGACACCCCCTCTGCAACACCGCCCTCCACCAATCAGTCACCACCCCTGTCCATTCTCCTTGCTGACCAAATCATGAGGATAACCATCTATTCCCTGAATTCCTGCTGTGTGCCCAGAACCATTTTGGAGCTGGGTATCTGGTGATGGGCAAGACAAAGTCCTGGACATTTTGGCCAGGGACACAGGAAATAAACATGACTGTGTCAGATAAGTGACGAGGAGGCAAAATGGGAACCTAGGTCTGATTCCAGAAGATTTGATGGTTTAAAAAAAAAAATTATTTGGCTGCGCCAGGTCTTAGTCACAGCACCTGTGATCTAGTTCCCTGTCCAGAGATCGAACCTGAGCCCTCTGCATTGGGAGTGCAGAGTCTTAGCCACTGGGCCACCAGGGAAGTCCCCAGAGGCTTTGCTCTTAACTGTGGCTTCTTTTGACTTAGAATCTCCACGACCTTCCCCTTCACAACCAGCTGGCATCTCCTGTTGTTTGCCAACAGCTGGTCTTTAGACCGGGGACTCAGCTCACCTCACCCATCTCTTTGCTGGTGCTATTTTTCTGCCCAGACCACTGGCCACGGATACTCCTGCTCCACATCCATGCAAACCCTATCCATTCTCCAGGTGCCATTCAAATTCCTCTCTCTCTTCCCTAGCTCTTTCTTCTCCTCCTAAAAATAAACCTCTACTGTTCCAGCCTTCCCCAAGCTGTCCCTTCCCTGAACCATTTGACCTTGAACAAGTCACTCTCATCATCAGTAAAATGGAGACCGTGAACATCTCCAGGGCCCCTCCCAGAGGCTTGAAGGAGCCCGTGAGAGTGAGGAGCCCTGAAGATGCTTTCATAGGGTCATACAATTTTACAAAAAAAATCATTTCTCTTTTTTTTTCTTAAAGATGACCCTTTAATTGAATAAGTTTTAAAAGTGAAAGTGAAGTCGCTCAGTCGTGTCCGACTCTTTGTGACCCTTGGACTATAGCCCACCAGGCTCCGCCATCCGTGGGATTCTCCAGGCAAGAATACTGGAGTGGGTTGCCATTTCCTTCTCCAGAGGATATTCCCAACCCAGGGAATGAACCCAGGTCTCATCGCATTGCAGGCAGATGCTTTAACCTCTGAGCCACCAGGTGAATAAGCTTTAGGCCCCATAAAATCTGGATCTCCTTCTGCCTGTTCTCCACTTGTCTGCCTCTTAGAGTTTCCAGGGAATCGAGTAGAATTGTGTGTCTGAAGCTCTTAGCACAGTGCCTGGCATAAGATACTCAATAGCCGTTGGTCACATGATGGCCTTTACCTCCACCACCGTCAATGGTAGTCATTAGAGGCAAGCAAGAGAAACTGGCTTCAGCTAACTTGGGTTTTAAAAAAAAAAAAAAAAGGAATTATTGAGAGAATTTCTAGCAACACCTAAAAATCAGCAAGAAGGCTGGTGAGCCAAGTTCAGGAGACAGACGGCAGCAAAGGTTGGTATCCTGGCAGGCAGAGGGATCCTGCCTCTCATCTCTGAGGTTCATGATCAACAGCATCATTCCCTTTTATGAGTTTACTTTTCCCCCCTCTGAAGAGGAGTGCTCTGGGCTTTGCAGATAAGACAAATAGGTCTGCCTTAAATATTTCTATTACTTAAAAGTTCATAAATCTATTGGTTTAAAACTGTCAGCACGATGGGAAAATTCTGAGATGGAGCCAGGCTTATCACCAGGTGAGGAATTTGCCCAAAGCGGGGGCAGGATACTGAGTGAAGGACAGTGGCAGTGCCCAGAAGTGAACTGTCTCCTCGGCCCACCCATGACTCTTGCCCTCAACAAGAAGCATTTAAAATCTGGTTCCCATAGCCAGATGAAAAGCTTTTGCGGTGGGGAATTGGCCCATTGTCGATTCCTCTCACCAATGCCAGGGCCTTTTTGTCTGGCATGAGTTAACATCGGGGGCTGATGCTTACCCACTCTCCCAGCCGGAATGGCCTTGTGTCTGGAAATTAAAAGTACTTTCCTTTTGCCCATCATTCCCTATTGAGCAGTCGGAAAAGACCTGATGTATCGGTGAACGTTTAGTAACAACCTCTCTTGGGTAGGAGGAGGCCCTGATTTGCTCGTTTTAATGGTGTAAATACTCCCAGCAAGGCTGATATCACTGAACACAGCAGGAAGAATTGCCACATTGCACCCATTATATGGAATTTTCACCACTCAATTTCAACAGGCAGAAACGACCTCGAGAAGATAGGAAGCGATACGTTTTCAGTATTTACTACCTTTGTTTTGAACATATTTTATTTAGCTGGGAATTTACATAATTTAACTTTTCATAATATTCATGTTTAAACAATGAATTCATAAACACCCTAGAAATTGAGCAGCTAACTGTTTCACGTTGGTACAACCCAGTCCAACACAACAGTGGGTCTGGGCTCCCCTTTGGGATGTGGGATTGAACCATGACACCTCCACTTTCTGGCTCTGTGACCCTGGGCAACTTATCTTATTTCACATGAGGACTTTCTCTGAGCTAATGCTCATACAGAATTGATGATAAATCAAGTTCTCTTCAAAGTCCTGGATTTGATCTTTGTGAGAACTCTAGTAGGTAGACAGATGGGGAGACGGAGGCATGGAGAGACCATGTGACTTGTCCAAGATCCCCGAGCTGGTAAGTGACAGGGCTGGGATTTGAACTCACGCCCTCTGCCTTAGCTCGCTGTTCTGACCATTGCCCCATCCTGCCCCTCTTTTCTGCGGAGCGGCACCTTGCTCTCTGCATATAAAATGCAGATATGTTTCTGCATCTCCTGGAGTGGTGGTAAGGATATAAGGAATACATGAATTAAACCACCCGGCATTCTGGATGCCCCCAATTCACGGTCATCTCCAATGAAGGGAAGAGGTTCTGCCTGAACCAAGGGGGGAAGGCTGTGCCATCAGCTGGCTATGAAGAGCATGGATGAGTCATCAGCTGTCATTCTATTATTACCCAGGCTTCAGGCAGCCAGCCTCTTATCTCTACTCCCTTGGTGAAACTATGCTCTCTCCCCACGGAGAAACCTCAGCACACAGTGCTGGTGGATTTGGAAAACAAAGTCAATTTGAAACTTCAATAAGTGTCTGGATCTTGCCATCTGACCCACTGTGTGTCACACAACTGAAGTTTAGCCTTTCCCCAGCCTTCCAAGTTTGCCTTTGAGAAGGATGGGCAGATACCTCCATCAGCAGCTGTCACTCACCGTGTGTGTGTGTGTGTGTGTGTGTGTGTGTGTGTGTTAGTTGCTCAGTCATGTCCAACTCCGCGATCCCATGGACTGTAGCCCATCAGGCTCCTCTGTCCATGGGATTCCTCAGGCAGGAATACTAAAATGGGTTGCCATTCCCTTCTCCAGAGGATTTCTGCGCAGGGATTGTACCCGGCTCTCCTGCACTGCAGGCAGATACTTTACGGTCTGGGCCACCAAGGTATTTCACTATAGGAGAAGAAAAGCCTGAGAAGCAGGAAACCCAGGATGCCCTCAATGGTCCCTCTGAAGCTCAGGCTGGAAATTTCTTCCCTCTCCCTATCAGTGCTCTGAAAGGCTACGCTTCTTTGTCCTCTGGCTTCCTCTCAGATTTTGCCAAGAAAAGATTGATAGAAGAGGGTAGGAGGAAAGAGAGAGATGGGGGTATCTCTTCTCCCGCCCCACTGCCCCCCTCCCCCCGTGCCAGCCCAGTATGGGTTTGGCAGCCACTGTCTTTCTCTACCAAAACCTGCAGCTTCTTCCAGGTGGTGCTCTAGTAAACTCTTGTTCTCTTCAGGTACCAGAAACCTCTACGTCACCTGCCTCACTGGGTCTGAAGCCAGCAATAATTTCCCCACCTTCCTCAGCCTACGGACTCTCTGGCACCCCTCTAAGTTCCCTTAACCCAACCTATGCCTTTGTAAACAACTCTTCCTTCAACTCTCTTTGACCCCTCAAGTGTGCATCTATTTCCTATTTCCTGCCGGGATGTCAAACCCCTCTCTGAACCTCAGTTTCTCCATCTGCGAAATGGGATCGCTCCTGCCCAGATCACCTTGCAGAGGTTGCCTTGGGGGCAAAGCAGACCCTGGATGGGAAAATCTCCTGGGGAAAAACAAAAAGTTCAAAGTGCCACCCAGGAGCCAGGCATTAGTGTTATTAATAAAAGCCAGATAGGTCTCCTCCATCCGCCTCGGCATCCCCCTCCCCTCTCACGCCCCCTGACCCTTCCACGGCTCAGCCTGGCCAGCCTCCTCCCCTGGGTGATGTTCCCACTAAAGCCATCTTCCATTCCCCCGCCGGCCCTGCACCTCCGTGTCTGCCGAGGGATGAAGTGCCCGGCTAATATAAGAGTGTTTACATTAAAATATAAGGACAATTACACCAGCCGATCTAATAGTCGGCTCTGTATATGTTACCAAGTACTTAGGGCTCTCTTTTGGAAAGCCATTATGCCCATGTGATTTCCCTCAAAGCCTTTCTTGAGGATTTTGTTTTGACAGGAGGGCATTAAGGGGTTGAAACTGATAGCGTAAGCACACCACTTACACACTTTGATCAAATCGGCCCATAATTCTCCTAGAGAAAGTCTTGTATATATTAGGAAGGAAATTAATTTTATGACCGCTGTGGCTTTGCTGGTTAATGGCCCAGCAAGTCAGCCTGCCCCAGAAGGCGGGCTGTGGGAGGTGAACTCACCACTTTCCTCCCAGGCTCACCATCCACAGGGGAGGATGCTCCACAAGGAAGGACAATTGAGAGGGTACCAGCCAGCGGAACCTGGGATGCTGCAGGACACGGATGCAGGACACGGATGCAGGGGAAGCTGCAACCTGTTGCTTCTGACCGCACCTCTGCCTTGGGGCTATCCCAGCTGGAATGCCCACAGTGTACTCACAGAGTGATGCACATTTGGCTCAAGCCCAGAGCCCAGGTCATAAGCTCTTGGCAATGGGAGAAATTCAAAGACCGTAATTCAGAAGACCGAGGCAGTTGATGTGGTATCACACATTTCTATGAATTAAGAAACAAACTAGAGAGAAGAAAAGAATTTATGTAGTGGGAAGATCTCGTTTTGTCTCAATTTCTCCATCTGCCTGCCATGCCACTTAATGAGGCAGCCTGGATGGGAAGGAATTTTGGAGGAGAGTGGATACATGTATATGTATGGTTGATTCCCTTCACTGTTCACCTGAAACTATCACAACATTGTTAATTAGGTATACCCCCATACGAATAAACAGCTTTTTAAAAAAATAATTAAGGGATATAAGTTAAAAAAAAATACTTGCTCCAACGTGGGTATAAGGTGCCAGGTGCAAACAAGGTCTCTTGGGTTCTTCTGGGCTCTTGGGTGCTGGGTGTGACTCCAGGGGTACAGATGATAGCGTTTTGTGTTAATACAACATGTACCCAGGCAGCCACTTCCTCTGGCCACTTAAAATAGAAGAAATACCAACTTGTTTCCATTCCTGAGAGCTGATGGTGAGTGAAGGAGCATTTGGGGTACGTGTGGTTCTTGTTCTTCTTGTGAATTTTAGAACTTAACTTCCCCTTAAAAGACAACTCCTTGTACTTAAAAAAAAAAAAAATTCAAGCAGATTTTTAAAAATCTATGGAAACTACTGTGAATATCATCAGACTAGGGGGAGGGGTGAAACCACATCACAAATGTGGGTAATTGTTGGACAATTGGTGATAATTAGGAGGGGTACATCATGCTATTCTGTTGACTGTAAATGTTTGAAAGTTTCCACAATAACAAAGGAAAAAAACTTCAGGCTGGGGAACTTCCTTGGTGGTCCAGCCATTAAGACTTCGCCTTCCAGTGCAGGGAGTGAGGGTTCGATTCCTGGTTGGGGTACAAAGATCCCACATGCCATGTAGCCAAAAAACCAAAACATAAAAGAGAAGCAATATTGTAACAAATTCAATAAAGACTTTTAAAAAAAATAACTTAAGGCTAATTCTCTAATGACCTCATTTCTACTCTTTTGAGTTCTAGAATGCTTACCGAAGACAGGGAGAAAAGAACAGAATCAATATCTCCTGGCAAGAATCGAGTGTAACCTCATAGTGCATGTTGTGTGTAAGAATGTCATTCATTACAAATGTTTGGGGGTTTTTTTGTTTGTTTTTTCTCTGAACCAAAGGAATGCAGGAGTTTCTGGCATACAACAGCAAGGCATGAATTTTGTGGTCATGTGACCAGTTTTCCCCTCCCAGTTCAGTCTCTGTGGACCTTAGGCAAGTGGCTTGACCTCTTTGAATCTGTTTCTTCATCTGCAAAATGGAGAGAAAGAATTATTTGACAGGATTATACGATAACAACACAGGGAAGCTGCCTGGCACGACTCAGGCACTGAGTGGTTGGCATTTTCCACATGCGTGAGCTTTCGACACTCTCTGAGGAAGTCCCTTTTTCTAATAACAAGGCTCTGTGATTTTCCTCTGGGCAATTGCCCAACTTCCCGTTTAGAGTCCATGTGGCTTAGGTATTGTTGACTCCACTCCCAGCCATGGTCATGGGCGTGTGACTCAGGAGGATCAATCACATCCCCTTCCTGCGTTTGAAACTGAGTTGCAGAAGTCACGTGACCCTGTTAGAAGCAGGGTGCATCAGTACACTTTCACTGGGTCTTTCTAGCAAAAAGCATGCTCCTGCAATATATCGGAGGTGAGCATGGAGACCTAGAGTTTCCATCAGCCTCTACTTAGAGGAAAGCCAAGATGGAGGGAGATTGAACAGAGAAGGGAGAGAGAGAAAGAAACCCAGTCCCTGGTTCAAACTATTCCTCCATCCACTAGATTTTTCAGCCTTGGTATCCAGTTAATGTCCTTTGGGACTTAAGCCAGTCTTAGGTTTTCTATCACTTGCAGTGGAAAATTCTAATACGATTATGGTTGTCATTATCATTATTAAGATCACTTGTCAGAACAGCCTGTTTTTTAACCAGTACATAAACATCTTTCTGAGATGGTGCCCTTTGGGATTTGTTCTTCTCAGATCATATTATCCACTCAGCTTTGTAATTTGTAGTATTTTGTGGTACGTCTTGTCATCGGTATCGTTGCCACATCATGGTTGGGTGTGAGGACTCTGGTCTAACAGGGCTGATGAGGGAGGGGGAGGAGACAGTATCCTGCCAGGCAAACTGTCCAAATGCCTAGTCTCTTGGCAAGGCCTCTAGCACCACACCAGTGGATCTGCGAGCTTGAATACTCTTCAACACATTTTCGGGGCTATTGATGCTTCAGGAATTGCAGCAAGGCAGTTGCAGCTAAGAAGTCCACAACCAGCTTGGGCAAACAGGGACCCAAACCTCATTAGCCCATGTTCCAGTTATCTGTTGCCACATAACACATTGTTCCCAAATTAAGGGTGGAAAACAACAATCATTTTATAGGCTCACAGATTCTGTGGGTCAAGAATTGAGAAAAGGCAGAGTAGGCTGACTTAGCTGTGATTGATCGTAGCTGGAGCTTCGGCTTGGAAGACAAATGCATAGCAGTGACTTGAACAGCTGGAATCATCCTGAAGCTGCTTAACCATAGCCAGTCCTTGGGCTGGGATTACTGGAATTCTAGGCTCAGCCGGGCTTGTCAACTGGAGCCCCAGATATGTGGCCTCCCCATACAGCTCAGGCTTCATCCAGCATGGCAGCTGGGTTCCAAGAGGGAACATTTAGAGAAGAAACATTCCCAGAGAATGAGGTCCAGACTGCATGACCTGCTTCTGGGACTCAACCTTGGGAATCAGGCAGCCTCACTGATGCCATCTTCCAGATGGGTCCCTAAGACCACCCAGATTTAAAGGGAAGGGAAGAAGATTCCACCATTTGGTAGGAGAGCAGCAGGTAACATGGCAAAAGTGTGATGGATGAGATGCATCACTGCAAAGAAGTCTGGAGAATATCATCCACCATGGCGTACAGGTACTGCTGCTGTACTGAAGGTGGACATAACATCCAGTGTTTACTAAGCACTTATTAGGTGTGAAGTATGGTGCTCAGCAGTTTGTATACATGATCGAGTTGCATTCTCACAACACTCTCTGCCTCTATGAGGCAGTTACTATCTTTATGTTCGTATAAAAGTGGAGGAAACTGTGGCTCAGAGAGGGCAAGCAACTTGCCCCAAGTCACCCAGCTAGCAAGTGGAGGACCTGAGACTTGAACCCAGGCCTACGTGAGTCTAGCTGCATGCTCCATGCCATGCTGGTTTGCTCCACGTGCACACTGAGTGCACACAAGTGTGCTCAGTCACCCAGTCATGTCCGACTCTTTGTGACCCCATGGCCTATAGCCCTCCAGGCTCCTCTGCTGTTTTGCCTACAGCTTCCTTTTTCCTCTTCCACTCTGTCCCCACTCTGCTTGTCCTTGAGAAATTCTTCCGTTTTTCAAAAAAGGCCCTGGGAATTCCCTGGCAGTCCAGTGGCTAGGACTCTGTGCATGAGAGCCAAGGGCCTGGGTTCAATCCCTGGTTAGGGAACTAAGATCCCAGAAGCCATGCAATGTGGCCAAAAAATGAATAAATAAGATAAAATGGACAGCTAAAAATTTTTAAATTAAAAAATGGAAAATAAAAAGGTCCTGCTGTTCCTTTTCTGATTTCATCAAGATACATCAAGGTTAAGAGCCTCATCTTGACTTTCATAGATAAAGCAGAGGCTACTCTCTGACACTGAAAAAAGACAAAAATATGGGACCTCCCTGGTGGCTCAGTGGCTCCGAGCTCCCACTGCAGGGAGTGTGGGTTCAATTCCTGGCCAGGGAACTGAGATACCACATGCCTCACTGTGTGGCCAAGAAGTTTAAAAAAAAAAAAAGTTTCTAAAACCAAGCCTCAGAGAGAGATAGTAACTTATCAAGGTCACACTCAAGTTTCCCTGGCTCAAATTACCGATCTGTTCATGGATTGCACATCACCTTTGAACAGTACCTGGGCTGGGCCTCCCTGCAATATGTAAGGAGAGGGTCCCCGAAGCTCCTGTCTGCCTCACCGTGACCAGTCCTTCTTTTCCACCCCTCGTCCCATCAGAGGATTCCCTATGTCTCCAATCAGGCTGCTCCCAGGGTTGTCAGGCACATAAATGATGGATTTCCTTGGCCCCTGTCTCTCCCCTTCTCTGCCCAGTCTCCCTGCCCTCAATCCCACACCAGCCTTGGCCTCCCAAGCTATCTCATCCCCTCCCCTGGATGGGAGTGAGGGCGGGGGACTGGGGCACATTCAGAGAGTGTCCAGCCCTGAGAAATGTTTACACTAGAGATTAGCATTTATCTCTATACTTTCAACCTCTCTCCCCATGCTCACGGCTGCTGTCTGCCTCGAGTCAGGGGCGGGGATGGTCCCCAGAGATGAGAGCCAGCCAGGCTGGGGCCATCTCTCTGGCCTCTGGGTCCCCTGAACCCCTTTTCTCACCGTCTTTAGAGATGGTCCCCTTGTGCTGTTCTCATTCGATCTCTGAAAAACCCTGTGGTTTCTGGACAAAGGCTGAAGCCTCTGTAAAAGTATTTAGAAAGTGGGCTTTCACCAGACACCGAATCCAGCCGCTGGCACCATGATCCAGAACTATGAGAAAAAAATTTTTGTTTGTAAGCCACCCAGTTTTCAGTATTTTGTTACAGGGGCCCAAACAGACTAAGACATTACAATACGTGGTGAGCTTCATCCATGTGCCGGCCACTTGCCTAAGGCCTTTTCTTCTTTTTTCATATTTATTTAATCTCAGCTACCTGAGATCTTTGATCTTTGTTGTGGCATATGAGATTTTTTTTTTTCAGTTGCAGCATGCAAACTCTTATTTGCAGCATGTGGGATCTAGTTCCCTGACCAGGAATCAAACTCAGGTCCCTTGCATTGGGAGCACAGAGTCTTAGGCACTGGACCACCAGGGAAATCTCCCAAATGCACTTTCAAATGGTGTCTTTACAGGTATCCTACTGAAGAGGCCTCATTATTGGCCTCTGTATAGGAGAAAGGATGGTGCCCTGTTGCCCAACGTAGCCCATCAAGATGGTTGTAGAGCTTGGCTTTAGAGGCTGAGCCTCTTTTGCACCTCATCTGCCAGGACTGTGGTCGACCCAGAGGAGCTGTGCTCTAGGTCAATGATTCCCAACTGAGACCTCCTGAGCGGCAATGGGAACACTTGTTAAAAATGCATAATCTGGGGCCCTCCCAGACCTGCTGCCTCAGAAACTCTGAGCTTGGGGGCCAGCAATCTATATTTTAACAAGCTGCTTGGGTGGTCCTCCTGATTGGAAGTTTGGGAACATCTGCTGTAGTCTAGGGAGATCCCGGACTCCTGGAAATCCGTGACCTCAGACGGAGGTCACAAGCCTGTCCCTGCAAGGCTCTGGGCCAATTAAAGGCACAAGAGAGGTAAACAAAAAGATGGAGAGAAGAGAGAAGGTGAAAAGAGACAAGAAGGAGGAAGAGGTGAGAAGAAAAGGAAGCACAGAGCGAGGGCCAGTTATCAAGCAAGAAATTGGATATAGGCCCTGCTAGGAGGCAGTGGCGCCCCACTCCAGTACTCTTGCCTGGAAAATCCCATGGACGGAGGGGCCTGGTGGGCTGCAGTCCATGGGGTCGCTAGGAGTCAGACACAACTGAGCGACTTCACTTTCACTTTGCACTTTCATGCATTGGAGAAGGAAATGGCAACCCACTCCAGTGTTCTTGCCTGGAGAATCCCAGGGACGGGGGAGCCTGGTGGGCTGCCGTCTATGGAGTCATACAAAGTCAGACACGACTGAAGCGACTTAGCAGCAGTGGGAAGAAAAAGAACATGCCTCAGCACAATAAAGGCCGTATGTGACAAACCCACTATTGATATCATATTCGGTGGTGAAAGGAACGGTGGTCCCTCTAAGAGGGAAAAGAGAAGGATGCTCATTTTCACCACTTTCATTCAACAAAGTATTGAAAGTCCTAGCTGCAGCAATCAGACAAGAAAAAGAAACAAAGGCATCCAAACTGGAAAGAAAGAAGTAAAATGATCACTGTTTGCAGATGACATGATGCTATATAGAAAACTCCAATAGACTTCACCAAAAAACTATTAGAACTAATAAATAAATTCAGTAAAGTAAGTTGCACGATACAAAGTTAGAATACACAATTCTGTGGCATTTTTATATGCTAAAAACAATCTATCAGAAAGAGAAATTAAGGAAACAACCCCATTTACAACTGCATTAATCAGAATAAAATACCTAGGAATACATTTAATCAAGGAGGTGAAAGAAAGACTTGTGCTCTAAACCTGTAAGACATTGATGAAAGAAAGTGAAGACAATTCAAATAAATGGAAAGATAAGGCCATGCTCATGGATTGGAAGAATTAATATTGTTAAAATGTTCATACTACCAAATGAAATCTACAGATTCAATGCAATCCCCATCAAAATCCCAATGACATTTTTCACAGAACTGGAACAACTGATCCTAAAATGTGTTTGGGATCACAAAGATCCCAAGAGTCAAAGCAAAAAAGGGGAAAAAAAAGAATGAGCTTGGAGGTATCATGTTCCCTTTATATAATCTTTTATAAAGATTATAGTTTGAAATCAAACTATAATAGTAATCGAAACATCATGGGGAACAAAAATGGACACGTAGATCAACAGAACGCAACACAACAGAGAGCCCAGAAATAAACCCACACTTAAACGGTCAGTTACTCTTTAACAAAGGAGGCAAGAATACATAATGGGGGAGAGACCGCCTCTTTAGTAAATGCTGCTGGGAAAACTGGACAACCACATATAAAATAATGAACCTGGACAATTTTCTTACCCTATATACAAAAATAAATTCCAAATAAATTAAAGGCTTAAATGTAAGAACTAAAATCATAAAATTCCTAGAAGAAAACAAAGGTAGGACTCTCCGATCAGTCTTATCAATATTTTTTTTTTGAGTCTATCTCCTTGGACAAGGGCAACAGAAGCAAAAATAAACAAGTGGGACTACACTGAATTGAAAAGCTTTTGGAAAGAAAACCATCACCAAAATTAAAAGGCAACCTGCAGAATGGTAAAGATATTTGCACATAATAAAGTTACTTAAAGAAATCATACAACTCAGTTGAAAAACAACAACAATTCAATTTTTAAAAGGACAGAGGACCTGAATAGATATTTCTCCAGAGAAGACGTACAGATGGCCAACAGACCCGTGAAAAGATGCTCTAAATCACTAATCATCAGGGAAATGCAAGTCAAACCCACAATGAGAGTTCACCTCCCACCTGTCAGAACGGTTATCATCAAAAGGACAATGAATAACAAGTGTTAGTGAGGATGTAGTGATAAAGGAACACTTGTGCACTGCTGGTGGGAACGTAATTGGTGCAGCCACTATGGAAAACAGTATGGATGTGCCTCAGAAAAGTATGCATAGAACCACCATACAATCCATCAATTCCACTCCTGGGTAATTTTTCCAAAGAAAACAAAAACACTCATTTGAAAAGATATGTGCACCCCGATGCTCGTTGCAACATTACGTATAGTAGCCAAGGTAAGGAAGTGGCCTGTGAGAATCAAGATGAATTGATGAAGAAGATGTAGTGTATATACAATGGAATATTAATCAGCCATAAAAATGGGAAATCCCGCCATTGTGACAACGTGATTGAACCTAGTGGGTACTATGCTGAGTAAAAGAAGTCTGACAAAGAAAGACAATTACTGTAGGATCTCATGTTTATGTGGAATCTAAAACATGAAACAAAAGGACAAATAAAGCAGGAACAGACTCACGGACACAGAGAGCAAACCGATGGTCGCCAGGCAAGGCGGGGGTTGGAGGGCGGGTGATTGGGTGGAACAGGCGAAGGGAATTAAGAGGTAGACACTTCCAGTTATTACAAAAATGTATTTGTTGTTGTTCAGTCACTCAGTCATGTCCGACTCTTTGTGACCCCATGGACTGCAGCACACCAGGCTTCCCTGTCCTTCACCATCTCCCAGAGCTTGCTCAAACTCATGTTCTTTGAGTCTGTGATGCCATTCAACCATCCCATCCTCTGTCGTCCCTTTTTCCTCCTGCCCTCAATCTTTCCCAGCATCAGGATCTTTTCCAATGAGTCAGTTCTTCACATCAGGTGGCCAAAATATTGGAGCTTCAGCTTCAGCATCAGTCCTTCCAATGAATATTTAAGACTGATTTCCTTTAGGATGGACTGGTTGGATCTCCTTGCAGTTCAAGGGACTCTCAAGAGTCTTCTCCAACACCACAGTTCAAAAGCATCAATTCTTTGGCGCTTAGCTTTCTTTATGGTCCAACTCTCACATCCATACATGACTACTGGAAAAACCATAGCTTTGACTA
>SJYQ01005134.1:712636-871043 GCA_006410935.1 Redunca redunca
AGCTAACGGCTCATGGTAGCAGCGGTACAAAGACCTCCCACCACGCTGGCCCAACTTGAGACAACTTGAGAGGGCCATTCTAAATCCAGAGTTTTCCATGCTGTTACCTAGGGCCAAGTCTCAGCCACAGCTCCACCTTCCCCTATGCCCATACCTGCAGCCTTCACCTCCCTTCCACAGCTAGTAAGAGCATCCCCTAATAAACCGCTTGCATCCCAAGCTTGACCTTAGAGCCTGTTTCCCAGGGAACCTACCAGTTTCTGCCTGTGCTCAGTCGATCAGTCTTGTCTAACTCTTTGCAACTCCATGAACTATAGCTGCTAGTCTCCTCTGCCCACATGATGTCCTAGGCAAGAATACTGGAGCAGGTTGCCATTTCCTCCTCCAGAGGATCTTCCGACCCAGGGATCAAACCCATGTGCCTTCTGCTAACAGTATTGATCTTGGATGGAGTGATCACCTTCTGCCTCGTTTCCTTTTCTGTAAAATGGGGGTAGGAATAATGCTCACCTCATAAACTGGTTGTGAACATTAAATTATCATATATTATCTGATATGTCCAAAGTGTCTAGAGGAGTGTTTAGCATGCAACAAGCACTCAATTATTGTTACCTATTCTTTTTAAATTTTATCTTATTTTTAATTGGAAGATAATTACTTTACAATATTGTGTTGATTTCTGCCATACACCCACATGGATTAGCCATAGGGGTACATAGGTCCCCTCCTTCTTGAATCTCCCTCCCACCCCTTCCCACCCCTCCAGATTGTTGAACACCAGATTTTCGTTCCCTGAGTCATACAACACATGCCCACTGGTGATCTCTTTTATATATGGTGGTGTATATGTTTCAATGCTACTCTCTCAAATCATCCCACCCTTTTCTTCTCCCACTGTGTCCAAAAGTTATTGTTACCTATTCTTGTTTCGTTTAATTTTCAACCCCTGTACACAAGAGCATGTTAGGAGGGGTTCTGCTGAAAGATAGTCATTTCTAGTTCTAATTCTATCTGGGCATCACCCGTATCTACTTGAGGCAGATATTTTCTGTGTATCCTGGGCCAGCTCCCCACCATTCTACATCCTGCTCTGTGCTTAGGAGGTGAACTGGTGTGGACTGTACCCTCGGCTCCTATGCTTGCCAACTTCTGGTTGGGTTCAGCCATTGGGGCCCCTAGGAGGAGGTAGGAAGTGGGGAGCAGAGTTGGGTTTCAGTATTTACTCCAGGGTTTTTTCCTTGGATTGGGTGTGACATCAACATAGAGTCACAGCATTTCTCCAGGTAGCCATCTCCATGTGAGTTTCAACTTTGAATTCCAATGACTACTACTTCCTTTGATCCCTTTAAACCTAGGCATGCGTGCATGCATGCTCGGTCGTGTCCAACCTTTTGTGATCCGACAGACTGCAGCCCACGAGGCCCCTCTGTCTGTGGGATTCTCCAGACAAAAATATTGGAGCAGGTTGCCATTTTCCTCGTCCAGTGGATCTTCCCTACCCAGGGATCGAACTCACATCTCCTCTGTCTCCTGCGTAGGTGGGCAGATTCTTTACCACTGAGCCACCTAGGAAGCCCAAATTTGCTATTACAATTCACAAAATATCCCCCAGCCCTTACCAGCATCTGTGCTCCTGCCCACAACTTTATAAACAGTCTCCTTATCCAACTCCTTTCAAATTACCCAGTTCATGAGTTGGGACCCCAAATGTCTTCCTTCTGGGACCCCAAATGACATATTATTTTACTTTTCTTGCCCTCTTTTTTATTGACGTATAGTTGATACACAATATTATACAAGTTACAGATATAGCATAAAGTGAGTCACAGTTTTTAAAGGTTATACTCCATTTCTTATAAAATATCAGCTCTGTTCTCTGTATTGCACAATATCTCCTTGGAACTTATTTATGTTAGACTATTTTTCATTCAACAGACTTCACTGAGCCCACATGGTAAGCCAAACCACATGCTGACCACCTCATGAGCCTAAGTCAACTCAGCCCTCCAACAGCAAAGATGGTCCTCACACCCCTGGGCGTGGATGCAAAGAGTGGATTCAACCACCTGGGAAGACAGGACCTGAAAGTTCCTTTCACACAGAGAGGCTAATCAGCTACCCATTTGCTGTTTCTTTCAAAGGCATTTCCATTCCCCAACTCGGCAAGAGAAACAGGGGTAATTGTGTTCTTGGCTTTCTCCACCGAGCGCCGTGCAGAATTTAGAAGTTGAAACCCAGTCAACATAAATTGTAGCTCCAATTATTTTTATGAGACCAGCTGTTCTTCCCCCATAAATGAGGACTGGGGAGGAAGAGGGTGATGCTTGAGCCACAGTTATTCATTTCTTGCTGGTGCAATGTCAGGCAGTGTAACCCCTGGGTTGGAAAAGCATCTCATGGAGCTATAGCCACCATCCCCCTACCAACCTTCATAGTAGCACCTACCTCTGTACCTGCCTGCTGAGGGAGGAAGGCTCCAGAACAGCCAAGCAGAAGTGGATGGAGAATCAGCAAGGCAAATCCTCAACCTGTTGGTTCCAAAGCATGCCACTTATTTATCCCATTGAGAAGGGGTCAACCGAATCCACTCATAGAAGGGTCCATAATGCCCTTCGCTTTTCCTCTCCAGGAAAACCTGTCCTTTGTCCAAGTTCCAACTTCCTTCTGCAAAGTGTGAGGTTACGATGGAAACGGTCAATTTTGTTTACTTTGCCTGTAATATAGCTCTGGCCAGGGGAATGAGTCCTGAGAAAAGGCTGTGTTCCAAAGGCAGCTGCTGTGAGCTCTGGGCCTGGGATCTGAGAGTGTGGCTTTGGCTACTCCGTGTTACCAGGAGAATTTGGGGTATCTGTTTTCTTGCCTTGCCAGTGACTTCCAAGGGCTTGCCAGCCCACAATGTATCATTCCACCAGCCTCTCCCTACATACACTGCAAGTAAAAAAGAAACACAAAATATAAAAGTTGTGGCGGGAGGGCTATTTATTAGTCAGAATAGAACCTAAGTCACTAGAGCAAAGGCCAAAATAAATAGGGCTTCGGTAAGATACAAATTTATTTCTCCACTTGGTGATAGTCTGAGCACAAGTGATCCAGGGCTATTGCAGTGGCTCCAGGGCTGTTCACATTGGATTTCTCTACCATAGTCAACAGGAGCCTTCTTCATCATGGTCCAAGAAGGCTGCTGCTCACTCAGCCAGTGGGGAAGGGAAAGAGGAAGTAGAGGACACATCCCTACCCTTTGATGGCACAAGGAGGAAGTTGTATATGTCACTCCTTCTCACATCTTATTGGTTAGAATTTAGTCACATGGCCACGAACAGCTGCAAGGGAGGCTGGGAAATGTAGTCTTTATCTGCATGACCAGCTGCAACTTGGCAGTTCATAAACAGTTCTTTGCCAGTGGAACAGTCTAATACAGTCATTAAAAGCACAGATTTTAGAGGCAGGCAGTCCAGGGTTTGACTCACAGATCCCCAACTTTCTTGCTGTGGTCAGTGATCACTGAAGTAGAAAACTCCACATAAACCCAGTGGCCAGCAGAGACAATATGGAGGAGAGGAGGGGGAGGATTTTGGAATGATCGGATGGAGCCCCACACAGATGAGCATGGATGCCCAGCTAAAGAGTCCTGTGGGCACTGGCAAGCCATCAGACGTCTTTGAGCAGGAGAGGGCAGATATAATCAAGGCATGCTTACTCCACCTCTTCATATAAACTATTCTTTTTTAATATTATTCACTCTGGATAAGTCTTTCTTCTGGCAACTTTTTTCCTCCACTCCCCACATATTCCCAGGGTCAGCGGACATTGGACATGTTCACGCCTCAACCTGAGTCATAGGCATATTCCCAGAAGCCACTAGGAAAACCTTGCAATAACTATTCAAGTGCAAACCACAATAAAATATACCACTAGATCAAAATTAAACATACTACCAACTCCACTTTCCTTTAGATGGGTCCCCAAAATGCCTGAGGTCACAAATGACATGAAAGAAAGCATAATGGAGAAAAAGTTGGAATAGATGGGGCTTCCTCGGTGGTCTAGTGGTTGAGACTCCACCTTGCAATGCAGGGGATGTGGGTTCAATCCCTGGTCAGGGAACTAAGATCCCACATGCCATGGGGCAACTGAGTCTGCATGCCACAACTACAGAACCTATGAGCTGCAATGAAAGATCCGAGGTGCCACAATCAAAACCAGACACAGCCAAATAAGTAAATAAATATTAAAAGGAAGTTGGAGGAGAAAAAGAAAGGGGCTTTAAACTTTATTTTTGCAAATTTTACAAAACTTATCACCATGCATACTCACAGGGGGAAGGGGCTAAGGGGAGTGAGGAGCCCTGGAGTTTAGCATCTGGTAAACCTACTTAAGTACCACCGTGCTTAGCATATGGTATGTTCTCACTAGAATGAGCATAGGAGTTCAAGATTCCCAGACTCCTTTGCAACAGCTTTATGCTCCATGCTGGAATAGCAAACAGTCCCATGGCAGGCCCTGTTTTCCCAAAGAAATTAAATCTGAGCAGTTCACACTTGGTAACAAAACTGGGGTTGTACAGAGAAAGTAATTCTGCTTTGGCTTCCAGGAGTCCCTGTGGAAATTTTTTATGTGTCCATTTTTAAAGGCAAAAAAAGTTAATAAGCCAAATAACTTAGCTAAAAACAATTCAAACTTTGTTCCTACAAACGCTTTGCCAGAGTCATCAATGTCCCCACGCCACCCCCACCCCCTGCCATCCCAGAGGCATAGAGTTTTTCAAGTTTCAGTTTAAATTTAGATGCTATTTTTTTCTGATGGGGTTTGAAAGTCAAAGGAAAAAGCAAGTTCTCCCTCTTGGATTAGAAAGCATCCACAGATTCTGTTTCCTGAATTTCACAGAGAAGATAAATTATTTCTGAGAAGGTAGCAAATCAGAAAACAATACAGTTGCTTCAAAGACGGGATCTCGGACAACTGGGAGGAAAGAATCTGTCTCCAATGTGTTTCTGTGTCTTAGGAAGAACCAAACCTCAAGAAACATTTGTCTACTTCACAGGCTTAGCGAGACGAGGATGAAGGGAAATGGTCAAGTCTCTTGAATGCATCATCTCAAAGTGAAGCCTTTTCAATTGTTGTTAGGATGGCGGCTGAGAGATTGATGAAATATTTTACAGCCACATGAAATGATTGGACTATGAAACTAGAAGGAAAGTAGAATTATTAGTTAAGATATAGATTTAGCCATGTTAACAAGGAGACGTCTAAATGCAGTGACTAGAACATGACGAAAGCTTGTTTTTCATGAAAGTAGAAATCTAGGTCAGTGGTCAAGGTTTGGGAGTTCACTGATATCGGGGACCTAGCCTCCTTCAATCTTGTGACCCTGCTGTCTCGTGGCATCCAAGATGGCTGCCCCAGATCCTGACATCGAGTCTGCATTCCAACCTTCTTTCTGAGAAGGGTGTAGCAGGAAGTGGAGAGAACACTTCTTTCCAAGGGTGTTACCTTGAAAAACACACATCCTTTCTGCTTTGACTCAGTCCCATTGCCACACCCAGCTGCAAAAGACTGGCCAGGAAATGTAATCTCTATTCTAATTAGCCAAGTATCTAGCTAAAATTTGGAGGCTCTGTTACTGAAGGGAGAGAAGAGGAGCAATAAGAGATATCTAACAGTCTGCCATGGTCATCAGCTGATGGTGTCTTTTATATGTATTCATTATTCCCACCAACCCCTAATTCAGATCTCAGTCCCCCCAGTCACCAGGTAGACTCTTCTGATTCATTTATTTAATAAATTTTGAGTGCCTAAGAACTAAAAAGCCTCTAGATGAAAGTGAAAGCGAAGAGTGAAAAAGTTGGCTTAAAACTCAACCTTCAGAAAACTAAGATCATGGCTTCCAGTCCCATCACTTCATGGCAAAGAGACAGGGAAACAATGGAAACAGTGGAGAGATTTTATTTTGGGGGAGCTCCAAAATCACTGCAGATGGTGACTGCTGCCATGAAATTAAAAGACGCTTGCTCCTTGGAAGAAAAGCTATGACAAACCTAGACAACATATTAAAAAGCAGAGACATTACTTTGCCAACAGAGGTCCATCTAGTCAAAGCTATTGTTTCTCCAGTGGTCATGTAGGGATGTGAGAGTTGGACTGTGAAGAAAGCTGAGTGCTGAAGAATTGATGCTTTTGAACTGTGGTGTTGGAGAAGACTCTTGAGAGTCCCTTGGACTGCAAGGAGATCCAACCAGTCCATCCTAAAGGAAATCAGTCCTGAATATTCATTGGAAGGACTGATGCTGAGGCTGAAACTCCAATCCTTTGGCCACCTGATGCAAAGAACTGATTCACCATAAAAGACCCAGATGCTGGGAAAGATTGAAGGGAGGAGGAGAAGGGGACGACAGAGGATGAGATGGTTGGATGGCATCACCAACTCGATGGACGTGAGTGTGAGTAAGCTCCGGGAGTTGGTGATGGACAGGAAAGCCAGGCATGCTACAGTCCATGGGGTCACAGGGTCGAACACGACTCAGCGACTGAACTGAACTGAATACATCCTGGATGCTATTCTTGTAGCAAAGCTCTTACTCTCATTGAGTGCACATGCTAGCAGGTGGATGCTAAAGGTAAACAAATGCATAAATAAGATTTTCGAAGACTGCTGAGCACTGTTCAGACAATGGAACGAGGTGATGTAGATGCAGGAATCAGTGTCATAGGGAGAATTTTAGGCTGGATAATCCTGGAAGGCATCTCTGAGGAGGTGACATTTAAGTGGAGACCTGCATCATATAAAAGAGCTTGCTACGTGAAGTCGTGGGGACAGAGGAAAATGTCAGAACTAGAGGGGACTTCCCTAGTGGTCCAGTGGCTAAGACTCCATGTTCCCAGTGCAGAGACCCTGGGTTGCCTCCCTGGTCAGGGAACTAGAGCCCATGAGCCACATCAAAGACCCAGTGCAGCAAATAAATTATGAGTAACTATTAAACAGAAAAAATAATAATAATTTGTACTTCTTTTAAATTTTTTTAAACTGATGTCTTTTAGTTGCTGTTATTTTTTAGCCACAGCATTCGGCATGTGGGGGTATGTGGGATCTTAGTTCTCCAACCAGGCATTGAAGCCCAGCTCTCTGCATTGGCACCGCAGTCTTAACCACTAGACCACCAGGGAAGCCCCATGTATTTCGTTTTTAAATAAAAGAAGCAGAAAGAAGTTCAGGACAGAACAGTGAGAGGAGGGAAGGATTAGATCACACAGGGCCTCGAAGAAAAGCAGAAGAAGGTGTTTTCTATGATTCTAACCTCTGAGCCAGAACAAACACGTAGTCTGCCCTGGCTAAGGTGACTTTGCAGAAGTTGCTGTGACTTTGAAGAGGAAAGAGCGAAGGGCTATTGAATTGTAAATCCCTGATGAGGTTTCGGTAAAGAACATTAGTCCGCTTTGTAGGTTGTTCTCTGCCCCGAGAAAACACTGCCACCCTTTCTCATCATCCCTTTTCCATCAGAGCTCTCAGGAGAAATCATCGTAAGTGGGGGTAACCCCAGCTGACAAGCCAGCATGGCGCACCTCAGAGAAGGTCAGTGACTATTCCGAGATCAAGCACCTAAGAAGCTGCTGTAGAAAGATGGTCACCTGTCTTCAATGTCACAACAATCTATCTCAGAACCCTTCCAAAAAGAACTTTGGCCCAAGGAGAAAGAATCAAAAATAATGATGACATCCCTTAATCAGGAAGCACCATTTTTTCTTGTATTTTATGTATATATACATCTATACATGGGCTTCCGAGGTGGCTCAGTGATAAAGAATCCACCTGCCAAAGCAGGAGATGTAAGAGACACAGGCTTGATCCCTGGATCAGGAAGATCCCCTGGAGGAGAAAATGGTTACCTACTCCAGTATTTTTGCCTGAGAAATCCCATGGACAGAGAAGCCAGGTGGGCTATGGTCCATGGGGTCACAAAGAGTCGGACACAAGTGAGCGACTGAGTACAAACACAGAGAGATAGATAGAAAGACAGACAATAGGTAGGCAGATAGATAGATGATGCAGAAAGACAGAGAGATACACAGACATGTTACAAAAGTTCATGTGATTCCACTTTTCTGAGTGAACAGGACTGAGACACCTCTATCGTTAGCCCTGGGATTTTACACCCTGCGCACATAATTTAAGTAGTTCATTTATTAAACTTTCCTCAGTTACTTGCTTCAGTGTGCCAAATATATTTTTCTACCAGGACCTGACTAATATAAAATATCTAGAAAAAAATTACTCCAAAATATCATCTGTGATTATCTGCATGATAGTGGACATTTAAACATACACATAATTAGGCATGTATCAAACATATATCAATTATTTGAATACTTGTGACAGAAATCATTATTTGTCTCTTAACTATCTATTCTCTCCTTCTTCACTTAGTAAAGGATTCCCCCCAAATTTTAGCTAGGTATACGATCATCCAGCTAAAGACTACATTTCCCAGTCTCCTCTGCAGTTAGTTATGGTCATGTGACTATGTTCAAACCAATGGGATGTGAACAGATGGAACAAACCTGAGTACATGGCAACCACAAAGCTGTCATTTCAGTCCTGGATGGCTTGTGCTTGGACTGATATGAAAGGGAGAAATGAACTATCTTAATCAATTTGAGTCTTTTGCATCTTGATTAATTCAGGTGTCAGACTCAATCGGGATGTTTGTGTTGAGAAAGCAAAAGGAAAGTCCTCAAAACCTCTGTGTATGGAGAGAGGTGAGCAAGAGAAGAGGGGACAGTGACCTCCATTTCTGTCTCTTGCATCTTGGGATGCTTTGGCTCTGACTCCCTTCCCTTTTGCACCTCACTTGATCCTCCTGTAAAGTGCAATGACCTTCCTGCTGTCAGGGTGGGCTTTACAGAGCAGTCATCAACATCACAAGCAGACATGAGAGCCCCATGATGAGCTGTAATGGGTACCAGCAAGACACAACTTGGGTCAGACAACTTGTGTTCGAATCCTGGCTCAGTCACGCACTAGCTTTTAAGAGAGATTAGTGGGATCTGTTTGATCATAATTGAAAAAATGGTTTGAGAGCCAAAGAAGAAAGTGCTTTCACATTCTGAAAGCAGGTTAAATGACACAGATCTGTCTCCCGGGGAAAAGATGATGGGGTGTGTGGAGAGTCCTCGGAGGGGTGGTCAGAGCCATCAACACCTTCCTCACCATTCTATTTATTGACTTCCACTAGATTCAAGTGAGGAAGGAGGGATGGAATTACACCAAGATTGGAATCAGCCCTGAAGTCAAGTTCTGCCTTTTGTTAAAGGGGAATTTTTGCTTCCTGGATATACTTTTGCAATGATTCAAAGCAGATATGTCTGGGAGATAGATGGCAAGAGAGAGGGAAAAGTAGTCTCAGCTAGCACTCAGGGAAGAGAAAGCACAGAGGGAGTTTCTTCCCCAAGAGAAACAAAAAGAATGTTTAGTGAGTCATCAGAGATGCTTTCTTGCCAGGATTACAAGGAAGGGTTAAACAGGAGGAGGCAATTGAGTCAGGCTTACTGTGGAGCTAGGGGACCAGGGGGAAAGTATTGATTTCCTCTGAGCCACTACGGACTGACCCATTAGTTCGGGCTCACTGAGAAGGTGGGAAACATGCAAGTCGCACTTGGCTACATTTTTAATGATCCCTTACTAGGACGTCCAACATCTTCCAAACAAATGTGTGGAGGAGGGGTTTGGAGCAGGGAGTGCTAAGTGAGAGGTGGTCCAGGCACTGGCGAGCTTCTGACAGATGCATCTTGAAATCCTTTTCCCAAATCCTGGTGACACAGTGGGCGCTGAGTATGGGTCAAGTCTTGAACAGCAAGCTGCTTAGGAAAGAAGAGGCTAACAAATCTTAGCCACGTTTTGGCTCAAACTCCAGAACACAGCCTTGAACTTCCCATCTCCTACCCACAAAGTGAAGCTGGATTCATCACCATTTTCTTTTTTTTAAGTATAGTTGATTTACAATGTTGTGTTTGTTTCAGGTGTACATCAAAGTGATTCGATTTTTTAAAATTATTTATTTTTGGCTGCACTAAGTCTTCATTGCTGTATGCGGGCTTTCTCTAATCGCTGCCAGTGGGGGGTATTCTCTAGCTTAGTTGCCCTGAGGCATGTAGGATCTTCCCAGACCAGGGATTGAACCCGTGTCCTCTGCACTAGCGTGCAGGTGTGTGTCTTCAGTCATGTTTGACTCGACTGGAGCCCACCAGGCTCCTCTGTCCATGGAATTCTCCAGGCAAGAATACTGAAGCGACTTGCTATTTCCTATCCAGGGGATCTTCCCAACCCAGGGATCAAACCCACATCTCTTGTGTCTCCTGCAATATATATATATATATATATATATATATATATATTCTTTTTCAGATTCTTTTTCATTATAGGTTATTGCTGCTGCTAAGTCACTTCAGTCGTGTCCGACTCTGTGCGACCCCATAGATGGCAGCCAACCAGTCTCCCCCGTCCCTGGGATTCTCCAGGCAAGAACACTGGAGTGGGTTGCCATTGCCTTCTCCAATGCATGAAAGTGCAAAGTGAAAGTGAAGTCGCTCAGTCGTGTCTGACTCTTAGCAACCCCATGGACTGCAGCCTTCCAGGCTCCTCCATCCATGGGATTTTCCAGGCAAGAGTACTGGAGTGGGGTGCCATTGCCAGATGCTAAATATAATTCCCTATGCTATACAGTAGGTCCTTACAGTAGTATGGATTTATCACCTTTTTTAAAAAAAACCTTTATTGGAATATAGTTGCTTAACAATGTTCTGTTAGTCTCTGCTGTACAGTAAAGTGAATCTGAGGTAGTGTATACACATGTCCCCTCTTTTTAAAGTTTCCTTCCCATTTAGATCACCACAGAGCATTGAGTAGAGTTTCCTATGCTATACAGAGGTCCTCATTAGTTTGTATGTAGGATTCATCACCTTTTAACCTGTCTGAAATCGTTTGGCTCACTATCCAGGTTGTAAGAGCCATGTTGTGTCGGTTAGATTCCCATTTCCACCACTTGCTAGCAATGTCAATGAGAAAGTGACTCAGAACTCTCTCAAGCTCTAGTTTTTCCTGTCTTTAAGATGGACATGATCATAGTACTACCTTATGGTTTGGTTTTTAAGGATAAGTGATATCATCCATGAGAAGGGCTTGACAGAGAGCCCCGGTTCACAGAAATACTCAATATACTTTAACAACCTTATGATGGTTTTATATATATTTTGCCTTCTGTAATAAGCAGATTCCAAAGAGTCAAGGGCAAAGGAGGAGGAGAAAAGGAAGCTATATCGGAGTAAAGTTTTTATATTTCACCAGAATTAAACTAGTATGGATCTGAATGAGATGGTGATAAATGAAGACGCATATCATGGGACTTCCCTGATGGTCCAGTGGTTAAGACTTTGCTGTCCAACTCAAGGAGTAGGGGTTTGATCCCTGGTCAGGTAGCTAAGATTCTTATGTGCCTTGGGACCAAAAGAAGCCCCCAAAGACATAAAACAAGCACTATTGTAACACATTTAATAAAGACTTTTAAAAATTTTCCACACCTCCCCCCTCAAAAGATGCATATTGTAACCCTGAGGGCCACCACTAAGCAAATAAATATAGGAAAAACCTCAACCAAGGGATTAAAGTGGTCCTCTAAAAATATCTATTTTATAAAAATAGAAGGGAGAAACAGAGAAGCCAGGTCCTCTTGTGTGCCAGTCCTCACAGGCCACTGGTATTTTTTCAGACAACAGGCTGCTGTCCTTCAGACAATCAGCGGGGCTGCCGCTTGATATGACCAGCTTGATATGACCAGCTGTGGATGATTAAATCAGCTGGCCCATCAGAAAGGCACCACATGGCTCACTGACGCTTAGACGAACTGCGGATGGGATTCCTCCAGAAGGGGATATGAGTTTAGCATCTGAACACATCACAAGAGGTGGCCAGACCAGCTGTCACAAAACCATGGTTTCTGTAAGGGACTGGGACACAGTGCCCTGGCAAGGGGAAGGGGACAGATAATTGTACCCTGCCAGATTCCATAAGGAGAAGGAAGAGACAGCTCCATCTGAGTGTCTGGGCCCCTTGATCATCCCAGTGGGACGATCCATCCATCTAGTGGAAGAGAAGACCACGGAGATCCCTCAGGAACCAAGACTGGGATTATGATGCTGTTTCTACGACCAAGCCGGATGATGGGTCTTGGGAAGCTGGTTGGCCTGAGTGCTGCCTTACCACCACCCACCTCTGCCCACCTTGGCCACAGGCAGGAGCCCTGCTCATAAATCCTCTTGCCTGACAAACCACATTTTGTACCAGGTGATGCTAACCTCATGACTCTGTCGATTAGACCTAAGGGCCCAGGCGTGGGTCTGGATCCTCGTATGTCTTTAGTCAGGTCACTGGTAACCTGGGGCTTGGGATAGTGCTTTCAAAACCCCTTACTTACTTCTCCTTTGTACATCCACCTCTCCTTGCTCCCAGCTTGTGCCCATGAAATTCCCTCTGTGGAGAACACTCTTCCTTGTCTTTGTCCAGATGACCCCCTGACCCCAACACACATACACACGCACGCGCACGCACATGCACACACACACGCACATGCACGCACACACACGCACACCCTTTGCTTCTCAAACGAAGAGCGATGACTCTAGTACCAGAAAGAACTGAGATCCAGTCTCCGTGCAGCCTCTTACCCAGGAACCTGGGCAAGTTACATAACCTTATTGAGCCTCGGGCTTATTTATTTATAAAGTGAATCTAGGGAATTCCCTGGCATTCCAGTGGTTATGACTCAGGTTTCCACTGCAGGGGACATGGGTTCCATCCCTGCTCAAGGAACTAAGATCCCACATGCCTTGCAACACGGCCAAAAAAAAAAAAGAGAGAGTCTTATAACCTCTTGAGTTCTTTGAGAATTACACTTTTTATGGAATTTGGCCTGGGTGGCACTAGAAGTAAAGAATGCAGGCGACATAAGACATGCAGCTTCGATCTCCGGGTTAGGAATAAATCCCTGAAGGAGGGCATGGCAACCCACTCCAGTATTCTTCCCTGGAGCACTCCATGGACAGTGGAGTCTGGTGGGCTATAGTTCATGGGGTCACAAGCGACTTTCACACACTATTCTTTGTCCCACATGCTAAGTCACTTCAGTCGTGTCCGACTCTGTGATCCTATGGACTGTAGCCTGCCAGGCCCCGCTGTTCACAAAATTTTCCAAGCCAGAATACTGGAAGTGGGTATCTGTTCCCTTCTCCAGGGTATCTTCCCAAACCAAGGATTGAACCCAGGTCTCATGCATCACAGGCAGATTCTTTACCATGTGAGCCACCAGGGAAGCCCAAGAATACTGGGGTGGGTAGCTTATCCCTTCTCCAGGGGATCTTCCTGACCCAGGAATTGAACCAGGGTCTCTTGCATTGCAGGCGGATTCTTTTCCCAGCTGAACTACCAAGGAAGCCCCAGAACAAAGAAAGATCTTAGCAAACTGCAGTTTTGAGGATGACAACAATGATGGGGAAGATGAAGCAGAGGATGGTAATGGCTGTGATATGTTCCCTTTTCTGGAAAGCTTTCCTTGGTACCAGCAAAGATATATCCTCAGCGCTCTCATGGTCCCCTGAGCCTCCCCTTATCATGACACTTATATGGCATTGTCTACTTTTGACTCATCTCTCTCCATCAGCAGACAATAAATTCTTTGTAGACACCAATTGCATCTTATTCACCACCATAGCTCTGGAGCCCAGCCTAGAGGTTGACACACACTGGGCGCTATGGTACCCATCCAAAAACTTGCCTCCTGAAGCACTTTCCTTGTCTCTCCCATGGATTGTTATTGGAATAATGTAGACCAGCATGCACGTCTAGGATCTCTTACATACCAAGCTTGCTGTGTGACCTGAGTCAAGTTAATTAACCCCTCTGTGCTTCATTCCTCTCGCCTATGAAACAGGGGTTCATAACATTTCCTACCCCAGTCAGTTGGTTGTGAGCTCGTGCTCACAGAATAAATATGAAAATATCAGCCCATTCATTCATGAGACATGTATTGTGTGGACTTTTCTGGTGGTCCAGTGGATAAGAGTCCTCCTGCCGATGCAGGGACACGGGCTCAACCCCTGGTCTGTGAAGACCCCACATGCCGTGGGGCAGCTAAGCCCACGTGCTGCAACTCCTGAAGCCCATGGGCCTAGAGCCCATGCTCGGCAACAAGAGAAGCTGCCACAGTGAGAAGCCCGCACCCTACAAGGAAGAGTAGAGAAAGCCCCAGCACAGCCCCAAAGTAAATAGATTTTTTTAAGAGATATGTATTTGTGTACCAGCTCTGGGAAAGGCGATATTCTAGAAGCCAGGGTCTAGTTGCATCTATGGGAAAGTTGCTGTCCCATGAGGGAAGGCAGACCACAAACAAAGAAAGATCCAGAAGCATACATCATAGGTTAGTATAAGACATGGCAAGGGGAGGCAGTCAAAAACTGGGCTCAATAAATATTTATTATTCTCACTAACATCCCACCCTGAACACACACTCTAGGGAAAGCAGAAAAGCAGCGAAACCTTGGGACCGTGGAGCATTTGGGTCCTGTGGGTTTTTCTCCAGTCTTGGGCAGAGGTTCCTTCAGACCCTCACACCCCTGGAGTTGATTCCACAGCCACAGGCTGCCCCCTCTTTGCTGGGGGCGGGGAGGGAGGAGAGCAAAAAGCCCACTTTTCATGACACCTGCAGTAATCCTGGGTGGAATGCCTCTGAAAAGATGCAGGAGAAATTCTTAAAATATATTTCCCTCCAACCACAATATATTCCATATGCTCCGAATGGGTCGGGGAGGGAGCCTGGTGCGCTCCGTTACCTCTGGTAAATGTTTCTCTCCCACACTGGGGAAACCCTTATCAGGCAGTGCTCCGTATCTGACAGCTGGAAGGAATTTAGGAGCAAAAGCAAAGTGCCGTTTGCAGAAGAGGAATCAAAACCGCAAGAGGACTTGAGGGCTTCTCTCAAAGTGAAAGGGTTTAAGGCTTCAGACTGCTTAGCCTGGGGGCAGGTAGGGGGGAGCCCTTTGGGGGGAGGAGGAGTATTGAGAGACCCTCCCCCACGAGGGTCCACTGCACTGGGCAACCTTGGGAAGGTCACCCCCCTACCTCTGAGCCTCTGTTTCTCCCTTGGTTAAAAAAGAAAAAAAACCCACAACTCTGAGCTCTATATTTTGAGTTCTATTAACCACAGATGATCCATTGAGGACCCAAGATGACTTATTCTGTGATTTTTTTCCTGTGGATACCAGAAGCAGCATCAAGCTGATGATGGGTACAGAAGGGAGCGGAAATAAAGTGGGGAGGTGGGAGCCAGTCTCCTAACTGGGAAGGAAACTTTATTTATTTTTACTGAAGTATAGTTGATTTACAGTGTTGTGTTAGTTTCAAGTACGTAACAAAATGATTCAGTTATACATGCGTGCTAAGTTGCTTCAGTCGTGTCCGTTTCTTTGCGACCCTACGGACTGTAGCCCGCCAGGCTCCTCTGTCCACGGGATTCTCCAGGCAAGAATATGGAGTGGGTAGCCATGCCCTCCTCCAGAGGAACTTCCTGACCCAGGGATCAAACCCGTGTCTTATGTCTCCTGCATTGCCAGGGGGTTCTTCACCACTAGCACCACCTGGGAAGCTCTCAGTCATACATACACACACATATATATATATATGAAGTGAAGTGAAGTGAAGTGAAGTGAAATGAAGTCGCTCAGTCGTGTCCGACTCTTTGCGACCCCATGGACTGTAGCCTACCTACCAGGCTCCTCCGTCCCTGGGATTCTCCAGGCAGGAATACTGGAGTGGGTTGCCATTTCCTTCTCCAGGAGATCTTCCCAACCTAGGGATCGAACCTGGGTCTCCCATATCACAGGCAGACGCTTTACCATCTGAGCCACCAGGGAAGTCACAACAATATATATATATATGTCTGTGTGTGTGTGTGTATATATATATATATGTATGTGTGTGTGTGTGTATATATATGTATGTGTGTATATATATATGTGTATATATATATGTGTGTATATATATGTGTGTGTATATANTGTGTATATATATATGTATGTGTGTATATATATGTGTGTGTATATATATATGTATATGTATGTGTGTATATATATATATATGTATGTATGCGTGTATATATATATGTATACACATATATACATATTCTTTTTCAGATTCTTTTCCATTACAGGTTACTGAGCATAGTTGACTGGGCTATATACAGGAGGTCCTTGTTGTTCAGGGAAGGAAACGCTTTAACCCAGTGGTTTCCCATTTAAGGGCACATTGGGATCACCGAGGCAGCATTCAAAGTGTTGAGGTCCTGGGACTTCCCTGGTGGTCCACTGGTTAAGACATCACGCTTCCTCTGCAGGGGGCACGGGTTTGATCCCTGGTCAGGGAACTAAGATCCTGCATGTTGCAGGGTGGCCAAAAAACAGAAAAAAATTAAAAAAGAAGGTATTGAGGTCCCAGTGCCCAGAGATGATGATGCTTGGGTATTAGGAAGTTTAAAAAGAAACTCCCCAAGTAATATTGATGCTTAAACAAAGGAGGGTTTCAGTGACTAAGGTTTCCTGACCTTGCTAAATCCAATCCTTTCCCACTGTTTTTGTGCTTTGGGGCTGAAAAGTGAATCTCTCCAGGAGAGGCAAGTCTGTGGCATGCTTTGGAACAGACAGATCCAGGTTCAAGTCCTAGCTCTGCCACTTAATTGTGTGACATTGGGCAAGTGAACAGCTCTATGCATCAGGAAAATGGGGGTGAACATCGCAGCACCCACTTCACAGGTGTTGTGGGGATTCATTGATAGGCAGGTAAAGCCTTCTGCAGCTGCCTGGCACTGCCATGGGCAGTGATATTGGTAACAAATGATGGTTGATCATGAGCTCTCGGCAACACGTTCTGGTGCCTTGGAGCAGTGGTCTTCACATTTCGACATGCATCAGAATCGCCACGAGGGCTCCTTAAAACACAGGTCACTGGACCCCCAACCCCAGAGCTTCTGATTCCCAGGCTCTGGGGTGGGGCCTGAGAATTTGCCTTTTTAACAAGTTCCCAGATGATGCCGATACTGCCGACCCAGGAACCACATCCTGAGGACCACTGTCTTAGAAGGCAATCCAAGAACAAGACATCCTTCATACAGGGTAGACGACTCCCCTCATCATAGGGTGCCCATCTCTGAGGCTCTGAAGACCTGAAGCCATGTAATAATTCAGGAACTTACACAATAGAAACTGAATTTTATACCTGGGCAGTCTTCCGAGATCCATTCCTCTCCTTTCATTTTGCACTTGGAGAAATAGAAGCTGGAGAGAAAAAGATCTCAGGGCAAGTCAGGAGCAGGTCTTATACAACCCTCTTCTAGGGACGGCATAGCAATGACTTGGGTGCACACCCAGCTTCTCCGGCACTCTGTGTGCCAGAGATCCTTTCCCCACGTTTTTTTAAGAAAGGCAGTAAGACTCAACAGCTCTTTTCTCTGCAAGCCTTGTCAGATCCTTTATGACAACCAGAGGCATTATAAATAGTAGTGGGAAGATGATGTATCCAGCTGCTAATAATATTGACTTTCCCTCTTTCCTCAGGTTCTCAGGCAGTTTGACAGGGCATTGTTAACAGTCTTACAAAAAGTGATCTACCAATAAATTCTAACATTTTGCTCACCGTGGATTTTTGCATTTCTCTTTTTAATAATACTTTATTAAACTATTACCTATCTTGATTACTGAGATTTGGGGTGCCCCCTTGGATTCTGCACCCTCAGCAAGTGCCTCATTCACCTTCCCTTAGTCCTGGCCTCACAAAACATCCTCTAAACATATATGACTTTGGACATTATTACTTGTGGAGCAATGCCAAGGGAATAACATTATATAGGGAACACACTGTGAAATTTGTTTTATCATCACACACAGTTAAAATAAGTAAAATGCCATGAGGTTCCTTTTTTAATGTCAGAAAGGACTGGAAAGAGGAGATGAATGATTTTTTTGTTTTTAGATTCAATAGTTAAGAGTAATCTTTATGACAAAATGGAATTTTCAGATGGAACCCTAAGACTGTAGCTATCAGCTACTTCTCAGTTATCTAATGGCAACACAGTGCTCTTTAATAAACAACACAAAGCTTCAGGAGCCTAGAATAATCAACAACAATTGTTTGTGTGTCTGAGTGAGCAGCAAGGCAGCTCTGTCAGTCTTGGCTGGGACTGATCACACGATGCTGGCGTTGGCTGGCTGTTGTCTGGGGCAACCAGTGTGGCTTGGCTCCCCTCCATTTGCCTCTCCTCCTCCAGTGGGCTAGCGTGGGCATGTTCTCACGGTTACCGCAGACATGGGATGGGGAAGAGAGGGAGAAAGAAGAAACCCACAAGGACTCTTGATGCCAAGGCTCAGCTCACTGTCATTCCTCCAACAATCAACAGGTCTAAGTAGACCACGTGGCCCTTCCAGCTGGAGGAGTGGGGAAATAAACTCTTCCCCTTTAGTAAGAACCTGTAAAGGGCTTGCAGACTAAAAGGCGAAGAAGCAGGGCCATTCACACACATGATCGCCAATAACAATGCAAAATCGTGACATTGATTGCGCTACAAAAGTTCCAAAGTAGACGCCAAAGAACTAATTAGTTGACTTGTTCCTCTCGCCGCCATCAAGTATATGAAAGGGGTCTGAAAGCAGAGATAAGAATATATGTCTTTTTAGAAATGTATACTTGAATTTCTAACTCCCCAAGGAGTAGGGTGGAGCGGATACTTTGATTCAAGGGCAAGAAACAGGAACTTGAAGGAAACTACCCAGAGAGCCTCCTAGAAGCCCTGGAGGCTACAGCATGGACACGTGCTGAACTTTTATCTGGCTCCCATCCACAAAGGAGAAAAAATACAAAATCAGACTGGTTATCTACTTAGCTAAAGGAGAAGTGGCTCCCTTAGGAAAAGGCTTTGCTCTCAGAATTTGTTGGAGCAAATGGTTCTGAGCGTGTCTTACAGCCCGATGTGAGCAACGTGTGTGAGAGCACAGTAGATGCCACCCTCAGTCAGAAGAGAAACTTTGAGAGGTGGGAGGATCCCAGCAGAGAGGCACCAATGCCATTACAAGATTCCGGGAAGCTACAGGAAAGTTAAGCGATGAGCAAAGTGGTGCTCTCTTAGCCCAGGTCAAGGACAGGCAGGTGAAGGGGTCTCAGCGAAGGGGCATCTCCACTGCTCCAGTGCCCACGTGGGGGCCGATCGGTCTAGAGAAGCTAGAACCATCAACAGAGTCAGTCAAGCAAGAACTTCCACACATTGCTCTCCCTTCTCTACCCTCACCTGTTCAAACCCAAAAGTCAAAGTTGGCCAGTGGGGGCAGAAAAATGACAAATGAAAAAGAAACCAATTAGCAGGTCCTACCTGGATGGTTCTTCCCTCATAGCTTAGTTAGTAAAGAATCCTCCTGCGATGCAGGAGACCCCAGTTCGATTCCTGGCATGGGAAGATCCCCTGGAGAAGGGATAGGCTACCCACTCCAATATTCTTGGGCTTCCCTTGTAGCTCAGCTGGTAAAGAATTCACCTGCAATGTGGGAGACCTGGGTTCAATCCTTGGGTTGGGAAGATCGCCTGAAGAAGGGAAAAGCTACCCACTCCAGTATTCTGGCCTGGAGAATGTCATGGACTGTATAGTCCATGGGGTCACAAAGAGTCGGACACGACTGAGTGACTTTCACTTTCATATGGAAGATGAATTAATTTTAAATTCAGTTTACAGTTGGACAGGGCATCGTAACTCGTGGAATGAGACTTGGTGATGTAAAGGGACAACAGGATCTTTTATCACTTGGCAACCCACTCCAGTATCTTTGCATGGACAGAGGAGCCTGGCAGGCTCAGTCCATGGGGTCACAAAGAGTTGGACATGACTAAAATGACTTAGCACCACCAGCATCAGTAAAAAGTAGGTAGAAAAAGCCCAAGATAGCACTGGCTTTCACCTGGGAACAGTGGGAGAAACTTCTGATGAATACATTTGACAGAAGTGGAAGACAAGGGACTTCCCTGGTAGTCCAGTGGTTAAGACTCCAAGCTCCCCCATGCAGGGGGCCCAGGTTCGATCCCTGGTCAGGAAACTAGATCCCACATGTCACAACCAAGAATTCGAAGGCAGAAACTAAAAGATTCCAAATGCTGCAACGAAAAAGATCCCACTCGCTGCAACTGAGACCCAGCAGAGTGAAAGAAAGGAGGAACGAGAAAGAGAAGCCAAAAGTAAACCTGCCTTATGATGACTCCCACCTGGGGTCCCACTTGCATCTTGTGGGTTTCAAAACATCCATCTGCTTCTTCCTCTGACTTGAGAAAGAATTTAGTGTGTGTGTGGAAGAGCCAAGATGATTAGGAGATTAAAGAAGATGTCATTCGAACACGCCTACAAGTAAGCTCAGCCTTTCTCAAGACAGGCATTGGATAATCCACTTCAGAGAGAAGCCAAAGAGGACTGCCTTGGCAGCCCAGTGGTTAAGATGCCGCCCTTCCAATGCAAGGGGGCCCAGGTTCGATCCCTGGTCAGGGAACTGAGATTTCCCTCATGATGTGTGGTGTGCCCAAGAAATTTTTTAAAAATTAAAATAAGACTAGAGCTAAGTCAAAGAGCAACCATTAGGGGGAAAAAAAAAAAGAGAAAGGCTAAAGGGTTGAGGGGACAAAATGCAAGCTTTAGAGGTCTGATCTTGGTTTTCTCATCTCTATAATGGAAATGATAATGGCAGAGTGAGAATAAAGGGGGAATTGTATACAAATCTTCAGTGTACAGGAGGCACTCAATAAATGCTTATTTCTGTATGCTCCCGACCTCCAATGGGAGGAGAGCTGTGATCAGATTCTCAGTGAAGAAATTCATTAAAAGCATTTTTGATTTCAATCCCAAATACCTTGAGGCCAAAGTCTGGGTACAGAGAGTCAAATCTTTTAGGATTTATGGAGGTGGGANCTTTCACCTGGGAACAGTGGGAGAAACTTCTGATGGATACATTTGACAGAAGTGGAAGACAAGGGACTTCCCTGGTGGTCCAGTGGTTAAGACTCCAAGCTCCCCTATGCAGGGGGCACAGGTTCGATCCCTGGTCAGGGAACTGAGATTTCCCTCATGCTGTGTGGTGTGCCCAAGAAATTTTTTAAAAATTAAAATAAGACTAGAGCTAAGTCAAAGAGCAACCATTAGGGGGAAAAAAAAAAAAGAGAAAGGCTAAAGGGTTGAGGGGACAAAATGCAAGCTTTAGAGGTCTGATCTTGGTTTTCTCATCTCTATAATGGAAATGATAATGGCAGAGTGAGAATAAAGGGGGAATTGTATACAAATCTTCAGTGTACAGGAGGCACTCAATAAATGCTTATTTCTGTATGCTCCCGACCTCCAATGGGAGGAGAGCTGTGATCAGATTCTCAGTGAAGAAATTCATTAAAAGCATTTTTGATTTCAATCCCAAATACCTTGAGGCCAAAGTCTGGGTACAGAGAGTCAAATCTTTTAGGATTTATGGAGGTGGGAGGAAGCTGGAGGGTTGGACTTCCCTAAGCAATACCAATCTGTGTGCCTTTTTCTGCCACTCACAGGGGTCCCCTCAGCTCCTGGAATAATAAAGAAACACATGGGATGTGTATGTAGTACACACTTCCTCTTGGAAAACCAGGGGAAAAAAACCTTATGGCTTTGATTTTCCAATGTCTTGTTATTTCATCAGCATTGAGAACAGAAATACAAATGAATCAAAATTCATGAAGATGCTCGATTGTTCTGCTTGGATTTTAAACCGAATATATTCCGGGCTATGACTTCTATAGTCACAGGCACAGTTTTCCACAATGTAGGTACTGAAGTGGCATAGCACTTCTAAAAGATTCATCATGGATTCATTATTCATCACTGCCCTTTCCTTACCTATGAGCCTGGTTTCTCAGATGGGCCACACGCTTGCCCACCCCTAGGCACACACGTAGGCTGTTCCTTCTGGCTAAGATAACTTGTCCACCCTTAAACACCATCTCCATCCCCTTAGCCTTCAGGTAACTTAGCCAGATCATCATCATTTCTTAGAAGCCTCCCCTAACCCCTCAGTCCACATTGAAAACCTTATGTGTGCCGTAGCAACCAGTGTGCATGCAGGCGCGTGCTCAATTGCTCAGTCGTGTCTGACTCTTTGCAACCCCATGGACTGTGGCCCACCAGGCTCTTCTGTCCATGGAATTTTCCAGGCAGGAATACTGGAATGGGTTGACATTTCCTCCTCTCGGGGATCCTTCCACCCCAGGGATCGAATCCACATCTCCTGCATTGGCAGGCAGATTCTTTACCACTGAGCCACCTGGGAAGCCCTATCAACCCACACATCCTCCAAAACGGGCTTTGAGGACCCTTAACATCTTTAATAGTCTGTGTTCCTCACTCACTTGTAATATCTATAACAACGGGACCCTGTCTGCCTCTGTATTTACATATCACGTATCTCCGGAACACAGCAAGGTTTGTCCTAAAGTGTTGCTCAGTTAATATACATTTCTAGTCCCACCTGTATGGATTGATTGTCGTAAAAACGAAACCCCAAGGGGAAGAGGCTTGCTGGTTCCAAGCCTCTAAAAACAAAGTTTCTAAAAATGAGTGAAGGGGGAAAAACAGTCTTCACAAAGAATGTTTTGACAGGTACCTCTTAAGTTTGCATTTTCCAAAACCTTGTTCCCTTGCCTGGATCACCTTTCACTGCTTTCCCAATTCTTGCTCTAATACCCAAAACAGGGAAAGGTCATAATTCACAGGAGTGATATTTGCAGATTAAAATAAAAACAGCCACATTCTGCAAGTTAACGCTGACATTTGGCAAAAAAAAAAGTCTCAGCCAGAAAAATATGTGAATGTCGGATGCTTCGCAGGACACGGCCAGATTCCTTTTTTTTCTCCCAGAAATATAACAGGGCAGTCCACATTCTGGTTTGGATGTCTTCCCATTTTCTGGAGTAAAGGGAAATACAATAAAAACCTGGACGATGAGCTCATGGACTACTCGATTTGTCAAGATGTATCTCTTCTAAGTGACTTTAACAAAAAAAAAAGGTTCGAGATGCTTCCAACAGATTTATAAAAAGCAGCAGAGCTCTTCAGAGTTGGGAGGTAATCATAGACCTCCAAGAAAGGGAGGGAGAGGAAAGTTGCTCTGCAACCTCTGGCAAGGAGAGGATGGGAAAGAGAATCAGGTCTGAGGCATGCAGGGAAACTGGGAAGCTCCGATGCCCTGACGCCTGGTACCACCAACTTTTCCTTGGGAGCCACGCGCTACCAGAGTTAACTGTGCTTTTAAACCGTAGTCACCTGGCTGGTGATGAGGTCTGGAGTGTGAAGACTGGCCAGGGGTCCCTGACACTTAATACCTAAACCATTTTCTTCTTCTAAATCTTTTTTCCTTCTGTGTTACACATGTTCAAGACACTATATGATTAGCTATAAAGAAGTAAGTTTTTATATATTGCCTATTACCTTACAACCCCAGAAGAACTTTTAACATTTTAACATATGTCTTCCCTGTCATATTCAAAGGTGCTTGGATACACACACTCATTCTTACAAAATTCAGATATTTATCACAGGTACTGTTTTACCAACTGACTTGTTTGTTTTTTGTTTGTTTTTCCTTTTTTAAACACCAGTAGATAGGAAGATGTCTTGCCTTCTAACACCTATGTTAATTGGGAGACATCACTTCATTTAGCAGTCCCCAGCCTTTTTGGCACCAGGGGCTGGTTTCATGGAAGACAGTTTTTCTATGGATTGGGGGTGAGGAGGATGCTTTCAGGATGATTCAAGCACATGACATTCACTGTGAACTTTATTTCTATTATTATTACATCAGCTCCACCTCAGATCATTAGACATTAGATCCCGGGGGTTGGGGAGCCCTGACTTAATTTAAACACTCTGAACTTCAATTTTCTCATCTCTAAAAATGGCGATAAAAATAGCATCCACCACGTTAGGCACTACATAATAGCTGGCAAATGCCCAGGATGTAGTGAATCCTATATATGTGCAGTGTTCGTGTTTCCATATAATTTCCACGTCGTTTAAAAAATCCTACATAAAGTTCTATTGTATAGATCACTGGTTTAATAAACCATCCCTTTCTGTCAGACATAGGCTCATTTTAAAACATGTTTACAATTCTTTGGCATATTTATCCTCATTTTATTCTGATAATATCCCTGTGGAATTGGTATTAAGAATGCAGACGATAATGGCTAATCTTCTACATTAAGGATTAGCAAACATTTTCTATAAAGGAACAGATGGTAAATGTTTTTGGCTTCACAGGCCTTATGGTCTCTGTCCTGACTACTCAATTCATCCCTTGCCAGAGAAAAATGGCCACAGACAAACATAAGCAAATGGCTGTGACTGTGTTCCCGTAAGTGTTACTTACAAGAATAGGTGGTGGGCAGATTTGGCCAGGGAGCCATAGTTTGCCAATCCCAGTGCACTGAATGGCAGACCCCATTCTAAGAGAACCTTCTGAATAATCTGATTTTATTCTTCCAATGACTCTAGTGGGGTAGACCCGAGTATTAAACCCATTTTGCAGATGGGAAGACCATACAGGGTTACAAAGCAGATACATGGCTGGGTCAGAGCTCACCCTCACTTCTCCCCAACTGCCTGTTCATCTTGCCTAAAAGTGAAAGTGTTACTTGCTCAGTCGTGTCTGACTCTTTGTAACCCCATGAACTGTAGCTTGCCAGGCTCCTCTGTCCATGGAATTCTCCAGGCAAGAATATTGGAGTGGGTTTTCCCTTCTCTAGGGGATCTTCTGGACCCAGGGTTTGAACCTGAGTCGCCTGCATTGCAGATTCTTTGCCATCTGAGCCACCAGGGAATCCTAATCCCTTCTTAATTCTGCTCCCAACCTCTTGAATCCTTTTCTCCAAATTGACTCTCACCTTCCATTCTTCAACACCCTGGGACAAACTGCAAAGTCTTGGTTTATAAGAACAGCAGCAGTGATGGGCAAACCCTCTGATTTCTGGCTTCCAGGTTAAACTGCACACACAGGAAGTGCCTCTCGGAGCCTGGCTGGTGAAGATTGCAAACCCTGTTTCCAGTCCCTTCCTTATCCATTCCAGCAATAAATTCCAAAAATGATCCTGCCCCAGACCCAATGATGTAAAGATTTTGTGCTTATCTGTGAAGCTCTGGTCTCAGAGATCAAAGTCAGAAGTACAGCCCCTGGGGGCCCAGTGGAGAACTTCCAGAAAGATTCATTCACATCCAGTAGGAACTCGCAGCGACCCCAACTCACATATGCACTTTTTATTCTCACCATCAGCCTCTGAGCAGTTCTCTGCAGCCAAGCAGGAGAAAGTCCCCACGCCTTCTCTTAATTTATTGCCCAAAGAGGCAGGGTTAGAACTTTGGAGAGGATCTTGTGCACAAAAGCCAGCTGAGAGTTTCAAAGTTCCGAGGGAGGGTCAGGTGGCAGCCTTTGCTTACATATTTCCAAAATGCAACATCTGATAGGTTTTTTATCCCAGAAAGGCAAGAGGTACCTTAGGATGGCTGTTTCTCTCTAGTCAGTTAATCCAATTGATGACAGGAAGTGACCATAAAGTGTAAATGTCAAAATTAAACCCTCTCTCGATTAGGAAACTAATCACAAAACATTAAGTCTAACCTTCAGTCTTATAGCTACTCAATTAGGCAACCTCTTAGGAATCAGGCATAAATCTTTAGGCCAAGCATCTATTCAAGAATTCCTGTTTCGTCTTTTTCTCCCCCTCTCACTTTTAAGTTTAGAGCATCGTTAATTTCATTGTGTGTTAATATCAAAATATCTACACAAACTCATTATGCACAAATCTACGGGTTAAAAGGAATATGAAACACCGAGGCCCAAAGGATGTTCCCAACTTCATGTAAGGTTTTGCAAAAAAAGAAAACAAACAAACAAAAACAGGAGAAAGGATGTGCTGTGGTCCATTGAGTTTGAGAAATGCTGCATTGTCTTCACTCTTCAGGGAACTCACAAAGTATATTAGCATAATAAAGGCTCTGAGAAGTACTACAGAAAAAGAGAGTGATGGCCCTTTGTTTAACCTAGCACTTTCTACAAAAGGGAAGGGAAGTCGCTCAGTCGTGTCCGACTCTTCGCGACCCCATGGACTTGCGGCCCATCAGCCTCCTCCATCCATGGGATTTTCCAAGCAAAAGTACTGGAGTGGGGTGCCATCGCCTAAGTACCTGGCAAATATTAACATCCCACCGAACTAGTTCAGTGAAATACATTTTAGGAAATCTCATTTTAGAGTAATGCTTATTGCAAGGCCAGATCATCGACTGATGGGCAGTGTTTTACGAATGAAGTTTCATTGTCACTTTTACACTTTCTCTGTACACATCAAAATTTACCCATAGAACATGAATTTCTTTCACAATCAGCAGGAGAAAAAAATAAATGTGTAGATAGGTTCAGCTCAGTTCAGTTGCTCAGTTCTGTTGGACTCTTTGAGACCCCTTGGACTACAGCTCGCCAGGCTTCCCTGTCCTGATGGAGCTTCCCACCTCCTGGAGCTTGCTCAGACTCATGTCCATCGAGTCTGTGATGCCATCAAACCACCTCATCCTCTGTCATCCCCTTCTCCTTCTGCCTTCAATCGTGCCCAGCATGAGTCTTTTCCAATGAATCGGTTCTTTTCATTAGGTGGCCAACGTGTAAATAGGTAGATAGTTGCTATTCAGCTCTGTAAAAATTAATAAAGGGAAATCTCGCTAAAATGAAGTCAAGAAGCCAGAAGGGGGAGCTCTCACGTACTTACCACTCAGGTCAATACAGATCCCAACAGGAATCCAGCAGGAAGTGATACTACTATACTTTACTCCCTCCAGCAGAAGGGGGAAAAAAAAAATCTTCTCCTTGCCTGGCAACAGCTCAGCCAATGGAAAGCCACTATATTTCAAACTCCCAGTTTCCTCCAATGAAATCTTTGTTTATAAGAGCTCCTCCCCGTTTCCCCTTCTCCTCTATAAAAGTTTCCTTTCCTCTGAGAATTGAGCTTGCGTGTGGTTCTCCGTAGTTGCCTGTCCTATGTTGTAATTGTTTCATTTCATTTCAGTTGCTCAGTCGTGTCCGACTTTTTGTGACTCCATGCACTGCAGAACACCAGCCCTCCCTGTCCATCACCACTCCCGGAGTTTACACAACTCATGTCCATTGAGTCGGTGATGCCATCCAACCATCTCATCCTCTGTTGTTCCCTTCTCCTCCTGCCCTCAATCTTTCCCAGCATCGGGATCTTTTCAAATGAGTCAGCTCTTTGTATCAGGTGGCCAAAGTATTGGAGTTTCAGCTTCAACATCAGTCCTTCCAATGAATATTCAGGACTGATCTCCTTTAGGATGGACTGGTTGGATCTCCCCGCAGTCCAAGGGACTCTCAAGAGTCTTCTCCAACACCACAATTCAAAAGCATCAATTCTTTGGCACTCAGCTTTCTTCACAGTCCAACTCTCACATCCATACATGACTACTGGAAAAACCATAGCCTTGACTATGTGGACCTTTGTTGGCAAAGTAATGTCTCTGCTCTTTAACATGCTGTCTAGGTTGGTCACTTTTCTTCCAAGGAGCAAGCGTCTTTTAATTTCATGGCAGCAGTCACCATCTGCAGTGATTTTGGAGCCCAGAAAAATAGTTTGACACTGTTTCCACTGTTTCCCCATCTATTTGCCATGAAGTGATGGGACCAGATGCCATGATCTTCGTTTTCTGAATATTGAGCTTTAAGCCAACTTTTTCACTCTCCTCTTTCACTTTCATCAAGAAGCTCTTTAGTTCTTCTTCAATTGTTTGCTACTTCCAAATCAATCCATTTGTCTGGTTAAAAATAACTTCTGTTTTATTGTTCAAGGTTAACACCTCTGAACCTATTCAGAAGTCTGAAAGCAGTTTAATGCATATGATCATCTCTGTGTCACTTATATTAACAAAAAATTAAAAACCCTATGTATATCCATACAATGGAATATTATTCAATCATTTAAAAAGGCAATGTCAGAATTCTTAATGACACAGGACATACCTATGTTATAATGCTAAGTAGAAATTGTGAAACAGAATTATGTATTATTTCTTAACTATGAAAAAATGCTTGTGTCCACAGACAAAAGAAAAAAAGAAAGCAATATGGATTAACTGAGAGTATCCCTGGATAGTTGAATTATGATTTATTTCACATTTTTCTTCACGCATTTAGATTTTTATAGTAAGCATAAGTTTGGAAGAAAATTGATTTTGCAGTTTACAGCATACAGTTTCATANACAGGTTCATATAACAGGGAAGGGAAAATATATTTGCATGCCAGATTAAATTAATTATGCTATAGAATTACAGTGTCAACAAATACTAATTGTCGTTTGAGAAGAGGGAGATGAGGGAGCTAGGATTCCTCAAAAGTCAGCTTATAGTTTTTTTCAGATTATTAGAGGATAGGCTTGCCAGGTTTGGCAAATAAAAATATAAGACCCTCAGTTAATTGAATATTATGTCATTGAATTTTTTGCATTTGTAAAAGAAAATTATTATTGCATTGGAGCAAGAAGGAGACTAATAAAACCCACAGAAATTGACTATGTGATTGCAAATATCTTAGTGACAAAATATATAATGGAGTGATCCTAACAGAAGAAATACCCTTGTATCATGTTTTTATGTCACTGTAAAAGTTTATTTAGTATCCAAAATATATATTATATATATATGCGGTTTTCAAAAAAAATTTTTAGATGAGTATATCCCATGCAACATTTGGAATATGTTTATATTAAGAAAAATATTGGTTATTTCAAATTTGACTGTACATCCTATTTCTTACCTGGTAACCCTACAGGGGTGGGCACATGCCAAGCAATCTGGGAAGATGACATCCCAGGTGAGCACACAGATTGATTTTGATACTATTCCATTTTTTTACAGCACAAACGTGGGCAGAGGCTGGGTTTAATCAGTTGGATATGTAGCTCCACCTGGGAAAGTAGCATTCCTTTTGCAATTAGGGCTCTTAACCTCTAGCCCATTCATCCAATCAGCAAAGCTTGTGGATCACCTACTCTGTACTGGGCACAGTGATGGATACGAGGTGGGAACATGTGGATAGTGTGGATAGTGTGGATACGAGGTGGGAGCATGGAAGTGACAAATAGGACAGTTGGTGTGTTTAGGTGAATTTGACCACCTTGGGGGTCTAGTCAATCTTTCAGGATATGTTTGTGTTCCCTTTTATTAAGGAGGGGCTCCCACTCCCCCATTCTTCCTTGTACTCTCAGACAAGATTGGGCATGTTCAGGATGGCATGGCCATAGATTTCCCTGTACACCAGAAAGAAGGAGCGATAATACTGGGGCATGCATCTCTCCTTCAGACACACACACACACACACACACACACCATACTCATTTCACCATCATGCTTACATTTGAGGGGCTGGAATAGGAGGAAGGATCAGGGCCCTGGACTTGACCTGAGGAAAACTGTCAAAAGGGAGGTGGATGACATCATAGCAAATGCCATCCACATCCCAGCTTTCCTTCGAGCATGTCCTGCAGTGGGCATGGGGCGCTTTCTCCTCTACGATGTCAGGGAGCCAGGTCTCCTGTGCCCATGTGTTCTGAGGCCAGGGGGACTGGATGTAGAGCCAGACAGAGTTGGGGGGGAAAGGAGGGGATGACTAGCATGGTTGTCACAAGACTGTTGGTCAAGGGACAAGCCCCCAGCTAGTCCACAACCCGCCTACAAAGGGAAGTGGATTAGCGGCTCACTTTCAATCAGGCTGAGTTACGAGCTCAGCGATTTGTGGGACGTTTACATGAACCAGAAGATGTGTTATCTGATGAAAATTGCTTCATTTAATATCCTAGCTTGACAGGCAAAGAACTGTACCTCTCTGGGAGAATCTGCCAGGGTGAATGATTTTTTTTTTTCTAAGTCCCTGGACATGTTTATCCTCACTTTACCCAGCAAAGAACAGAAAAACAGTTTTGGAGTCTGGTGGGCAGTCTGCCATTGGGCTGTGGACCCCGGGAGGCCTCAAAATATCCACTTTCATTGCATTACCCAAAGGCAGCCACACTCAACCTATACCCTGGGATATGAGTTGTCCGATTGGAGGTTGTAAGAGAGGAAGCCAGTCAAGCACAGCTCAAAGCCTGGCTGTTGATGAATTATGATTCAGCACAGAGTTTAAAAAAAAATTAAAGATATAAAAATAGAGGCTTACCATGAGGGCCCTGTGTTTCCACAAGCTTTTTATTCATTAATTTCAGACAAAGCTACTGAGGGCTTGCCAGGCCATTCACAAATTTAGCGTGCATCAGAATCACAGGTAGGGCTTGTACATTTCAGGTTGCTGGGCTCCACTGTCAGTTTCTGACTCAGTGGGTTTGGGGTAGAACCCAAGAATTTGCATTTCTTACAAGTTTCCACATGTGGCCACAAACCATACTTTGAGAGCCACTCTGCCAGGAGCATGGAAAACAATGTCACCTGGAATCTCCTTGCCCCATAAGTGCTATGCAAGACAGGCTCAAAGCCCCCATCCATGCCTCAGAGAAACCTAAACCCCACCTAGGATGTCTGCCACTTCCAGGGAACTTATGATCTCACTGTCACCTTGAATGTCAGGGATTAACTTCTACTGTTTGTTAATCACTCTGTTTTCTTCTTCTTCTTTTTTTTTTAATACAGTCCACCCTTGTATAAATTTTGCCCTTTCTCTTATTTCAGATCAAGTAAAATAAAAAAAAATAATAATCTCATAAGGTTTCTGGTTACATTACAGTTTTTATTTAGAACTAAAAGATACTAGCAGGGTTTACATTGCAGACATGCAAAACAGTTAAAATTAATACTTAGACATCCCTGATGTCCAATATCTCTAACCACCTCCCACCACTGGAGGATCACGTCCCTGGCCCTTCCCTAGCCCTTTGCTGTGTGTCAGACTTTCCCCAGCTCCTCCTTCTGTTTCTACCCCTTCCATCTCTTCTTCTCATCCCTGCCCCACTCCCCGCTCTAGGCTCCACCTCTTGGAGTTCCAGATCCTTCATACTCCATTTCACTGAGGATGCCCATCTCTCTAGCTTTACTTCCATACTCAGATCCAGCTCCATTTCTGCATATCCAAAGTTGGGCGAGTTCTAAGCAAGACAAAAGGCTTTACTTCTGGCAGGAATGTTGCTAGAGTCACTCACAGTCCACCCTGTTCCCCTCCTTCATGGGTTGTTGCTGTTGTTGTTGTTCAGTCGCCAGGTCATGTTCGACTCTTTGCGACCCCATGGGCTGCAGCCTTCCAGGCTTCCCTGCCCCTCGCCATCTCCCAGAGTTTGCCCAATGCTCATGTCCATTGCATCCGTGATACCATCCAACCATCTCATCCTTTTCAATCTCCTTATTCTTCAAGGATAAAGAGATGAATAATAGTACATGTCTGGGCCAGGCTAACAGAGAAATGACACCTGTCACATTATTCCAGGATTAGTGTGTATTTTCAAGTACTAGAACCTAAGTAACTATTGAGAGCTCTGGGATGAAAGTCAGAGGACAAGAACAACAGTTCTAGCTATAGAAACCATGGAGAACTTCCTAGAGGAGGCAACACTTAAGCTGAATTTTAAAGGATAACTGGAATTCACCTCTTATATAAAGTGGGAAGTGTAATCCCAGAAGAGAGAACAGCATAAGGATGAAGATACACTGTTAACAATTTCCTTTAAGGGAATTCTCACACTCATTTTTCCCCCATGTTCATCACCTTCTGCTACAGATGATAAGAACTAGTTTTAGGCCTCCTGTGGCAAATGCTGTCAATAGGCTCCAACTCCTTTAGCAAGTGTGAGCACTCAACAGCCATCACTATTTTCAGCTTTGAACTTTGGGTCAAATTCCAAGATAGAGGAGTCCTTTTTTATAATTCCATTACACTGGTGAGCAATTATTGAACACCTACTGCTTAAGAATCTGTGCATGCTGAGCGTGTAGAGAAGAGATATTTGAGACATCACACCTACTCCAAGGGTCTGAAACATAACTGAGGGGGCAAGGTGTCTCCAGTCTTCACAGTGAATGAGCATACTATGAAGCTGTGTGGTCGTCACTAAACCACAGTGCTGTACTGTGTTGTCATCTGTATCATGGAGACAGAGCGTGTTTGGAGATAGAAAGAGGGGGAAATGATGAAATGTCTGTATATTTACCACGGCCTTTTCAATTGCACATAACAGAAATCCACCACCCCCCCCTCAAAAATAATATTGTCTCACACAATATTATTTCCATATAAGAGGAAATCAGCACAACGAAGGAAACTATAAGCAAGGTGAAAAGACAGCCTTCAGGATGGGAGAAAATAATAGCAAACGAAGCAACTGACAGAGAATTAATCTCAAAAATATACAAGCAGCTCATGCAGCTCAATTCCAAAAAAATAATTGACCCAATCAAAAAAATGGGTCAAATAACTAAACAGACATTTCTCCAAAGAAGACATACAGATGGCTAACAAACACATGAAAAGATGCTCAACATCACTCATTATCAGAGAAATGCAAATCCAAACCACAATGAGGTACCATTTCACCCTGGTCAGAATGGCTGCCATCAAAAGGTCTACAAACAATAAATGCTGGAGATGGTGCAGAGAAAAGGGAAGCCTCCTACACTGTTGGTAGGAATGCAAACTAGTACAGCCACTATGGGGAACAGTGTGGAGATTCCTTAAAAAACTGGAAATAGAACTGCCATACAACCCAGCAATCCAATCCCACTGCTGGGCATACACACTGAGGAAACCAAAATTGAAAGAGACACGTGTACCCCAATGTTCATTGCAGCACAGTGTATAATAGCCAGGACATGGAAGCAACCTAGATGTCCACCAGCAGACGAATGGATAAGAAAGCTGTGGTACATATACACAATGGAATGTTACTGAGCTATTAAAAAGAATGCATTTGAAGCAGTTCTAATGATGTGGATGAAACTGGAGCCTATTATAGAGTGAAGTAAGTCAGAAAGAAAAACACTAATACAGTATATTAACACATATATATGGAATTTAGAGATGGTAATGATGACCCTATATGCAAGACAGCAAAAGAGACACAGACATAAAGAACAGACTTTTGGACTCTGTGTGAGAAGGCGAGGGTGGGATGATTTGAGAGATAGCACTGAAACATGTATATTGCCATATGTGAAATAGATCACCAGTCTAGGTTTGATGCGCAAGACAGGGCACTCAGGGCTGGTGCACTGGGACGACCCTGAGGGATGGGATGGGAAGGGAGGTGGGAGGGGGGTTCAGGATGGGAGACACATGTCCACCCATGGCTGATTCATGTCAGTGTATGGCAAAAACGACTACAATACTGTAAAGTAATTAGCCTCCAATTAAAATAAGTTAACAAACCAAAAAAAGGAGGAAATCAGGCATGGATGGATCAAGGTGATCATCTGACTGCTGAAAAGTGATCATCCAGATTCTAATTCTCTTTTTTAATTGAAGCATAGTTGATTTACAACGTTACATGAGTTTCAGGTGAACAGCAAAGTGATTCAGTTATACATATATACCTATTCTTTTTCAGATTCGCTTCCCTTAATAGGTTATTACAAAACACTGAGTACGGCTCCCTGTGCTGCACTGTAGGTCCTTGTTGGTTACCGATTTTGCACATAGTTATGTGTATATTTATCTCTAATTTCTCCCTCCCCCCTTCCCCTCTAGTAGCTGTAAGTTTGTTTTCCGTCTGTGAGTCTATTTCTGTTTTGCATATAAGTTCATATGCATCATTTTTAAAAATTCCACATATAAGTTATATTTATGATACTTGCCTTTGTCTAACTTACTTCACTTAGGATGATAATCTCTGTTTATCCACGTTGCTACAAATGGCATTCATTCATTTTTATGGTCAAGTAGTATTCCTCTATATAAATATACCACCTCTTCTTTATATATTCATCTGTTGAGAATACTCTTTATCTCCAGCCTCTGTTTTCCTTTGTTTCAGGTTTCTTCTTAAGCAAACTCATTCCTTTAATTGCTCCAAAATGTTAACACTTACCTCTTAGATACTTCAGCAGAAAAGACTTTCTCTCTCCTAGCAGCATCATCAAAAATCCATGGACTAACCTCCATGGGTTTTTCGTGGACTAACTATGAAACCAATCTCCATAGCCAGGGGAATGCTGGCTCTAATTAGCCAAGTCCAAGACACACATCTTCCTATCCTGGGAGACAGTGGTGACAGCTGACCCTATGTGAACAACCAGGACTAAAACAGGCAGAGCAGGGGAGCTAAGGGAGGTGGCCCATCAAAGAAAAGACATCAGACAGGCAAAACCAACAGGTATGCAGCCACTTAAAGTGTAAAATGTGAATTTTTTTACTATCAAGTGTGAGAGGTTATCATCAGTCCCGCAGTGAGTTATCCCCAGGTCACTGCCACCAGAGTCCCTGTACAGCAGTGACCAGAAACATGCCACTGACCTCAGACTCAGGTCCATGTTCTAGCTGCCCCACTTAGCACCTGGGCGACCTTGGGGAAGCAGGTTCAACAACAGTATTTATCTATGAGATTAATAGGGATTGAAGAGCGTGGACGAGTACCTCTGCTGTTTTATGTTTTACTTATTTTTACTGCTAAAATTATATGTGCAAATTTATGCATCCATAAAGATGCATTTTTTCCTGGTTAAAGGATCCATACCTTTTTTCAGATTTTCCAAGGGATTTGTGATGAAAAAAAACCTCCCTACTCCTTTGAGACAATGGTCCCCCAGTGTGGACCTACCCTGATCACGTGCAGGGAGGAGGGGTTTGCACACAGTTGGTCCCAAGAAAGTTTCAGTCCTCTTGTCGCTTTTCTGGGCTGGTAAAAATCTCAGGGCTTAACCTATTCACAGGACAGGAATAGAGATGCAGATGTAGAGATCTTGGGTTGGGGCAAGGAGGGGAGGGTGGGACGAAATGGGAGAGTAGGACTGACATGTATCCACTACCACGTGTGAAATAGACAGCCAGTCGGAAGCTGCTATGCAGCACAGCAGGCTCAGCTCTGTGCTGTGATGACCTAGAGGGGCGGAGGTGGGTGGTGAGTGGGAGGGAGGTTCACGAGGGAGGGGATGTATGTATACAGCACGCTAAAAAGCAAAGACATTACTTTGCCAAACAAGGTCCATCTAGTCAAAGCTATGATTTTTCCAGTAGTCATGTATGGATGTGAGAGTTGGACTATATAGAGAGCTGAGTGCCCAAGAATTGATGCTTTTGAACTGTGGTGTTGGAGAAGTCTCTTGAGAGTATCTTGGACTGCAAGGAGAGCAAACCAGTCAATCCGAAAGGAAATCAGTCCTGAATATTCATTGGAAGGACTGATGCTGAAGCTGAAACTCCAATCCTTTGGCCATGTGATGCGAAGAACTGACTCATTAGAAAAGACCCTGATGCTAGGAAAGATGAAGGTGGGAGAAGGGGACAACAGAGGCTGAGATGATTGGATGGCATCACTGACTTGATGGACATGAGCTTAAGTAAGCTCGAGGAGCTGATGACAGACAGGGAAGCCTGGCGTGCTGCAGTCCATGGGGTCGCAGAGTCGGACACAACCGAGCTACTGAACTGATAGCTGATTCACTGCTATTGCACAGCAGAAACATACACGACATTGTAAAGCAGTTATACTCCAATAAAAAAAAATTTAAAAAAACTAAAATGAAACCTCAGGATTTCTTTGCAAGGGAGCCTTAAAGCTCAGATCCAAGCTTTCACACAAGCCTTGGGTGTTTCTCAGGGCCATCTGGGCACCCGTTTTGCCTCAGTTGTCTTGGGTTCATTAGCACAAGACTGCATCGGATGAATCTTCTTCAATTCTTCAACTTAAACAAGAGACGGGCTCCAGACCTCTGAAGAAATAGCTTTGCTGGGCATCCATCACTTTGTCAGATTCCTGAGAATATGAAGTACCAGCACATACTTTGTGGTAGCCCACATTTGAGAGCAGACCATGTAGGCACCGAGCTAAACAGGTCTTCAATTTCAATTAGAAACCCTGTCCAGATAACCCGGAGAGGGGGAGGGAGAGGTGGTGTAGTATTAGCTGGGNGGGGGGCGGGGAGGGTGCGGGGGTTGATGGAAACACGGGGTCTCTGAAATCTCCACCGCTCTGCCCTTTGCCCTTCCATCCGTGCCTCCCTCATCTCCTCTGACTCCCTCCCACTGCCACCAGACAGCCCCCTCCCACCACACAGTGGAGGGGAGGCTCGGTGGGGTGGAAGCCGTAGGGTGGGTAGGGGAGAGCCCTGGTGTAGAAAGACCGCTGCACTGGAGGGACCAACGCAGGGAAAATCAGAGAAGGGCAGGCTCTGCTATCTGCTTCCAATACAAGGCTTTTTCAAATATTAACAAAACACACAGGTCCGTTTCATAAGAGACATGGGTTTCATCCCCGGGCTACGAAGATTCCCTGGAGGAGGGCATGGCAGCCCACTCTAGCATTCTTGCCTGGAGAATCCCGTGGTCAAAGGAGCCCGATGGGCTACAGTCCATGGTGTCGCAAAGTCAAACATGACTGAAAGCGACTTAGCACGGACGCATGCACGCACGCGCCAGTCCCTTTGGCCTGTCCAGTCAAGAGGATCTTTGCATCCAATTCTCCGCTTTCTGCCAGAATCAGAATCATACAGCGATGCTCTTTGCTACGTGATTTTGCAGGTCTCCACTGACTTCCCGGTACCTAGAACTGTGCCTGCCACATGGTACGTTCACGGGAAATATTTACCGGAAGAAAGCAAGGCAGAGACTCCGCCCTCCGTAAACGAGGACTTGCCATTATTGATTTAGAATCACATAGAGACCAGTCCAGATCCAACTCATTTCAAAGCCTATGACAGTCCCCTTATCCCACGACCTCTTATTTAAGAATGTGAAAGTGTTAGTCGCTCAGTCGTGTCTGACTCTTTGCTACCCAGTGGACTGTAGCCCAGCAGGCTCCTCTCTCCATGGGATTCTCCAGGCAAGAATACTGGAGTGGATTGCCATGCCCTCCTCCAGGGGATCTTCCAAACTCAGGGATCAAACCTGTGTTTCCTGAGTCTCAGGCAGATTCTTCACTGTCTGAGCCACTGGTGAAGCCCATTTAAGTATATGTATGTTGAGAGTTCTGTCCCTCAAGCCAGGAGCCAAAAAGTAAGGGATGAGGCATGCATGATCTACTGAATACAAAAAGAAAATCATAAAACTTCTAGATTAGCTCATTTTTCAAAATTTCTACCTATCTCTGTATATGTTTTAGAATGTACAAAGTTTACTACTACAACAATTCATATACATACCCTATTACATATCATATATATTCTATATTGGACATGTTTAAAGATTTCTTAATGATTAGGTACACGATCAAAAAGTATAGATATTATCAATAACAGGCTGGACAATTAAATTGTGATATGCATTGTATAACAGAATGCTATGCAAATTAATAAATACTGCTGCACAAAACAACACGGATGAATCTCAGACGTAATATAAAGTAAAAAAATGACCAGATGCAAAATAGTGTCTTTATGATGCCATTTATATAACGTACAAAAACAGGCCAAACGCAGTTCTAGCATTAGAAGTTGGAATCACAGTTAACTTTGGGCAGGAAGGTGGGTGGAAACTGGGAAGAAGGATGCTGGGGGAGCATCTGAGGTGTGGTAAAGTTTTATTTCTTCATCTGGATGGCAAACACTTGGGTGAGCCAACTTTGTGATAGTTCTTGGAGGTATACACTGGTGCCGTGTGAACGTTTTATATATATGTATTGCTATGCATCGATAAAAAAGGTCAATGTGTCCATCATAGACAGAAGAGGCCTGCACAGGTTTGTTACTTTCCCCACTGAGTGATAGTCTCTAACTCCTTACCCCTTGGACCTGATGTGATAATGTTTGGGTGACTCAATGTGGAGTTTCAGAGCAAAATCACCCATCAGAGGAGTCTGGATTTGCCTGGAAATGGCCAGGCCCTAGAACCCCCACCACGCTCTGTCACTGGTGGGGCACACCCTCAGAAGATCCCCTGGAGTAGGAAATGGCAACCCACTCTAGTACTCTTGCGTGGAAAATTTCATGGACAGAGGAGCCTTGTGGGTACAGCCCATAGGGACACACCCTCGGCTGGGTTACAAGGGCTCCTTTAGGCACTGCAGGGTGGAGGATGCCGTGGGAGCCCCTGCTCCCAGCAGAAGGGCAGATTCTTTCTTGAAGGGAGTTCCAAGTGGCACACCTCTATAGCGGTTACACTGAGGACCTTGGCTGACCTTCTGGGATTTGCAAGATTAGGACCTAAGAATCCATGTAGCTTCTGCCTGAGACTCTTGGAATAAGGACTCTCGGAAACCTGAGCTTCCTGGCTGCTCTGAGACTGCCATATTGTGGGGAAGCCCAAGTTAGCCATGTGCAGAGATACATGGAAGGAAAGACAGATGAGTAGGCAGCAGCCTCATCTGTTTCTAGTCTGAAACACGTGACATGAAGAAACCATCTCAGGTTTTCTGACCCCAGTAGACACCATATGGAGAAGAAACAAGGAACCAAGCTAACAGTCAGATCCAAAGCCCCAGACATATGGCTCCTGGCAAACCTTCCCAGCCATTTCAGTATTTGAGTCACTTCAGCTAAGACCTCAGTTGTTTTGGAATGTGAGTGAGCCATCCTTCCTCTGCCATGACTGAATTCAATCCCTGGGTCAGGAAGATACCCTGGAGTAGGAAATGGCAACCCACTCCAGTATTCTTGCGTGGAAAATTCCATTTAGGGAGAAGCTTTGTGGGCACAGCCCATAGGGTCGCAAAGAGTTAGAAATGATTGAGTGAGCATGCACACGCACATAAGCTTGGGGGTAGCGTTTTAAGAACAGCATTGCATCACTGGCACAGATTATTTAAACGAAAAAAATGTTTGGAGATCTTGCTAGTCTAAGCCACATGGATATGTCATTGAAGGAAGGAATTGTCTTCTCCTTGGGTAATCAGAACCTCTAGTGCCTAAGGTTTAAAAAGAATGCCTGTGATTATGAATAATAGCGTAGCACATTCATTGTACTGTTTACCAGCTAGAGCATGTGGCTTTACTTTTCTGGGCTTCAGTGGGCTCGTTAGTAAAATGGAAAAAATGAATGACCTTGAAGGAGACAAAGCATCTGAAATACTTAGCATGTCGCCCAGCACAGAAAAAAGGCTCAGCCAACATTCGTTATCATCCACGCCATCATCGTGATGTCAGTCTTCCCATCTGGCAAAAGGAGAAGAATAAAGCTTATTCCATCCACCTGTCTGCGTGGAAAGGTTCAGATGGAGTCCAGAGCTCACAATCAGCCAGCCACAGAGGCCAAATTCTTTCCATCCACTCCCCTGCCCCAAAGGTAGTGGACTTGATCCTGTCCAAGAAGGGAGCTTTGTGCTGAACCCCAGCCTCCCAGCCAGCAAAAAGCAAGTTCGGAAAGGTCAGGAATTTCGGGAAGGCTCTTCAGAGCTGGCACATTTTCCAAACTGCGCTAAACAGTCTGGGCCGATGGAAACACGCATCCCTGTCTCCCCCCAGCCCGGGCACCATCAGACGCCGTGATCTGCACATCTCAGTGCATAGCTGTGCTACGTGATTCCAAGCTGGAGTGTTGATCAGAACCACACCCCCGTGTGCCAGAGCCGCAGAGCTGGGCTGGAAGGCCTCCAGGCACAAGCTCCTCTGGCCAGATCAGCCTTTCTTTAATCCTGAGCAAACCCTCAAATGTGGCTTGTGGTACTTTAAGAAGTTCTGGTCTGGCTTGCTCACTCTTGAGATCTGCGTGGGGGAAGGAGAGAGGAAAAAAAAAAAAAAAGCTGGCCAAAGAAGTGGTTGCAGACGGTATACTCGTATTTCTGAATCGCTTTCTAATCCTTCTTACCGGTCTCCCCCTCTCAGGAGCATCATGAGGTTAAATATTGCACTTGGTTATTATTTATTTTGTCTTGTGTCTCTGGTTTTGAGAAGGTAAGTGTCTTCGTTATCCTCCCAACAGGAGGAAATGGGATTTGAAATGGCTGTTTATGGCTCATACATGGATTACGGGGTTGCAATGCATCACTCTCACTCCCTGCCTCTATAACTTGCAGAGCGGGGAAGGGGGGAAAAAAAGAGTTTCTATTGTCATAGTAGGAGAATTAGAATAGTGTTAGTTAAGGAAACTAGCACTCATGAGGCCAGGTGACACCCTGCTGTCTCCTTTCATCCTTACAATAGCCCCGTGACCTAGAAAGGTGGGGTTATGAGCCCCATCTTACAGAGGAGAAAGTGGAGGCTCAGAGACGGGAAGTGGCTTGCCCGTGGTCACACAGCAAATATCTGGCAAAGGCTGGATTTGAATCCAGGTCTCAAACTCCCAAGTTTCCAGTTAATGCTCCAAAGACAGCTCTACATTTCTAGCTGTAATTTAGGTCCCAAGGGCTTCCCAGGGGGCACAGTGGTAAAGAATCCACCTGCCAATGCAGGAGACATGGGTTCAATACCAGGCTTGGGAAGGTCCCCTGGGATAAGAAATGGCAACCCACTCCAGTATTCTTACCTGGAAAATTCCATGGACGGAGGAGCTTGGCAGGCTACAGTCCATGAGGTCAAAAAGAGTCAGACATGACTGAGCATGCACACGCACACAAAAGGAATAAGAGCTTTGTTTCACTGCAGAGGACGAAAGACGACGGATAAAGGTGAACGCCAGAGGGTCCCTGAGTCCTCGGGTTCCGCTCTTCCTACTCTATGGTCGGGCCTCCCTGGCGGCTCAGCGATAAAGGATCCACCTGACAATGCAGGAGGTGTGGGCTCAATCCCTGGGTCGGGGAAAATCCCCTGGAGTAGGAAATTGCACCCCACTCCAGTATTCAGAGGAGCCTGGTGGGCTACAGTCCATGGGGTTGCACAGAGTCGGACACGACTTAGTGACTTAACAACTCTACGGTTTCCCAGAAGCAGCCTGCTTTTGCGAGCCTTATTTGGCCGTGGGTTGACCTCTTACATCCTTGCACGTTGAGCACTGAAGGACAAACAGCCTCAGAAGCTTTCATTTCAAGTCTTTGGACCATGGGGAGGCTAGTCGAGGACTCCTGGAATTTCCAGTTTGGCTCCATGATGACTGTCTCACCAGCACCCTGGTTTCTGTGGAGATGAGAGCATGTTGGCAGCCACATAGGGAGGTGTTATGGGGACACTGTTGATGGCTTGACAGGACTGGGACAAAGAGACACAATGTATCCAGCCTCAGGCAGGGGGAATCGGAGGGGACCTGAAGTAGTCTAAACATGCGGTTTGTCTGCTCAGCTCAATGACCTCATCATCTCCCTCCCAACACCCTTGGCACCACCAGCCTAGCAGGTTTGGTGGACAAGAAGATGCACCTTCCAGATCCTTCTTCAAGGAAGGACTTGTCCAGCTGTAGGGAATGGGGTCAACAAATGACCCCCAGAAGTCAGTCCCCAGATCTCTCTCAGCTGCCACCTAGCCCAAGGTCATGCCCTTCTAGGGACAGCTTCCAGTGGCAACTGAGCAGGATGGAAATTTATATAGGCCTAGCCAGTTTGGCCTGATACAGGCCACTCAATGTCTGCTTCCAGAACACCTACAACACGGATGCCTAAATTCTTCCAATCTCCAACCAATCCTACTTTTCCGTATGCCAGCCCTTGCCAAATGATGTACCAGTATTTCCTTTGACATACTTTGACATAAGTATGCATCACCTAACTGTTTACCCAGGAGCTAATTCCATCTTGAATGTGTCAGAAAGATTGCCACTGTCATAAGACAGGCATTAATTTCTTGGGTAGTTTGGGCTAAGAATAGTAAAGCTAGCAGAGTCCTATCATTTTTTTTAAGATTTTTTTTTAAAAATGTGGACCATTTTTAAAGCATTCATTGAATTTGTTATAATATTGCTTCTATTTTATGTTTTGATTTTTTGGAGAAGACAATGGCAACCCACTCCAGTACTCTTGCCTGGAAAATCCCATGGACGGAGGAGGCTGGTAGGCTGCAGTCCATGGGGTCACGAAGAGTTGGACACTTACTGAGCGACTTCACTTTCACTTTTCACTTTCATGCATTGGAGAAGGAAATGGCAACCCACTCCAGTGTTCTTGCCTGGAGAATCCCAGGGACGGCAGAGCCTGGTGGGCTGCCGTCTATGGGGTCCCACAGAGTCAGACATGACTGAAGTGACTTAGCAGCTTAGCAGGCATGTGGGATATTAGCTTCCCGATTAGGGATTGAACCTGCATCCCCAGCATTGGGAGGCTGAGTCTTAACCACTGAACCACCAGGAAAGTCCCATAGCAAGGCCTTATTAACCCAGAACCTTGCACACCCAATCTCATTTTATCTCCACAGTAGCCTTCAGCAAGATAAGATTATCCCCATTCTACCAAGGAGGAGACCGAGGCTCAGAGAAGTGGAGTGAGTTATCCTCAAGAATTCAAAGTTTAGTTTTCTACTTCTAAACATGGCTGCCCAAGCACATGTCTTCCAGAAGACCTGCTCAACAGATATTCCTCAGGGTAGAATCTTGGGAAAGTGAGGTCAGAGAAAGGTAGTGTGGCTTAATAGCTAATAATTCAGTCATGGTACTAGACAACCTGAGCTCCAATCTCATGCCGATCACATATCAGCTCTGTGACATTAGCCCTGTGATGTAACCTCTCTGAGCCTCAGTCTACTTATCTGGAAAATGGGAGAACGAGGGCAGTTCCTACCTCCAAGTATCGCTCTAAGGACTGAAATGCTAAAGCAATGCCTGGTACAGAGAAAATCTTCAATAAACACTGGATGAAATTATTAGAGAATAATTGCTGGAGATGAATTACTCCTACAGGTCTCAACCAGAAGAAAGTGTTGTGAATCTCAGTTTATGCATCTGTATAGAGGGACTCCTTACAGGATTCTTATAAAGGTTAAGAAAATAGTATATGTAAAGGGTCTTGGACAGATTTGCTGCTCAATAAATGAATACAGTACGTGAGTAAAATGGCTGGAGTTTTTATCCTCTGTAAATCTGCAAAGGTACCAAGTGCGTGCGTGTGTGCGCACTCAGCTGTGTCCAACTCTTTGCAACCCATCGACTGTAGCCTGCCAGGCTCCTCTGTCCATGGAACTTTCCAGGCAAGAATATTGGAGTGGGCTATCACTTTCTACTGCTGGGGACCTTTCCAACCCAGGGATCGAACTCGCATTTCTCGAGTCTCTTGCACTGGCAGTTGGATTTTTTTTTAACCACTGCTCCACCTGGGAAGCCTTCCAACAGAAGAACAAAATTGTTCATTTGCCAGTGATTTGGCTTCACAGATGAACAAAAAATGTGTTTATTTCACTTTGGGGGCAGAATGTTTACAACTCATCACAGGAACGTTGATGATCCCATGGTGAGGATGGTCCCTAGAGCTGATCAAGAGGAGACCCTGACCCAGACTCCCTCAGCATTGGACCCCCTTCCTTGAAATATTTCTAGGTGCCCCCTGATGCCAGGGAGCAACCAGGACTGGTTCTGCTGTCTGAGCAGATGGCTCTGAGTCTGGATGGGACCCACTTGGGTCCTAGTCTCTAATATTCCTCTTTTGGCTCTCTCTGACCCTTGAACCCATGCATGAGGTCAAGAAGATGCCTTGAGGAACCCCAGAACTTGCACTTCTAGGGTTATCACAGAACCCCATGGCTGGTCCCAGTTCCAGGAGGGCAACCTGGGGTACAGACCACTGCCCTACCCCAGACCTGTGTGGTATTTCTTTCATGGAATCATGCCACCAGAATGGTCCTGACATGTTGATTTTGAGTAACTCAAATTATTTATATAGGCAGGGCCCTGCAAAACATATTTACCCAGGACTCCATATACTCTAGATACAGCCCTACATGGGGTTAGAATTTTTGATCAAAAATTTTTAATTTTTGATTCATGTTTTAAATTTATTATTTGGGCCATGGGGCTGGAAGGATCTTAGTTCCCCGACTAGGGACTGAACCAGGCCACAGCAGTGAAACCACCAGGTCCTAACCACTAGGCATCCAGGGAATTCCCTGGGTATTCCTTTATATAAAGATAATTGTCTTTTATCATATTAAATGGGGAAGAGAAATGGGCATTTAAGGGATGGCTTAGGAAATCGTTTCAAAACAAGAATTAAACACATTCAAAGTGAAATAAAGGAAGTGGACTTTGGTAGTGAGAAGTGCAAGATCCTCTGATCTGGTCCAGTTCCTTACAGACAGGGAAACTGAGGCCCAGAGGGTGAAGGTGAGTTGCCCAGAGTTGCCCAGCAGTATCTGGGCTAGATTCTATGCTGGCAGGATGCTCGGACTTGCTGACAAGCACAGTAATTGATTGATAATAAAACCAGTCACCCATGGCCTAAGACCGCGTTTACAACCCTGATGTTAATGGACCCAAGAGAGGAAAAGGGTGCTGGTAACCACTTTCCCCTCATCTCCCGGGGCTAATAGCTTTATGGAGGTTGTAAACTACTGAGTATTTCAATGATGAGCGTGACCTCCCTTTGGCCAAATGACCCACCCTGCCTTGATTGACAAGCAGGCCTGGCATTCCTTAGAGATGTAAGAACCAGCCTTCCTCTGGGCCTGTGGTCTGAACCTCAAGACCTCAACCCTCTGGGAATTTCCCAGAGGGCTTTGGGAGTTGTCAGCCCTTGCTTGCCTGTCCTGACTCAAGACAAAAATAGTTCAGACCAGCAGCTTCCACAGCAACTACAGAGCTCAGTTCAAACTGGGTTCTTTGATAATTATCCCTTCGTGAACATAGAGCAGTCTGGAAACCAAAGGAAAGGCCATTAGTCTCTTTTAATCCGAGGCAATAATTCATTTTCTTAATCATGTTTTCAGCTTATTTTAATAAACATGATGGCCAGCACCCAAGACAGTCCCCAGTGAGCCTTGCTGCTTGAAATGAATGCCTTTCTGTAGGACCCTCCCCCATGAAATAGAGCTGATCTTAGTAACCAGTAAAATGCAGGCAGATCTTGTTTTCTTATACTTTGCAGATATTTCATTTTTTACAGACTGAAGGCCTGTGGCAACCCCAAGTCAAGCAAGTCTATCGGTGCCATTTTTTCTAACAGCCTCTGCTTGTTTCCTGTCTCCGAGTCACAGTTTGGTAATTCTTACACTGTTTTAAATGCTTTCGTCATTCACATATTTATTAGTCATCTGTGATCACTTATCTTTGATGTTACTACTAAGACTCACTGAAGGTTCAGATGATAATAAGCAGTTTTTAGTAATGGAGTACTTCTTTCTTTTTAAAAAATATTTGACCTTGCCACACGATATGAGGGATCTTAGTTCCATGACCAGGGGTTGAACCTGTGCCCCCTGTGTTGGAAGCATGGAGTCTTAACCACTGGACTGCCAGGGAAATTCCTAGAGTACATTTTAATTAAGGTGTGTGCTTTTTTTTTTTTTAGATTGCACGCTATTGCATACTTAGTAGACTTCAGTATCATGTAAACATAACTTTTACATGCACTGGGAAACAAACAAAATTCATGTGACCTGTTTATCATGGTGATCAGGAACCCAACCCACAGTATCTCTGAGGTCTGTCTGTATTGCTGAATTAACAACAGAAATAAAATTTGCTGAGAAACAAAAAGGTGTGACTTCTCAGGGGAGGTCATAGAAGATACTACAACTTTCACCTTGCCCCTTCTTTTCGATCTATTCTCTGGGGGAAGCCAGCCACCATGCTGTGAGGATGCTCAAGCAGCCACCTGGAAAAGCCACATGGCAAGGAACTGAGGCCTCCTGCTGACAGCAAGCACACTTTGGCAGCCGTATGAATGAAATGCCCTGGAACTGGATCCTCCAGCTCCAGGCAAGTCTTCAGATGAGTCCACAGTCCCAAGTGACACCCTGACCCTGAGCCAGACACCTCTGGCTAAGCACCTCTCAGATTTCTGACTCAATATAGGCTGTGTGAGATAATAAATGTTTATTGCTTTAAAGTGCTAAACTGGGGGGTAATTTGTTACATAGCAATTGATAACTAATACAATAAATATCCATTATGTGCCAGGCCCCTGAAGTAGATACTAGCATGCAAAAATGAACAAAAGAAATATAGCCTCGACCCTCCCAGGACTTAGAGTTCAGAAGCAAATCTTATGAAGGGGTGGAGTTAGTCTGGCGGGATCAAGACTGAATGGAAATTTGGATCTGATATCAGTTCAGTAAAAATATGATCTTTTCTAGGAAGGAAAATTGAACAAGTAACTTTCAGTTTACATTTTTGTATTTTTTTAACAAGTATATATTGCTTTTAACCCTGGAGAAAGAAATGGCAACCTACTTCAGTATCTTTGCCCGGAGAATCCCATGGACAGAGGAGCGTGGCAGGTTACAGTCAGTGGGGTCGGTCACAAAGAGTCAGACTCAACTGAGTGACTTCCACTTCACTTCACGTTGCTTTTAAAGGCATTTCTATCAAGGCATTTTCTCATATATACGTCTCATGAGAATTTAATTGATATACTTTTTTTTTTAAGAAGGCCTCTTGGCAGCTTATATCAAAAAATCATTTAAAATGTGCATATCCTTGATGCAGGAATTCCCATTAAATTCATTTGTTACAAAGAAATATGCAGAAATATGTGAAAAGAAGGACATGAAAGGATGCTTGCTGCAGTGTTATTCAAGGTGCAAAAAATTACAAATAGCTTGAATGTCAACAATAGCAATTTGGTTAAACTACTACTTAATCACAGGCCATCCATATGTTAAAATCTTACATAATAATCAAAATCAATGAGGTAGCTCTCCATTTATTTTCAAGGAAATATATCCTGACTTAATGCTGAGTAAGAGAGACCAGTTACACAACAGTATATATTGCATAAGTCCATTTTAATAAAAAGCATATACACCTATGAATGAAATTATTGGAAAGCTAAACCACAACTCATTAATGATGTTATGTCTAGGTAGAGGGATTATCCGCACATATATTTTTTGTTTCTTTTGGCTTGTCTGTGCCCTTTTATTTTTATTTTAAAAACACAGATTACTTCAGGAATATATAGGGTTCCAAATATACTTTCATTAAGGCCCCCTGAATTCTCATTAATGCTGCCCACATTTACTTCTCAGCGTGTTGGTCTTGTTCTGATTCTCTATGACAGACCAGCCCCCAGGTTCTGACCAGCTTCTTCTTTTGGCCTTGACCAAGTTCCGGGGATGGGAGAGAGTCCTACATCCTTAAAGCAAATAGAGAACACAGATTTCCCTCAGGGTGCCCTAAGCCACCCTGACCATTTCCCGCAGAGAAGAGCCGTCTCCCCAGAGCACCCCTGACTTGTGGGTTAACTCTGGCGTGTAGCTCCCATCTCTGGCTCCAAGGGCAGAGGGAGCCCAGGAGAATGGTTACTGCCCACACAGGAAGCAGGCCAATGTCGTTCCCCATTCAGGATGGCCCTTGAAGAATTTGTGGCTCCAGCTGAGAAGCTATTCAAAGACCATAAACCAAGTTAAGCGATCAGGAATTTTATCCAGTTGAAACAAAAGCCGGAGGGAAGGACCCTCTACCTTCAAACTTGCCCCAGTTCTGCCTTGCTGTAGGTTGGCATCCTCTGGTATCTCATGGATCATTTCATCTCTCAAGTTCACAATCTAGCTCAGAGGGTCTTTTCCCCATTCCTGTGACTGGTATGACCCCAACCAACATCTCAGAGGTTTTCCCACCCTTCCATCTCACGTTCCTTTAAGTGATTCCATTCATCCATTTGCCAACAAGATGTCTGCAGTAACACACTGCATCCTGGATTTCATTCTGAAGACAAGCAGGTGTTCATCTCTTCTTTCCAGAATATTGGGTGCTTTGTACAGGATGAGGGTGAGGCTGACCCTGGACCAAGCACTGGATATGGAACCATAACTAAGGCCACCTGGTCCTACAGTTGTGAGGTTCACCTTCCAGGCAGGGAAGAGACGCTTAACGAGTGAATAAATAAGGAAGACAATTTCTTTGTATTTATCTTTAAAAAAAAAAATCTTTTGGCCACGTTGCACAACATGTGGGATCTTAGTTCCCTGACTAGGGATTGAACCTATGACCTCTGCATTGTCAGTGTGGAGTCTTAACCACTGGAACACCAGGCAAGTCCCAGGAAGACAAGTTCTGATGGGAGGAAACAGAATAAGTGAGAGGAAATAGACTCACAAGTTGGAGAATAACTGAGCCTTCGATCCAAGTCAGGGAAGTCTTTTCTGAGGAGTAACATTTGAGGCAAGATCTAAATAAAACTGGAAACTCAGGGACCAGGAGAATCTTTCACAACTATCATAGCTCAGTGGCCAACTTGGGGTGGTCCCAGTCAGCCCCACTCAGGAACAGCCTGTGGGGGCTTTCTGGTCCTCTGGATGACCACCTATCTCAGTGACGTTTAGAGCCCCAACCTCCACCTCTGTTACCCTCCATTGCCTGGGATAATGGAAGGAGAGGCTGTTCAGAGGAGAAAGTCATTCTGTGACCCAGCAAATCTCAGGGCCCCGTGGACAGATGCTCAACACAAGGTATGCTGGCTGTCGTTGAGTGGAGGTCTGAGCCCGACTTCTCCAGGAAGAATAGCCCATGTGGTCCCTAGCACTCACTGAAGTAGAGATGGACAAATTCATGCTGCTCAGATCCTACTTGGCCTATAGGTGCAACTTCAGGAGGAGATTAATCCAGCCCCTGGTATCTGTTCAACTTCTTCATCCTGTGAACTCCCTTTAGTCCGCTTCTCTCTTTCTCTTTTCAAATCTTCTCCGTCTTTCCCCTGCCTCCCAGCCTGGACATCCTTTTTCTAACTCAGGGGGATGAAAACATACTATTATTCAAAACAAATACCAAATATACAATCCATGACCTGAGTCGCAGGATGTCAGATTTTGAATTTCAAAAACCAAGATGAGGCTCAATTTTTGTTTTTGATTCTGTCTCACCTTTTCCCCGAGACAATGGGCATCCAGAACCATGCTCAGATTGGGGGTAGGGAGTGACCAAAAGGGGGAGCAGGCACAATCTGAAACATAAAAGTACCAAAATACCAAAAAAATATTCCACTTCATGTTTTTTTTAAGAACTTAAAAAAAAAATGTGGCCCATTTATAAAGTCTTTATTGAACTTGTTACAATGTTTCCATTTTATGTTTTGTTTTTTGGGGGGTGAGAAGTATATGGGATCTCAGCTCCCTGACCAGGGATCAAACCTGCACCCTCTGCATTGGAAGGCCACCAGGGAGGTTCCTCACTTTGCTTTTGTTTTAAAAATATTACCCTACCACAAGTAGAGAGCATCTTACAAGGCACAGAGCTCTGGACTAGAAACACCACAGTTACAAGGACCAGGCTCTGCCCTTTCATGAGTCCAGGGGAAAAGGATGAAGAAGGAAGCAGATCGAAGAAGTTGTCTGAGGTAGGATGGGAGGTGGGGTAGAAGAGGGTTCCAACCGTGACTTGAATTAGACAATCCGGTCAGCAGAGGAGGGTGCTCCAGAGCAGAGACAGCTGGACAAAAATGGCCAGGCCTCAGGGCATCTGTCACAAGCATCTGCTGGGGCTGAAGATGTGGCCTCAGCTGAGAGCCATGGCAGATCCTGAAGATGCTGCAGTTGGAGGCTCTGGGCTACCAAGCTCTGTGCCTCGGAACAGGGAGCTTTCTGGAAAAGGAAATCTGAATCCAACACTCTGTGATTCCCACACCCTAATGAGGGCAATTAAGTGGTACTAAAGAGATCCAGTAAAGCAGAAATAGATGTTTTTCTGGTTTACTGACTATGCCAAAGCCTTTGACCTCGTGGATCACAATAAACTGTGGAAAATTCTGAAAGAGATAGGAATACCAGACCACCTGACCTGCCTCTTGAGAAACCTATACGCAGGTCAGGAAGCAACAGTTAGAACTGGACATGGAACAACAAACTGGTTCCAAATAGGAAAAGGAGTATGTCAAGGCTGTATATTGTCACCCTGCTTATTTAACTTCTATGCAGAGTACATCATGAGATACGCTGGGCTGGAAGAAGCACAAGCTGGAATCAAGATTGCCAGGAGAGACATCAATAACCTCAGATATGCAGATGACACCACCCTTCTGGCAGAAAGTGAAGAGGAACTAAAAAGCCTCTTGAGGAAAGTGAAAGAGGAGGGTGAAAAAGCTGGCTTAAAGCTCAATATTCAGAAAACAAAGATCATGGCATCTGGTCCCATCACTTCATGGGAAATAGAAGGGGAAACAGTGGAAACAGTGTCAGACTTTATTTTTGGGGCTCCAAAATCACTGCAGATGATGATTGCAGCCATGAAATTAAAAGACGCTTACTTCTTGGAAGAAAAGTTATGACCAACCTAGATAGCATATTCAAAAGCAGAGACATTACTTTGCCAACAAATGACCATCTAGTCAAGGCTATGGTTTTTCCAGTGGTCATTATGGATGTGAGAGTTGGACTGTGAAGAAAGCTGAGCGCCGAAGAATTGATGCTTTTGAACTGTGGTGTTGGAGAAGACTCTTGAGAGTCCCTTGGACTGCAAGGAGATCCAACCAGTCCATCCTAAAGGAGATCAGTCCTGGGTGTTCATTGGAAGGACTGATGCTAAAGCTGAAACTCCAATACTTTGGCCATCTCATGTGAAGAGTTGACTCACTGGAAAAGACTCTGATGCTGGGAGGGATTGAGGGCAGGAGGAGAAGGGGACGACAGAGGATGAGATGGCTGGATGGCATCATCGACTCGATGGACATGAGTTTGAGTGAACTCCAGGAGTTGGTGATGGACAGGGAGGCCTGGCGCGCTGCGATTCATGGGGTCGCAAAGAGTCAGACATGACTGAGGGAATGAACTGAACTGAAAGAGATCCAAAGAGAATCAAATCATCTGACGTTTGAGGCTGATAGCATCTCTGGCCAGGAAAATCTAAGCAGAGACCTGAAGGTACAACAAAAGTATAAGAATTATGTAATTTAGCGGTTAAGAGCATAGCATTTGGCGCTCCACTGGCCTAGCTCAAATCCTGGATCTGCCACCTATGATCTGAGTGGGGTGGGGTGGTTATTTCAGCTTTCTCTTTAGCATAACTAGAATAATCATAGTGCCAACCGGATAGCTCTACTGCAAGGATTTAAACAGTTGATGTTAGAGGGATGTTAATATTTCAGAAAGCACTTAGAAAATGCCTGGCCAGAAAACAGTATTAGGTAAGTGTTAGTAAATTTCCAGGTTGGGGGAAAAAAAATGAGGAGAAACAGCACCTCAGGCAAATTTGACACAGCTTAAATAATTATCCAAAAGACAAAAACAGAACAGCACAGACTGTAACCCACATCCGTGAGCTGTATTCAGCCAAGTATCCTGTTAACCAAAACTCAGTGCAAGCAGTATTTACTTTTCAGGCATCCACTGAGATTCTTTGGTCTTGCCAAACAGCCCACCAGAACACACAGGGTGCTGCGCTGTGCTTAGTTGCTCGGTTGTATCTGAATCTTTGCGGCCTCATGAACTGTAGCCCGCCAGGCTCCTCTGTCCACTGGGGATTCTCCAGGCAAGAATACTGGAGTGAATTGCCATGCCGTCCTCCAGGGGATGCTCCCAACCCAGGGACTGAACCCAGGTCTCCCGCACTGCAGGCAGACTCTTTACCAGCTGAGCCACCTGTCCCTTCTCCAGGGGATCTTCCTGACCCAGGAATCAACCCGGGGTCTTTTGCCTACCAGGTGATTTTTCTCTAAAATTCATCCAGATCTTAACCGAGATGGACTCAAAGCTGAATCACAACGAATGCTGCTCTCACCACATCCTTCTCTAGTTAAAGCTGCCATTTCTTTCCAAACAACAGACAGTGACACACATTCTTGCTGCCACCCACAAGAAAAGTGGGGATGGCTCCTGCGACGCCCACCCCTTCCTTGTGCAGGACTCAGATTCTCTTCCTCTGTCCCCGTTCTTTTCTGATCCCTATGAAGTGGAGGCCCGTCCCAGCCGGTGGCTCATTCATCAGCCCCATTCAGCCCTGCACTCTGTGGACCCTGCCCGCTCCTGCCCGCCTCTCTCGACAGCCCATATGGAATGAGTTGCTCCGTTTTTACTCCTTATCAGAGATGGAAATACTTCCCTCCCATGTCTTAGTGGAGTTTTTCTGTGTTTGGGAGCTGGACAGATGCTTAACTCTTATAATTCCAAAGTGCTGCTGGGTGCTGGTTCCCAGGCCAAAATCCTTGGGTTCACAATCTCTCAAATCCCAAGAGGGGAAGGGAGGGGAGCCCTGGAAAGGAGGGGCAGGTCAGGAGGACACTGGACTTGCAAATAATTCATGCTTTGAGGAATTCAGTTACCTCCCTCTGTAACTTTATTATTATTATTTTTCACTTTAGAGGGCCACTATATACCCGGATTGGACACTGGGCCCAGCAATAAGTGGACAGAGTCCTAACCACTGGACCACCACGCAGTTCCCTCCTTCTGTAACTTTAGAAAGAAGTCCCTGAAGTAACTCCTCTTTGCCTCCTTAATCTCGAATCTGCCACCTCTAGGATGGCAATGATAACAACCAGCATGGTTTGAGTGCTTGCTATGGGCATGTTGAATCTTTCTAGAAACTCACTGAAATAGATCTGTCACTATTATCCCCATTTTGCAGATGAAGCTCAGAGAGGTAAAGTAACTTGCCCAGGGCCACACAGCCAATAAGTGGCAAAGCTGACCCATCTGACCACAGGTAGAGTCTCCATCCATCATACTCCAGGCCTACAGAGGAACATAAATGATCAGGCCCCCTGCAATCTGGGACCATCTCTTCAGTCTAACCCACGATATTTTACAGATTCTCTAACTTAGGTGGGACTATGTAAGAGACCTTGTGGAGAAACAGGCCAGGGGTTCTGTGGCACACCCATCGACTCCTACGAAAGGTGGAGTTGAGGCTCGATTATCCGTAAAGGAAGAGCAAATCCAGTTTTGCAGCTAAGATCCTGGGGAGTCATGCGGAGCTGAGTTTGAATCCTAATACCGCCCTTTACGGACAAGCTGTGTGATCAGGAAGACATTCCCTCCCATCTCTGAGCCTCAGTTGTCTCTGCTACACAATGGAGTAACAATAAAATCTACCCTAAAGGGCCACTGTAGAGATGACTTGAAATAAAAAAGATGAAGCACAAAGCCTGGTCCATGAAAAAGTCCTTAGGACAGCAAGGAGATCAAACCAGTGAATCCTACAGGAAATCAACCCTGAATATTCATTAGAAGGAATGGTGCTGAAGCTGAAGCTCCAAAACGTTGGCCACCAGATGTGAAGAGCCGACTCATTGGAAAAGACCCTGACGCTGGGAAAGACTGAAGGTCGAAGAGAAGGGGACGACAGAGGATGAGATGGTTGGATGGCATCACCGACCCAATGGACATGAGTTTAAGCAGATTCAAGGAGATATCGAAAGACAGGGAAACCTGGCGTGCTGTAGTCCATGGGGTCACAAAGAGTCGGACACAACTTATCAACTGAACAACAACAACCAAACATTAACTATCATTGTATTGATAGAAATAATAAATGTTGTAGGTTGATTTAACCCTCAAGACATCCAACAAGTATTTGTGGTACAGTCCCCACATGCAGTGCAGGGGACTGTCAGTGATGCCAAGGAGAATCAGCTCTCAAAGGAACTTGATACGGGAAACAAAAGCTTGGTTTTTGACAAGGTCAAGGGCAATTTCAGTTATGAAATAGTTCTGAAAGTGGAGTTTTCTCGTCACAGGTAGCCTACTGTATTCTACTTACGTGTTTAGGGATCTGTCTCCAATACAGCTTTATGAGCTGCCCGAGGATGGCTTTTGAGCCCCCATAGCTCTGCAATGAGCTGTCAGTTCTCTCTGTAATATACCCCTTATCCACCTATTTCTCTGCTTTTGTATGGCCGCAGCCACTCTCTTGCCTGGATGACTACAATAGGCTCCTAAGTGGTCTCCCAGACACTCCCCTGATCTCCCCCTGTGATCCAATGTGTTAATCACTCAATCACGTCTGACTCTTTGTGACCCCATGGACTGTAGCCCTCCCAGGCTCCTCTGTCCACGGAATTCTCCAGGTAAGAATACTTGGGTAGGTTGCCATGCCCTTCTCCAGGGCATCTTCCCAACCCAGGGATTGAACCCAGATCTCATGCATCGCAGGCAGATGCTTTACCATCTGAGCCACCAGGGAAGCCCAGAATCATGTTAAATGTACAAATCTCGTTCTTTCACTCCTCTATTTCAATCCCAGTGGCTTCCTTTTGCATTAAAAAGATATTAACCTCCTTACTCTGGCCATAGGACCCCCACATAGTCAGGTCTCTGCCCACCTCTTCAACATCATCTCCTGACCTCTCAGCCCTGTTCCAACCTGCTGCTATATTTTTGTTAAGAGCCTCTTAGTTATTTTTGGTTGCACTGGGTCTCTGTTGTGATGAGCAGGCCTTCTCTAGTTGCGGTGAGCAGGGGCTACTCTTTGTTGCAGTACACCAGTTTCTCATTGCAGTGCTGTCCCGTGGCAGAGCATGGGCAGGCATGCCGGCTTCAGTAGATATGGCACACAGGCTTAGCTGTTCCACGGCATGGGAGGTCTTTCCAGACCAGGGATCAGACCCGTGTCTCCTGCATCAGCAGGTGGGCTCCAACCACTGGACCATCAGGAAGTCCAGCCTTCTGACTTTTATGCCATGACTCAAAGCTTAACAAGTTCATTGCTACCTCAGGGCCTTTGCACTTGCTTTTCTTCTGCCTGGGACATGCATCTCCCCAGACTTTCTTATCTTTGTGTCTTAGCTCAAGGGTCAGCGCTTCAGAGAGACCTCGTCTGATGGTCACTTCCAGCCTGGCATCCCCATCTTCACTGTGTATCATATTACTCTATTGTGTCCTTATCTTGCCCTTTTATCGATGTGTTTGTTCTCTGCCCTGCCCCTCAACCCAAACATAAGTGAATGTTTTGGAACCTAAGTTCCATGAGGGCAAGGGCCTTTCTGTTCTGTTCGCCACTGAATCCCCAGAGCCTAGTCCTGTCCCTGGCCCACAGTAGGGCCATAAAGTATTTGTTGAATGAAATAATGGATGGAGAATTGGGAGCTCCTTGAAAACAGAGACCATCTACTCATCTCCTTCAGATCCAAAAAACCCAAAACAGAGCCTAGCATCCAGTAGGAGCCAACTTAGGGTAAGAACTTAGGGTAAGAGCACAGAGTAAAGTTACACAGATCACTTCTGCTCACACCCTGTAAGCCAGGGCTTAAGTCACATAGCCACAAGTAACTGCAAAGGAATCTGGGAAATGTATGCTGAGAAGCTGTGTGTCCAGCTAAAGATTCTATTACCATCACGAAATGTGTGCATGCTCAGTCACTCAGTCATGTCTGACTCTTTGCACCCCTTTAGACTGTAGCCAGCCTGGCTCCTCTGCCCATAGGATTTTCCAGCTAAGAATACTGGAGTGGGTTGCCGCTTCCTCCTCCAGGGGATCTTCCAGACTCAGGGATTGAAACTGTGTCTTCTTCATTGATGGGGGAGTCTTTACCACTGAGCCATAGGGGAAGCCCCATCATGAAGTGGAGAAATCAAATAATCAAGACTCTCTGCCAGAGGTAGCAATCATTTTAAAAACAGCAATTTTAATAATCATAACTTACATTCACTGAGTGTTCTCTCTGGTCTTTGAATCTCTACAAAGATAGATTCCAGTATGCCCATTCTACAGAAGAGAAAACTGAGGCTCAGAGAAGTATATGTGACTTCCGCACAGCTGCTAAGTGGTGAAACCAGGACTGGACCGATTTGGTAAAAAAGAAGAGCCCGGCTGTTTGTGACCGAAAGAGATGGAACATTATTACCCTCTAAGCCTTGGGGAACCAGTGAAGACTTAAAACCAGATAGGTAAACTCATAATAACAGTGCCTGATCTCATTTAAACTTCAGTACTACTTATATCCACATTTTGGCTACGTCTGTTTTGTTCACTACTGAATCTCCAGTGCCAAATGACATCTGGCATGAAGAGATGCTCTATAGACATTTGTTGATGGTTGAAAAATTGCATTTGCAATTAAATTACTTTACGAGTCATTTTAGTTTAACGTCTGTCTCTCTCACTTGACTGCAAACTCTGTTTCGGAATTCCATTTAGTGCAGGGCATGAGTCATCGTCAAGCTGTATATTGTTTCTCCAGTTCTAGCTCAGAGTCTGGAACATAGTAAGCACTGGCTAAATGCTTGTTGAATGAATGAGAGATCATTCTTGTCACAGAGAATGGAGAGGTTTGGAAGAACCTCTTTAAAATACTGTCCAGGGACCCATCCTTTCCTCAAATTGGAAACAAAATGAAAAACAAGGAAGACAGCTGCCAGCAATTGATGAGGCTCCTGTCTCCCAGGCTCCAGCTTCATTCTGGAGAGAGCTGTCTGGTGAGGCTACAAAGATGGTGAGGCCTCCTGGGTATCAAAGGATGCTGTGTGGCTTTTGAAACCAAACAAATCTGTTTTGATGAGTTGGGTGCAAATGAATCGAAATCACGGGAACTAAAATCCCTTGGAACACAAAATGGCTTTGGAATGAGAACGGACTGCAATGTCTGGGTCCTGGAAACAAATGGATTTTTAAACTTTAAGGTTCATTCCAGAACTGACCGCAGGCACTTTCTGGTAAGTAGTTGGGATTGGTTTTGTTTGTTTTTGTTTTTTTGCAACATGGAGTAAGCCACAGGGTAGTCCCTTTGCATCTGAAAAAGACTCCTCCTTAGCTAACTTTCAGTAGCAATTAGATCACCATCGAAGCCTTGGGGATAAAACACCCTTCGAAAGAGCAAGTCAAACCAGGAAGCCAGGAAGACAAAGACCCTGTGCTTGGCCAAATAAAGCTTTAGAACGGGTTTTTATGACGTTCTCAGTCTGAGAAATGCTCACTACTTAACGCTGTGCTGTGGTCAGTTGCTCAGCTGTGTCTGACTCTTTGCGACTCCGTGGACTGAAGCCCGCCAGGCCCCTCTGTCCGTGGGTTTTCCCAGCAAGAGTACTGGAGTAGGGTGCCATGAGAGTACTGAAACTCAGTACAGTGACCATCGTCACCAATGGGCAACCACTCACACGCTCATTCTGCATTATTCCAGCTATAAGGAATCATTCTTTTTTGCTTACAAGAAATTACAATCATTCTTTCGTGTAATAAAATATCCCCAGGGACCCCATGCTCTTACTTATGCATCTGTTTCTGCCTTTCCTCCAAATAAATAGAAAAAGAATAGCTGTAGAATTTTCATCCTCTGCAACTCCTCTAACATACTCTTTTCCCACCATGCTTGCTTGCTTGCATTTCCTTGAATCCAGGAAGCTTGCTCTTGCCCTGAACTCTTAGCACCCACCGTTCTCTCTGCCACCAGTGCTCTTCCTTCCAGTTTTGCACAAACGCGGAGACTTCTTCAGATTCAACCCACGGTCCCTTTTCCCAGAGAAGACCCCACTCTGATGTATTCCCTCATCACATTCACCAGTGTTTGTAATGAAATCATTCTCCTTTTGGACTTGTGGACACAGCAGAGGAAGGAGAGGGTGGGACAAGTTGAGAGAGTGACATTGACATATATATACTGTTGCTGCTGCTGCTAAGTTGCTTCAGTCGTTTCCGACTCTGTGTGACCCCATAGATGGCAGCCCACCAGGCTCCCCCGTCCCTGGGATTCTCTAGGCAAGAGTAAAAACAGACAGCTGGTGGGAAGCTGCTGTGCAGCAAAGGAAGCTTAGCTCAGTGCTCGGTGGTGATGACCTAGTGGGATGGGGGATGGGAGGGAGGCTCAAGAGGGAGGAGATATATGTATATTCATAGCTAATTCATGTTGTTGTACAGCAGAAACTAACACAACATTGTAAAGCAATTATATTCCAATAAAAAAAGAAATAGTTCCCCTGTTTTGCTTATTTAACATTGCACTTCTCTGTCTATAAGCTCCTTGGGGAAGGGCCTTGTATGTGTTATTCATCCTTGTAGACCCCCCTCTACTCACCCACTCATCTTCCATTTACAAGCCCAGACTCTGCCAGCCAGAGAGGCTGGAATCCCAAACCTTCAGAGGAAGAGACCGAGACCCAGGCAGTGCTAATAGAGTTAAGAGCCATCCATCACTCTCCCACCTGTGACAACTGGATGGATTAATAATCCTGGTTGGCCAGAAAACAACTGGTAGACCCATCTGGCCCCAAGCTTTTCCCCTGCTTATGAATTCCTGCAGTGGCACGGACTGGGGTTTGTCCACCTCATCCTTCAAGCCTCGCTCAAACCCCACCTCCTTTATAACGCCTTTCCTTCTTTCCCCAGGATGAAGTGTTTGCTCCCACCTCAGATTTCCCAGAGTAAATCCTGTCTACTCCCAGCATTTGGCAATGACTCCTGCATAGGCCTGGAATGACCCTTCCAATCTTGTCTGGAACTCTTACTTAAATTTCTTTCTGTTTAACTTTTCAATATCCTTGCTTTCTTTTACCTTCTCACATTCTCTCATCCTCTGCCTGAGAGGTGGATGATAAACTGCACAGAATAATCTTTTTGTCTCGCTCCCTGCCACAGTCTGTTCTCCATATAGTGGTCAGCAACCTAATCTACAACATATCTCATCCCACCTCTCTCCTACGAAAAACCTTCACTGGCTGTCCTCTCATTCAGAGTAAAATCCAGAGTCCTAACAGTGATTCTCAACCTGTACAGCACCTGCTATCTCTAAGACCTGCTACAGCTGACCTTTCTACCTTGGCTCCCACCATTCACTCCACTCACTCTAAGACCACTGACCTCTGCCCTTCGTCTAGCACGAAAATCATGCTCCTACCCCAAGGCCTTTGCACTTGCTGTATGCTTGGCCTAGAATGCTCTGCCTGGGATATCTGCGTGGCTCATCCACTTAAATCATTCAGGTCTTTGCTGAATCTACCTTCCCAGACAAACTGACCTGGACTGCACTCTTCACTCTATTTCCTTACTTTGCTCTACTCTCTGTTCCCAATAACTACAGAGTTCTTATGGACGTATTTGTTTCCTTGCTGTGGAAGAGAAAGAGAACAAACACTGGGAAAAAATTAGTAGTTTAACCACAGATATTATTCAAAGAAAACTGAGGTGCTGCTATCTAAAGCAGATGGTGGGCATCCAGATCAACACAGTTCACTAAAAACACCTACTATTTTCAAGGTGGGCTTCCTTCATAGCTCAGTTGGTGAAGAATCTGCCTGCAATGCAGGAGACTGGGTTCAATCCCTGGGTTGGGAAGATCCCCCTGGAGGAGGAAATGGCAACCCACTCCAGTATTCTTGCTTGGAGAATCCCATGGACAGAGTACATGTTCAAGGTACACTGAGCTTGTAGTTTCACGTGGGTCACCTTTGGTATTAAATTAAGGAAGGAAGGAAACTGCCACAGACAGAAGGTTTGTGTCCCCTACAAGATCCTAGGGCTCCCCAATGAATACAAGTTCCTCTCCCACTTGTTCAGGTTTTGGTGAGACTATCAGTCGAAGTGCCCTGGGCTTTCTGGTCAACCAGTGGCCGGGTGACCCAAGCTAAGGCCATGAGAACCTCTCTCTTCATGAGGGCCAGGAAAGCATTTAGATCTGATTTATCTCAAAGGTTGTATCCTAAAGAGACTCTCCTAGTAGTTTCTGCTCCCTAGAGAGCAGAAACCTTGTGCTTTCTATTTGTGTGGGTCCTGGTGGCTCAGACGGTAAGGAATCTGCCTGCAGTGCAGGAGACCTAGGTTCAGTCTCTGGGTTGGAAAGATCCTCTGGTGAAGGGAATGGTTACACACTCCAGTGCTCTTGGCCAATGTGAGCCAATCTGGGCTGTGAAGGAATTCACAGAAGTATTAACAAGGGAAGAAAAGAATTTTTATTCACTTTCCATGGGAGGAAAGGGGCCAAATACATAGAGTGGGTCTTCTATTGAGTTAAAAAGGGGAAGGTGCAGGAAAAAGGGGGTGTGTTCGTATCTATACTGGTTCCCAGCAGTAGCTGGGCTGGCTGCACGTCTCTATAAGATGTGGGTTTTCTGGGAATCTGTAACTTCTTGTCTTCAGTAATTTTCCAGGCCTTGGGAGTTGGAAAGAGACTTGATAGAGACCCTTGACAGGCACTACACTAATTTGAACAATGTTAGCTGGGTTTACACTCTGGTTTCATTTCACTTTCAAATCACGGGAATAACCTGTGTCCTTGTCATACACTGTTCAAGTCAGCCTGAGTCATTGAGTCCTTGAGTGGTCTCTAAATACTGATTCATTTGACAGCATTCAAGTTCTTGTTGCCCAGACTCAACGTTTATTGGTCAGTCACTAGTCTGGAAGACAAAGCGACCTCCTCAGGCAGTTCAGGAGAAAGGATTTAATATAGGTCACTAAGCAACAGAAAGGAGAAGGCAATGGCACCCCACTCCAGTACTCCCGCCTGGAAAATCCTATGGATGGAGGAGCCTGGTAGGCTGCAGTCCATGGGGTCGCTAAAAGTCGGACACGACTGGGCGACTTCACCTTCACTTTCATGCACTGGAGAAGGAAATGGCAACCCACTCCAGTGTTCTTGCCTGGAGAATCTCAGGGACGGGGGAGCCTGATGGGGCTGCCGTCTATGGGGTCGCACAGAGTCGGACACGACTGAAGCGACTTAGCAGCAGCAGCGACAGAAATATTGGAAGAACTAAAAGGGCAAACACAGCCTAGGAGACACCTCAGCTTAGTGAAAAAAAGTAGGGAGTCACTAACATCTGAGACGGGAGGGACCAAGGAAGGAAGGGGCGTTACCAGAACCCGGGAGCTGGGGCTGGCTGTGCAGGGAATTGGGACGTGGAGGGACACAGAGAAAGCTGGAACCATGTAGAAAACACAATCACTGCTGGAGTCACCATTAGGCACAGAAAAGTCCCTCATGTCAGAGAAAAGCATGGAGCGTGGGAACATCTTAGCATCTCCCATGGGCCCATCCTCCATCCCGGCCACGCCCCCCACTGGAGGCTCATTCCCATTGGCTGAGCCTAACCAAAAGCAAAGGATACTGGGAATTGTAGTTCGAAGCCACCAGCTGGCCATCTTACCACCCTGTTGGATTCCAACATGGCAGTTGAAGGGACACACTCAGATGGAGAGAGAAACAAGCACATTCTGCCACTGGACTGCCCGACCCTGCCCTCCACCAGAAAGTCGCCCTGTAGCCCTTTTTCATTCTGAGCCATTGGCCTGGCCACTTTCCCCCTTCCACTCCCTTAAAGTCCAGTGGGCCGGCTGATAATCAAAAGACCTGGCTTTGGCTATGTCCTCAACGACTGAAGGTGACTCAACTCCACTCTGATCTCAGGGCAGTGCCAGCGCAGCAAAAACCAAGCCCTTCCCTGTCTAGATTTTGATGAATTCTCCAACAGTTGCTTCTACCCTCAGAATGAAAAAATAATGTTTGTGCAGCCCGGCCCATTAGCGCGTGCTTCCCTGGTGACGGCGCCCCTCCGCCTCTCTGCCGCAGGGCCTCCCTTTCTGAGTTCCAGCCAGAGCTCTTGCTAACATGCTCTCTGAAAGTCATTTTTGGACCCAAAGTGAGGAAGTGGGGCCAAAGCTCACTTTGTGGAAAGATTTTATTTCCATCTGAGTCCACTTCAAGGAATAGCGAGGGATTAGTTTTGTTAGCTTTTTTACCTCCAAAAATCCTGCCAGGCCTTTTCCCAAGCAGATTTATGGAATCGCTGGGCAATCACGTTTCAAACTATGGAGACCAGCAGCCCTTTCTTCGGAGATGTCTCCAAATTGGCTGGCATCACTAAATATAGGCTAAATGAGAAACACTCAGCAGGCTTGGCTCCCGACAGTCTATTCTAAGGCAGTTTACTGAACTTGGTGTCATCCCACAGGGGGCCAGTGAATTCCCTAGAATCCCCTAGATGCCAGGTGAACTGAAGACAATGCGAAGAACTCATTCAACCTCAGGTGATAAGAAGAAGGTCCAACACTGGTAAGGAAACTGAGATGGAGGAAAGCAGTGGTTCCCTGACTTCAACATGCACTCAGTCCCCTGGGGATCCTGTTAAAATACAGATTTAGATGCGGCTGGTCTGGAGTGATGTCTGACACTCTGCATCTCTAACAAGCTCCCAAGTGATGCTGCTGCCAGTAGTCCAGGAACCCCACTTTGAATAGCAAAGGCCTAGACTCTGGTATGGGCTTCCCTGGTGGCTCAGACAGTAAAGAATCTGCCTGCAATGCGGGAGACTCAGGTTTGATCCCTGGGTCAGGAAGTTCACTTGGGGAAGGGAATGGCAACCCATTCCAGTATTCTTGTCTGGGAAATCACATGGACAGAGGAGCCTGGTGGGGTACAGTCCATGGGGTTGCAAAGAGTTGGACAAAACTAAAGTGACTTAGCACGCAGATTGTGGTATACAAAGTAGGGTGTCTAGAATAATTCTTTGAGACTTAGGGGAAATATCAGAACTTCTATTTATATTCATTTTTTAGCTCATCCTTCTTATTTCTAATTTTTGCATATTCTTAGAATATTTATAATATGCTAACTAATATTACATGAATCTCCTGTATACAGATAAGTATGAATGTAATCCATCCTCAATATTTTAGACTGGTAAGAATAATAATTTTAAAAGTTTGAAGATGCCTGGTCAGGTCCACAAAGAGTATACTTTTTTGAACACTTGGAGGAAATCTTTATAATGTAAGAACACCTCCTCCAAGCTGACCATTAGTTTTTCCTCTAGTCCCAGACCACCTTTATATGAAAGGGAACTAACAAATGAGCACCTGTTATGTACCAGACATTGTGCTAAGTGTCTTGCTCCTTTACTCTGTGAGGTAAATCATGAACACCCACTTAACAGATGAAGAGACGGAGGTACAGATAGGGAAAGGAACTTACTCAAGTTTCCTTATCTGGTAGAGCATCTGACTTAAACATTGGATTCAAACAGAGAAAACATGAGCTAAGGAAATAATGCCGTGGTCCCCAATTAGTCATTGCTAAGAAAGGCTGCTAGGATGTCTGAAATCGTGGTGTCTTAGCTTTTACCCGCTTTCCTGTCTCATTCCAATTAAACAGCTGGTATGCCCTGTCTTTTACACATGGATGGCAGCTTCTCAGAGGCAAATTCCAAGAATGCAAAATGCAGCCATGCTGGGAATCTCCTGGTAGTCCAGTGGTTAGAGCTCTGTGCTTCCACTGCAGGGGACATGGGTTCAATCCCTGGTCAGGGAACTAAGATCCCATAGGCTGTATGGTGCGGCAGCAGGGAGGAGGGGGGAAGAAAAAGCAGCCACGCAGTGAGCTTTTTGTACTTTCTCATCCGTGTCTCGAGGCTTGGAGAAACTAAAGTTATATGCAATCTGTGCTCAACCTCCAGTTCTTCTTCTTGCCTCTTTTCTTTTAGAAATAAACTCCCTCGTTCCCCTAAGAGCTAACTCTAGGACAGACACTGAGCTCAAGTTTTTATGTTATTGTTGTTGATTAGTCACTTGAGTTGTGTCCGATTCTTTGTGACCCCATGAAATGCAGCATGCCAGGCTTCCCTGTCCTTTACCATCACCCAAAGTTTGCTCAAACTCATGTCCCTTGAGTCAATGATGCCATCCAACCATCTCATCCTCTATTGCCCTCTTCCCCTCTTGCCCTCAATCTTGCATCTCCACAGGTGATGAAACAAGTGTTCTGGCTTCCCCAGGCCCTGGTAAAGTTTTCTTTGGAACCCATCAGAGTGTGAAGTTTCGGGAAACCAGTGGAGCCAAGGTGCCTAAAGCTGGTGCGGTTCTTTTTAAGTCATAAGTCAAAAAGAGCCTTGAGCAGAAACGTTCTCACCTGCCAGAGAATTGAGTTTGGTTGCCTTCCCCTGCCAAGGATACCCAGAAGCCATCTGGGACCTCTCCAGACATGGAGAGGTGTGTGTGTGTGAGTGTGTGTGAATATAAGTGTGTGTGAGGGTGTATGTGACAGTGTGTGAACATGTTTGAGAGTATATATGAGGTGTGTGTGTATGAGTGTGAGAACATGTGGAGTGTGAGTGCTCGTTTGGGTTTAAATGTGAGCGTGTTGAAGCGTTACCGTTCACAGTTTGGGGCAGAAGAGATGCCGGAATGCTTATGAGCACTTCAGAGATGCTGTTGGTCTCCAATGGGCACTAGAACATCTGAGAATATCCTAATGTATGCAGAGCTAGAAATGACAACTCTGGTCATGGTTATATTTTTCAGATGACTTTTTAAGTATTTATTTATTTGGTGTGCCAGGGCTTAGCTGTGGCATGTGAAATCTTTTAGCTATAGCATTCAAACTCTTAGTAGCGGCACGTGAGACCTAGTTCCCTGACCAGGGATCGAACCCAGGCCCCCTACATTGGGAGCTCAGAGTCTTAGCCACTGAACCACCAGGGAGGTCCATGGTTATCTTTATACTGAAACCAGAGACAAGATAGCATCATCCTTGGTGTGAACACCAGCACTGGAGCTGGATGACCCTGAGTTCAGATCCCAGCTCTTTTACTTCCTGAGCTGCATGGTCTTGGGTAGGTCCCTTCACCTGGGCATTGAATGGACATAAGACCTACTTTAGCAGTTGTTGTGGAGATTACATAAGGTCATATGCACAAAGTGCCCTATGGGGTGCCTGGCATGTAGTAAATGCTCCTTGCATGAAGATTCTTAAAATAATAATAATAAACCTGGGCACAGGTAAAAGTAGAAAAGGTGCTAGAATAGTAAGGGAAGGAAGAGTAAGGGCTCAGGATCTACTTGCCAGAGTTAACCACGTGGCCAAGTCTTAAGTCAGTGGGACTGGAAGTATACCCCTGACACAGTAAATCTTGGCAAGGGTGCTGTGCTTAGTCGCTCAGTCATGTCCAGCTCTTTGTGACCCCATGGACTGTAGCCCACCAGGTTCCTCTGTCCATGGGGATTCTTCAGGCAGGAATACTGGAGTGGGTTACCATGCCCTTCTCCAGGGGATCTTCCCAACCCAGGGATCAAACCCAGGTCTCACGCATTGCAGGCAGATTCTTTACTGTCTGAGCCTCCAGGGAAGCCCTGGTGGGGGAAAGGCTAAGTAGCAAGGGTGGGGGAAAAAAGAAAGGCTACTAAACAAATAACCTATAATCATTGTCTGTAGGTACTGAAAATGAAAGTGAAGTCACTGAGTCGTGTCCGACTCTTTGCGACCCCATGGACTGTAGCCTACCAGGCTTCTCCATCCATGGGATTTTCCAGGCAAGGGTACTGGAGTGGGTTGCTATTTCCTTCTCCAGGGGATCTTCCTGACCCAGGAATCGAACCTGGGTTTCCTGCATTGCAGGCAGACGCTTTACCCTCTGAGCCACCAACAAATAACCTATAACCATTGTCTGTAGGTACTACCTCCCTTAATTCTCATGATAGCTGCATGTGATTAAATTTAAACCTATCATTTGATAGGTTTAAAAAAAAAAAGACAAATAGTGAAGCTCAGAGGTTAGCAGTTTGACTAAACCTTGACTAAAGAAATTTCACTGGACTTCTTTGTTCCTTAATTTCACATTTCCTTTAGTCCTCCTGCCACGTTTGCACATATTTATTTTTCATGCAAAGAAATGTTTTATGATGCTTCCTCCTAGAAGCTCACCTATAAGCCCACAGCATTTATGTAAATAGTTACATGATTAATGTTACATGAGCCCTGCTCCTAATTTACTACAAAATCCAAGCTTGTCATCTTCAGAGCTGTGTCTCCCATAAGTAGAAAATTCCACTCAGCAATGAAACAAGTAAATATGAGTTTATGTATGTAGTAGATACCGTGGGAAGTCCCCTCTCAGCCCACACCCTTTTTCTGCAAGCTGATGACTTCCTAGAGCAAACATTTGCAACTCTCCACCCAATAGCTTCCCCTGCCTTAGCTCACAGGGTAGACCAGAAGTCCAGGAGTACCCCTCAGATAATGATAGGCTGGAGTTGCAAGTTACATGTGCCAGCTTCTTGTCCATCTGGAGAAATGACTCAAAGCAAGTTCTCTATCACTTCTCAGAGATCCCCCAGCAGGACTGAGCCTCAGTTTTCCCCAGAGGTAATCTGTTCATGAATGCATTTATATTNTGCATATATATTGACCGCTTTCCTTCAAATTTTTCTACACCCTTACTGGAGCTTTCTGGAACCCCCTCCCCACCCCCCAAAGCAAAACAAAACAAAATACAAATTACTGGCACTTAGATCTTTATCTGAAGGTCTATTTTGGGACATCTTCACCTAAGTCAACAGATGAATGGTTGGATGGCATCAATGATTCAATAGACACAAATTTGAGCAAACCCAGAAGATAGTGAAGGACTGTGAAGCCTGGCATGCTGCAGTCCATGGGGTCGCAAAAAGTGGGACACAACTGAGCAACTGAACAACAACAACAACAAATGTATTTGGCATTCTCCATCTACCTGCTAACAGCTTGCACTTTTTCATTTGTTTATTGCAAAATATTATTACCTTTCCCAGAAAGGGATTACTGAGGCTCTGTTGCAAGCTCTTGATACTGTCAAGAGAAAACTGCACCTTCCAGGACACTGTTCCAGGATACCAGGTTGATTTATTCAATATGGAAACAAGAGAGAGAGAGGAAGCCACGGGGAAGAGAGTCCAGAACTCAGCCACAGGGAAAGCTCCTGAACAACTCCTGAACAACTCCCTTCTGTTTCTGGCTCAGCTGGGTTTGGGAACATCATCCTTCAGAGCTCTTAAAACTAGACTAAGCACAACCCAGGCGAGGACCCGCTGTCAGGAAATTCCTGGTTCTGCGACTGGGAGGGTGCCCGAGCTTGTTTCGGTTGCTTATCTGCTGGCCCCGTGTTCACCTCTTCCATGGTTCCCCCGACGCCTTTGCCTTCCACGGCGTCACCACCGACTTCAAAGGCTTCTCCACCCTTGGAAGTGACTCTCGGTGCGTGGGTGGTGGGAAGAGAGAGAGGAAGTGAGACTGCAGCCACTGGTGGCTTGGCAAGAGAGGAAGTCTGTTGCAGAGGCCAGAACTGCTCCATCCCGCAAAGGGGGCCAAGACGTCAGGGTAAGTTAAGCAGGCACCACCTACCCTCCACCCCCGCCACAAGGCCAGGCCTCCCTTTCCTCCATGTAGATCTTGACACTGAATTCATCATCCTGACCTGGCAATTTGATAGCTGGAGGGGAAAGTAGGCTTTGAAAACAGCCAACCAGGCTCGAATTAGAATCGAGGGATCAACAGAGAATAACTTCTCTAGGACTCATTGGGATCATCCATAAAATGGGAAATGACTGTATGGGCTTCCCTGGTGATCCGGTGGCGGGGAGAATCCTCCTTAAAATGCAGGGGACATTGATTTGATCCCTAGTCCAGGAAGATCCCACATGTGGCGGAGCAACTAAGCCCCACGCACCACAACTACTGAGCCCAGGTGCAGCAACTACTGAAGCCCGCAGGCCCTAAGCCTATGCTCCACAACAAGAGAAGCCGGCACAGTGAGAAGCCCGCGCACTGCGACTAGAGAGCAGCCCCAGCTCCCGCAGCTAGAGAAAGTCCACACACAGCAACAGAGACCCAGCACAGCCATAAATAAGGAAATAAATATTTTTGGTAAAAAAACCTAGGAAATGACTCTCTTTCTTGCCTGATGTTTTGAAAGGCCGAATGAGAAAATGAAAATCATCCAGCGCTGATGACAGCCTAGCACATAGTAGGTGCTTCCTAATTACCAAACTGCCTTGCTGCTCCTGTTATTACTACCTCCCCCAAAGGCTCTTGGCTGATTTCCCTTACTATGCTTAATTCCATTTTTATGTTTTCCTCTCCTTTCCTTGCAAACCAGAATAAGTCATTCATCTTGCTCCCCTCCCAAATCCTTCCTCGCTCAGATATTCTCCTGGGGTTTTCTTAGAGCTACCACCTGGAATTATCCCAGTGGCCCTTATGTGAGGCAATAAGATCTCTCTTTATGAAAAAGACAGCCCCAGAAAAAAAAAAAAAAACAGTGGAAGCATTCTAGATGGGCCCCTCAGTCAGCCCAGAACAATATCCCCTCTATTGAGACTGTGTCGTAAATATCTTACTTGCTTATCCTAGACTAGAAAGTCGTCTCCCGGGCCAAGAGATTGCTTTTTTTTTTTCCCCCATTTATTTATGGGGAAGACTTAAAACCTCACTCTTTGGGTCTGTAAAGCCTATTATTGACATGGAAGATGGGAAGGTTCAACTAAGTTACCTTATCACTCAGTGCCTCAGTTTCCTCATCTGAAAATCTGGTTACTAACTCTGAGCACTAATCATAACACAATTAAGAACCATTAATAATTATAGTAAGAGTAACAGTTCTCAGTTCTGTGTTCCAGGGAGCTGTACTAAGTATTTTGCTTCATTTATGTCCAACCACCCTCTGATTTGGAGGGTATCATTAGCATCCCCATTTCTCAGATGAGGAAACAGGTTCAGACAGGTCACATAAACCTAATCAAAGTTATGTGGTAGTAAGAGCTGGAGTCCCTTGGACTGCAATATCAAACCAGTCAATCCTAAGGGAAATCAGTTCAGTCGCAGTTCAGTTGAAGTTCAGTCGCAGTTCAGTCGCTCAGTCGTGTCCCCGACTCTTTGCGACCCCATGAATCGCAGCACGCCAGGCCTCCCTGTCTATCACCATCTCCCGGAGTTCACTCAGACTCATGTTCATTGAGTCCGTGATGCCATCCAGCCATCTCATCCTGGGTCGTCCCCTTCTCCTCCTGCCCCCAGTCCCTCCCAACATCAGAGTCTTTTCCAGTGAGTCAACTCTCTGCATGAGGTGGCCAAAGTACTGGAGTTTCAGCTTTAGCATCATTCCTTCCAAAGAAATCCCAGGGCTGATCTCCTTCAGAATGGACTGGTTGGATCTCCTTGCAGTCCAAGGGACTCTCAAGAGTCTTCTCCAACACCACAGCTTAAAAGCATCAATTCTTCAGCGCTCAGCTTTCTTCACAGTCCAGCTCTCACATCCATACATGATCAGTCCTGAATATTCACTGGAAGAACTGATGCTAAAGCTGAAACTCCAATAGTTTGGCCACCTGATGCAAACAGCCAACTCAGTGGGAAAGACCCTGATTCTGGGAAAGATTGAAGGCAAAATAAGAAGAGGACAGCTGAGGATGAAATGGTTTAGATAGCATCAGCGATTCAGTGGACATGAATCTGAGCAAACTCCAGGAGATAGTGAAGGACAGGGGAGCCTGGCGTGCTGCAGTTCACGGGGTCGCAAACAGTGGGACACAACTTAGCGACTGAACGACAACAAACAAAGAGCTGGAGCCAGGACTTTAACCTAAGTCAATGAGACTCAAACCCTTAATCACCCCCAACAAGCCACCACTCAGCACTGTTGCCGTAGTGACCAAGGATCCAATAAGAAAACCCATAGAACATCAACAGCACCATTGGGTGGGATGGGATTTGTCTTTTCCTTCTATTATTTTTATTATAAGATCAGCTTACCCTAGTAACTACCAGCGCCTGCAGCCCAAACAGGCGGTAACCAGGGCTCACTGTGTGTTATCATCAGCCTCACCCAAGAAATAATAATACAACATCTGCGCCTTTCCATGACCTTCCAGTCCCTTGGAGCTATGAGCAAGCTCATTCCTCTACAAAAAGAGAGAAGCCAAATTGGTTTTAAAGCAGCTGTCTTCATTATCTGGAGGCAAGGAAAAGCTTACAGTAGCCCCCTCGGCATCTGGCCCAGTTTGTTCCTCTGTGAACAACCCCAGAGTGGGTAACTGCTGAGTGAATTCTCTTAAGCCCAGTGGAAAGTGGACACAGGCTGACTCCAGCCTTGATTTCATGACCGGCATGTCCCCAAAGGTCCGCTGAGCAGGTATCGGCTGACCTCTGGAAGAACCTGCAGACAGAGGTTCAAATACTCAGCTGGAAAGAGCTCCCTGGGGCCCAGATTAGACAGATCCAATGCTTTTGATTCCCACTGACTTAGGTTCAAATCCTGGTTCCAGCTTTTACCACTATATAATCTTGATGAGGTTTTTTACAACCTGTCTGAAACTCAAGTTTCCTCATCAGAGAAATGGGGATGCTAACGGGGATGCTCTGCAAGCCAGAGAGTTGGAGGTGAATGAAGCAAATTGCCAAGTGCTCTTGGGCTAAGTCAATAAAATTTCTCCCCTTAGTGTGCTCAGCTTGAGACTAGAAGCCTGACTTCTTCATCTTTCTCTCCTACAAGGAGACTGGCCCTTCACCCCAGTGCCTTCTTCTCAACCGTCAAATATGAACCCGGTTGCCACCTCTTCTGGGAAGCCTTCCCTGATTACCTGACCTAAAGGAGACTCCCCCGGGTGTGCTCTATTACATCACCCAGTTTATTTCCATTTCACCATGAGAAATTACCTTTTTTGTTTAGTTGTTTGATGGCTTATTGCCAGTGTCCAATAGAGTAAAAGCCACAAGGGGACAGGTTCCTTTTCTGTCTCATTGACTTCCATGTTTCCAGAATCTAGAACAACACTTGGCTTGTAAACAAGATTTGTTGAATGAATGAATTCAACAAATGAAAAACTGCCTAAATGAGAAATGGGAGATGAGCACTTGTTGCCTTTAAGCTGGTGAAGGCAAAGAAAAATTGACAGACCAATAGTCCTGTGAGTTTCCAGAACCTTCTTTGCTTCCTTACATCCCATCCCTGGCCCTTTTCTCTATCTCTCTGGGATAGTCAGTCTTGCAGACTCTGAACTTTCGGGAACAAGGGCCATTGTTTCTTTTGACTTTAAAAAAAATATATATATATATATAGTAGATTTACAATGCTGTTAGTTTCAGGCGTACAACAAAGTGATTCAGTTGGTTGATGGTGGTGGTAGTTTAGTCGCTAAGTTGTGTCCAACCCTTGCAACCCCATGGACTGTAGCCCGCCAGGCACCTCTGTGCATCGGATTTCCCAGGCAAGAATATTGGAGTGGGTTGTCATTTCTTTCTCCAGGGGATCTTCCCAACTCAGGGATCAAACCCAGGTCTCCTGCACTGACAAGGGGATTCTTCACTGCTGAGCCACCAGGGAGCCCTAGTGATTCAGTTAAGCATACATACATTTTTTTTCAGATGCTTTTCCTTCATAGTTATTACAAAATATTGAGTGCGGTTCCCTGTGCTATACAGTAGGTTCTTGTTGGTTATCTATTTTGTATATGGTGGTGGTGGTGTTTAGTCACTTAAGTCGTGTCCGACTCTTTGAGACCCCATGGACTGTACCCCACCAAGCTTCTTTGTCCATGGGATTTCCCAGGCAAGAATACAGGAGTGGGTTGCCATCTCCTTGTCCAGGGAGCTTCCTGATCTAGGATCAAATCTGCATCTCCTGCATTGGCAGGCAGATTCTTTACTGCTAAGCTGCCAGGGAAGTCTGATTTTATATACAGTAGAGCATATACGGTCATCCTTTTGGCTTCAGTCCTTAATGCCATCACAAGGCCGGGCACCTCATGGGGTGAGAGCAGGGCTGGCACAACAGACTTTCTGGGTTTAAATCCCATTTCCTCATGCCCTGGAGGCCCTGACTTTCTAGCCTGGAATAAGCAAGTAAGATATTTGACTATTTATTCATGCTCTCTAAAGCTCAGCTCTAGTCACAACCCTCTGGAATTTTTTCCTGGATCATTCCAGAAAGTGATTCACTGATCACTCTTTCCAGAGCCACTTCCAGTTTTCATTGTACTGACTCCATGAAGAGCCCTTATCAGATTATAGTTTCATCCATTTGTTTGTTTAAACCTCTCCTCTACTGATCTGTAAAGATATATACAATGCAGCTTTCCAGAAGACTATCCTCCAGATAATAGGAATTAAATATGGATTTATCCCGGCTCACTTCTCCCACTGGCTGATAGGAGCTTGGCCAAATCATGCAAAATCTGCTAAAGGAAGCCATACATCTCTTGTGGAGATGCGAGAGCTTATCTCTTTCAATGGTAACAATGTGTTTGTAAACACTTTCTTATGTGTGCCCTTTGTTGTTGTTTAGTCACTAAGTTGTGACTAAGTCACCAGGCTCCTCTGTCCACGGGATTTCCCAGGCAAGAATCCTGGAGTGGGTTGCCATTTCCTTTCCAGGGGGATCTTCCCGATGTGGGGAGCGAACCCATATCTCCTGCAATGCAGGTGGATACCACCCCACTGAGCCACCTTAGCCATATTTGGTGTAAATATTAGCAGTAGTCATTATTTTATGCTTCATTTGTTGAGTTCATGCTGTGTACCAGCTCCGGAGATGCGCACCTTACCTAGATCATCATCATAATTCCATATGATATTAAGAGGTAGCTATTACTTATTTCATAGGCGAGTGAGCCTAGACTCTCTCAGAGAGGTCAAGTAACTTTCTCAAGTTTACATAGTTCAAGTGGAGCCAGGGCTCTACTTATGTCTGAAACCCTTGACCTTAAGCATTAAACTAGTATTATGCTTATATTCTTGCAATTGAGACAAGCAAAGAAAACCTACTCCTCCCCAGATGGGTACTTGAGGTACAGACAATCACTAGGAAATTCACAAGAAGTCACCGACTTGCCCAAAAGGGCCTAAGGATCAGCTAAGCTCCTGGAAGAGAATATTCTTATTAATTCAGAAAAAGAGAACAAGGTTCGGAGGGCAGCAAGCCCACAGAACACGCAGTCTTCCAGAGATGCCTGGCTTCAGACACGTGTGTGAATTAAGCACTTGGCACCGGGTAGACACTGGATGGACATGAGCTGAAGCGATGGACGCCAGCAAGTGCAGAGGGCTCCTGACAGATGTGATATTTCACTCGGGACCATTCGTCCACATGATGAATGTGAGGCAGCCAGGCTGAGCCCCAGGTCCCACCAAAACCAGCAGCCCTGGGAGAAGCGCTCAGCATCCCACAGCCCGCTCCGCACTTGGCTTGGGAGCCAGCTCTCCCAACAGTGACTGTCTGGCCCTCCCCCCTCCCTCCACCGCGAGCTCCACCGTGGAACGTTATCAAGTGTTTCCTGACCCAGCAGTAAGTACCTAACATCGCCTGTACTCACCCTGCCCACCCCCTGCCCGCACACCTTGGCTATAATATCCCCTCCTCATAAATCACACAGCCGTATTAACTGTCTCTCAATCAATCTCTTCCAGGTGTGGGCTCAGACAGTCTCTCAAGGCGAGTGTCTCTCCCCTTGAGGCTTAGGCGCTAAGAGCCCCTTCGTCTGGGAATAGTTTAAAGCCAGATTGCTTTTCTTCCTTCCCAGGGTCTCTTGGTTCAGACCTGAGACCCTCAGGATCCACAGACACCGCAGAGAGCCTCAAGAAACCTGGGAGAGGGTCAAATCAACTCAAGGCATGAGACACTGATCCTTATCAAGGCCCAAAGGCTTGGTAAATATGGGCCGTTTGATTTTTTTTTTTTCCACCAGCAAATATTCTACATAGGGAGTCTAAAGTTTAGAGCTTGAAGGGTAAAGGGATGGGCCTTCCAAACACAATTGTCAATATTAGCTAGTTTGAGGGAGCTCACGTTTCCCATGGTCTGCTTCCTCTTGGGACAGAGATAATGCTGTATGTTCAGAAGATGCCATGTCAATCTTTCATTTCCCAGGATCCCCTGTTAGGTTGAGGACATGTGACTAAGTCCCAGCCAATGGGAGGGAGGTACCGCTGCCAGGTTCAGTCATGACACTTCCTGTGCTTTTAGAATCTGCTGCTGTTTCTGTGATCACCCAGGAGACTGTATATTTAAGATGGAAAGAGGACTTCCCTGATGGTCCAGTGGTTAGGGATCCACCTTCCAGTGCAGAGGATGCCAGTTCGAGCCCTGGTCTGGGAACTAAGATCCCACCAGCCTTGGGGCAATGAAGCCCATGGTCACAACTAGGCAGAAGCCCTTGAATTGCAATGAGGAGCCTGCGGGTGGCAACTAAGACCCAACACAGCCAAATAAATAAGTAAATGCTAAAAAAAAAAAAAAAAAAGGAGTCTGGATTCCTGAATCACCACTCAGAGAAGAAGGACCAAAGATGCCCGACCCATATTAGACTCTGATGAAAGTGAGAGTATTAAGCCACTGAGTTTGGAGGGTTTGTTATTGCAGCATTATTACTTAGCCTACCCTGACTAATGCAATTCGATTTAGAAAAGTCTATTAACTTTCAAAATATGAGTGCAACCCACTTACGTATCACCTTCCCTAACTCATCTTTCCTTGTAAATGCCACCGATGCTGTGATTAGCAGTAAACCTGGTGGGAAAGAACATGAACTACTGGGATTATACCCAGGGAATTGCAAGTCAGGCTCTCAGCTTGTTCCACAATTAGACGTTAAATTCCATCAGGGAATAAACGATAAAACTGCTCCAGTATATGGACTTCCTAGACATGAGTTAGAATGTGGTTTAATTACATACTAATGTGTGGATCTAGTCAAGGCTTAGTTTTCACCTCCTCATTTGTAAATAGGGATGCTTGTAGCACATCTTGTTGGCTGTGTGCTGTTGCGGTTGCTGTGTCTACGCCCCCCCTCTTCAAGACTCTCCACTGGAAAGACTGCAAGCTGGTAGCCCTCAGCTGTCAGAAATTGCCTTGTCATGGGACTTCCCTGGCGGTCCAGTGGTTAAGACTTCATCTTCCAATGAGGAGGATGTGGGTGGGGGCTAAGATCCCTCGTGCCTTGCAGCCAAAAAAATCAAAACATAAACAACAGAAGCAATATTGTAACAAATTCAATAAAGACTGCAAAAATGGTCCATATTAAAAAAAAAAGCCTCATCAGCAGAAAGTTATCTCACCCAAGGTCATAACCCCTTCCTGGGACAGCCCACAACCAATGACAAGTCCGTGGAGAAAGACCTGACCCCCTTGACCCAACTCAGGACAACTCTGAAGAGCCATCTCAGCTTCAGAGTTTGTGGTGGACAAATTATAAGATGGTTTTCTCATCATTTCTGCGCCGTGGATCCTCACTTTCTTGTATAATCCTCTGTCCATGAGCATGGGTAGAACACATAACTTGCTTCTAGCAATAGAACATAGCAAAGGTGCCGTAAATGTCACTTGTGCGATTACATCACATAAGATTGCAATGCTGTCTCACTAGCAGACTCACTCCCTTGCTGGCTTGAATGAAGCAAGTGGCCACGGTGGCAGGGGTGGGGGGTGGGGCTCACACAGCCAAGAGCCAAAAGTGTCCTCCTGCCAACAGCCAACAAGAAACTGAAGCCCTCTGTCCTATGACCTGCAAGAAACCAAATTCTGCCAGCAGCCACGAGACCTTAGAAATAGATCCTTCCCCAGTTGAGCCTCGAGATGAGACCCAACCCTGTCTGGCAACTTGATTGCAATCAGTTAAGAGACCTTGAATCAGAGGACAAGTGAGGTTGTGCGTGGACTCCTGGTCCACAGAAATGTTGAGATACTAAATGTGTGTTACATTAAGCTGCTAAGTTTGTATGAACACAAGGTTCCCTGTGGGGTTCATTAAGACAGCATCACAACCCAATTCCTCTTTCTGCCCATCTTGCTTCCTTTCCTTCCTTTCCTCAACTGTCAATACCAAGAGCTCTCCCTCATAAAACTCTTGCACACTAGTCCTCATCTCAGGTCTGCTTCTGAGAATCCCACTTGTGACATCTATTCAATACCCACGTGTTTCCTTTTCTACTTTATTGACAGACCCTGATTTTATTGACCTGATCTTCCTCCAAGGGATCCTACACTTCCAATGCATCCCCTGCATTAGAAGGGGAGGCAGACCTCAGCCCCTGGACTACATCCTGGTTAGACTAAGCCTGTTATGAAAACCCCATTCTTCTTGCTTTTAGGAAGAGATCCTTGAGCCAGTTCTGACCAATGAGGTTTGAGAAGTGGGCCAGGGCTTCTGGGAAATAGACTTGAGAAGGATAGACCCTCTTCTGCTTAGCCTGGACATTGTTAGTCATTGTAGAAACTGTAAATCTTGCAGTCAGCTGGCACCTACACAAAGAGCTGATCAGAAGGCTTAGGACAGGAACTCCTCTGGCAGTCTAGTGGTTAAGACTCCATCTGCCAATGCAGGGTGCGTGGGTTCGATCCCTGGCTGGGGAACTAAGATCTCACATGCCACAGAGTGCAGCCAAAATTAAAAAAACAAAAACTCAGGACAACAGAGCAAGACAATGGAAGAAGCTAGATCCTTGCTTGGACTGACATCACCGAGTTAATCAATCCTGGGGCTGCCTTGACTTGAGACTGCTATGAAACAGTACAAGTTTTCTTTAGGACCACCTAATGTTTGAGAAGACTCTTGAGAGTCCCTTGGATCGCAAGGAGATCCAACTAGTCCATTCTGAAGGAGATCAGCCCTGGGATTTCTTTGGAAGGAATGACGCTAAAGCTGAAACTCCAGTACTTTGGACACCTCATGCGAAGAGTTGACTCACTGGAAAAGACTCTGATGTTGGGAGGGATTGGGGGCAGGAGGAGAAGGGGCAACTGAGGATGAGATGGCTGGATGGCATCATGGACTCGATGGACATGAGTCTGAGTGAACTCCAGGAGTTGGTGATGGACAGGGAGGCCTGGTGTGCTGCGATTCATGGGGTCACAAAGAGTCGGACACGACTGAGCAACTGAACTGAACTGAACTGAATGCATTCTAACTAAATCAGTTTAGGTTGCCACTTCATAGGGTGGATTAGAGAATTGAATTAAATTGATGGTGTGATAGTCATGGGAATATACCTCGCAGAGTCCCAACTACAAGGCGAGTAATTGGCCAAGGGTTCCAGCTGCCGCGCTTTGAAACCCATCACCAGCTGTGCACCAAAGTCACCTTGTCCTTGGGCTGCTTCTCCAAGGACTGAGCACAATGAGATACTAAGGCAGGTGTGTTCCCAGGAGACGTGGGATTCCTCTGATGGATGACCTTCATTCACAGATTCCTCAATGACCTTGTGGAACCTCACTGGATGCATGGATGAATGTGTATCTACCTAGGTGGATGACTGACAATGTCCTTCCTTACTGCCTGATGTCTTTACACCCAGATCTAATGTCTCTCAAATCCTGGCCCGTTGGCTTAAGCTAACACGTGTGGTTGTTTTAAAGACTTTTTATTTTCCCAATGTCAATGGCAACAAGAAACTTGAGACATTTATGACTTCCCTGATGTACCTGACATCTCTGTACATGGGAAATGGAGTGAAAATGTACATTTCCTGAATGTTCTTGTTATCCACTGAGACCTTCTCATGGAAGGAATGTGGACAAACAAGAGTGCCAGGCTGGGATTTCCTAGGTTTCCATTTTGACCAGTGAGACAGAAGTTCTGGCCTTCAGCTTTGCTAGCAGTTTTCTTCGTGACCTGCACCCCCCATCTCCATCTCTAAGCATTGTTTTCTGTTCTGTCCATGATGAGAATTGAATGCGATGATCTATGAGGCTCTTATGTTTCCTCTCATGCTCTTTCATTTACGATATGTTTAGCTGCAAATAACAGACAAATAGAGCTTCCCAGATGGCTCAGTGGGTAAAGAATCTGCCCGCAATGCAGGAGATGCAGGAGACACGGGTTCGATCCGTGGGCCAGGAAGATCCCTTGGAAGAAAGCATGGCAACCCACTCTGGTATTCTTGCCTGGAAAATCCCATGGATAGAGGAGCCTGACGAGCCACAGCCCATAGGGTCGCAAAGAGTCAGAAACAATGGAAGCAACTGAGCATGTGTGCATGCAGCAGACAAAAAAGCATAACGACATTAAAATATATTGTGTATTACGATGTCACATAACAGGAAATCTGAAGGCAAAAGTTTCCAGAGCTGTTGCAGCTGCTCAATAGTTTTATCGCATTATTTCAGTTCTTTCTCTTCACCATATTTGACGTGCTGGCTTTCAGTCTCATCCCTTTGGTCTCATGGTCACGTGATAGCTGCCAGAGCACCAAATATCACACTTCACTCCAGTGTCCAAATCAGAGAAGAGTGGGTCAACCGCAAGGTGTTTCCTTTTAAAGAGAAGGAAAATTTTTCCTAGAATCACCCCCAACAGGATCCCTCCTTGATTCTTTAGCCAGAACTGAATCATGTGGCCACTTCTTATTGCAAAGGAAGCTGGGGAGACTAGTACTTGAGCCAAAAAAAAGGGGGGGGGATTGCCATGGGCATTTTGCTGCCTTGATCAGGGTAAGAAAAAAAAGCAAGGAACTGACAGTGTCTGCTTGAGAGGCCTCAAAGGTGGGTATCCGGTCATCCATACCCCAATCTACTCAGAGAGACAAGGCAGCCAGGCGTGAAACAATTTGAGGCCACATGTGGGCACATATCAGAAAACGGGCAAAAACAGAACACCTGAGTGGCTGAATGTGTGTGGGTATTCTGGCAGCTGTTGAGAATGGTGGGGTATGGGGGCTGTTGGTGGGGGGGTCAGGGGTGGCAGTTGGAAGGGAAGGAGCAGGAAGAAAATGGATGGGTGAAGGGTACCCCCCTTCTGTAACCATTTTTGCATTTACTGTACTGAAATGCCCCACGCCCCTCCTCACTACAGCCAGAGCCAACTTGGCACAAACCTCCCTGGCTGGAAACCCTGCCATATTTCTCCATGTTCGAAAGAGTAAAGACCAAATTTGTTACTGGCGTCTCCAAGGCCCCCTGCGACCTGGCCCCTGCTAATTCCCTAAAATTCTCCACCTCTCTTGCCTCCAGGCCCCCTTACTCCAGCCACACTGAATTTTTCTTCCTGTTCTGTGAATTAAATTCAGTCTCACCTCAGGACCTTTGCACACACTGTTGTTCCCTCTGCCTAGAGAATCATTTCTCCTACTTTTGTTAGCTAACTCCTACCTCTGGAGAAGGAAATGGCAATGCATTCCAGTATTCTTGCCTGGAGAATCCCATGGACAGAGGAGTCTGGTTACCTATAGTCCATGGGGTGGCAAGAGTTGGACTCGACTGAGCAGCTACACAACATCAACAACTCCTCCTTAGCTTTCAGATTGAACAAATACCTCCTCAGCGCAGCCTTGGCTCCAGTCCCCACACCGTGACATAAATCAACCTCTTCCCCATGTGGTTAATCTGAGTCTGTCTAACTTTTCCACTTCCCAACACACACACACTCGTCTTTTGGCTCCAAGAGGGCAGACATGGTGTCCACATTCCTTAAAGCATTATTCCAAAAGGATAATGGAGTGAGGAGCTAAACTACATGTGTTTAAATCTCAGCTATTGCACATATCAGCTGTGTGACCTTGAGCAAGTTCCTTAACCTCTCTGTGCCTCCAAATATTTCTTCATGTATATAAGGATAAGAATAAACTCTGCTTCATAAGATTGTCTTAAAGACTAAATGAGTTAATGTACATTAAAAGCTGAGCATGGCGCCTGGCATATTATGTATTAAGTATTATATTATATAAGTGTTGTTATTAGCATTACTGGAAATGTGGATCCCCAGTACCCACCTGTGTGCTAGCTGGTACATAGTTAGTGCACAACAAATACTTGTTAAGGAGAGAAATGAATGCTTTTTCGTCTCCCTAAGTGAAGTGAGCCTGCCAGTGTCCTCTGTCCAGGGAATTCTCCAGGCAAGAATACTGGAGTGGGTTGCCATGCCCTCCTCCAGGGGATCTTCCCAACCCAGGGATGGAACCCAGATCACTTGCCTTGCAGGCGGATTCTTTACTGTCTGAGCCACCAAGGAAGCCCTTGCCTCCCTAAAGGCAGAGATAATTATATGCCTGTTCATTTCTTTATCTTCAACACTTGGCGCTGGACCAGGCACATAGTAAGTGTGCAAGTTGTCCCTGCTGCCTCTGGCTGCTGGTTCAAGCCCTTCCCGTCTTCCTTCTCGAATCGAGGGGAGGATTTTCAGCTTCTTGTGGTGGGACAGCCTCCCCAGCCCCCTCTCATCTCACCATTTTACCCAGAGATGCAGAACAGCTTTGATCACTGACAGGAGCCTTCTAGGAAGAAAGAGAGGGAAAGAGAGAAATCTGGCAATTTAAGCTCTCTGGACGTGACACTTATCAATAAAATGAGTGGCTGTCAGCCTCTGCTCCAATCTGCTGCCCATTCTCAGGAGGCTCTGGGCAGCCGCAAAGGTGGGAGTGTAGCAAAGGGAGCCAGGGAGAAGCCGCTGCCTCCAGATATAAATGCATAAATAAGCGCAGGCCACAAAAATATCAGACCTCACTGGATTTCGATGGTTTTAAGTGACCACAAACCCAAGTTTTTCCTCTGATTTCCTATTGTAATGAAGTTTTACTCCTACAATCATGAATACATTCTCCTTCTTTAAAAAAATTAACCTGGTAGGTCAGTTCATGTGGACCCTACACCCTCATCTTAGTCCATTCGGCATGTCCCAGGAGCAATCCTGGGACTGCATTTTGTGATGTTTGTATCTTTCTAGAACCCATGTGATGCTTTACATACCCACACACTGGTGGTGGTAGTGGTGGTGGTGGTGGTTTAGTCGCCAAGTCATGTCCAACTCTTGCAACCCCATGGACTATAGCCCAGCTCCTCTGTCCATGGGATTTTTTTCCAGGCAAGAGTACTGGAGTGGATTGCATTTCCTTCTCCAGGGGACTTCCCAAGCCAGGAATCGAACTTGGGTCTCCTTTACTGCAGGTGAATTTTTTACTGACTGAGCCACCAAGAAATCCCTTATTTTGCCTGTGTATGTATTATTGATATGTAGACTTTTCTGGTGGGATAGGTTGATTTGTTTTGTTTTCTGAATGGCACCACCTTGAACCTATGATTCTCCAATAGTTTTGTTTTTTTTTTTTCATTCAGTGATGTATCTGGGAACCTTGCCATAGAGGTGCATACATGTCAACCTCATTCTTTTTCACTATCACACAGCACTTCTAAATGTAGAGAGAGCCCGGTTTATTAAACACTAACTGCATGTTAAAATACCAAGGTGTTTGTGTGTGTTGGTGCGGGGGGCAGAAGGCGTCCTTTCTAATATGAATGCCCAGGCCCATCCCTGGGCAAATGGAATGAGAGTTCTGAAGACAGGATCTAGGTACCAGACTATTACAACTCCAGCAATTTTAACTTGCATTCAAAGTCAAGATTGATTCATTTGTCTAGTCCCCTATTCATGCATATTTAAGCTATTTCCAAGTCGTTGCTGATTTAAAAAAAAAAAAGCCTGCTGGGCGCTTTGTACATTCCCCCTTATGCATTGGTGCTGGTAACAGGGTTTCTCCACATGGTTGACATTTGGGGGTGGGCAGTTCTTGGCTGGGGGGCAGGGGCATCTGTCCTGGGCAATGTAGGATGTTGAGCTGCATCCCTAGCCCCCGCCCACTAGACGCTGAGGGCACCCCCCACACACATCATGCCAGTCAAACATGTCTCCAGACATTGCTAAATATCCCTCGAGGAGCCAGATCACCCCTGGCTGAGAACAACTTCTCCGGGGTGGGGGCCCGGGATGGACATGGCTGGATTTTACAGGGCATGTACACTTTTTTCTTAGAGTCCAAGTGGCTCTAAAATTCCTGCACTAATTCATCATTTCTCATTTTCCAGGAATATCCTGCTGGTCAACATCCTGTCCCCTCATTTCTGCGAGGCTGGACTTAGAATTTGGGCTTGAACCCTGAGCATCTTTCACTTCACACTGCCTTCTGCTGAAGCCCAGGGATCCTATCATGTCTGGAAGAGAATTCCAGAGTCTAGAATATGAGCCCAGAAGTTTGGAGTGAAAGAGACTATCAAACCAGGGCGAAAAGGAACTGATTTCTTTGCATCTCTCCTTTTCTTCCTTCCTTCCTTCCTTCCTTTCTCCTTCCCGCCCTTCTTTCCTGTCTTTCTCTTTCTCTTCTGCCCTCCTCCTCTGTCTTTCTTTCTTCTGTTTCTTTCTCTCCCTCCCTTCCTTCCTTTCTTTTTTCCTTTTCTCTTTTAAGGTCATTCTGCCGAGGGGAGGGGAAGACAGTCCGCTCATTCCTTCCCCCCAGCTCAAATTTCCCGCATGTCCTTTCAGGCTTCTGAAGATCACGGTCTGTGTCCCAGTGACTCTCTGAGTTTTCTAGGTGATGAAAACAGTGGACAAGAGGGAGGAAGACATGGAAAGTGGTCCTAAGAAACAAAGAAGCTTCTCAGAGTCTGTGCATGTATGCTTGCGTGTGTGTGCACACGTGTGTGTGTGTGCGTGTGTGTGTGTGCACGCATGCGCGTGTGAGCAAACATTAAATTCACAGGCTGGGAAGGAAGAGGAGGGGGAGATGCAACAGACCCAGCCAGTCGTGTCTCTTTAAGCAAGATAAGCGCCGGCCCCATCCATCTCTTTGACACTATCAGCCTGTTGTCTAAAGTACTTACAGCTCCCTCCTTGAGAGGAGTCCTAACTGGGCGATGCTGGGGGAGGGGAGCAAGTGAGCGAGGCACCCTGGGGGCCCAACTTCCCCAAAGAGTACCACACGGCTTGCAAGGTGGGGGAGAGGTCACCCCACCCCACCTCCCACCCCAGGCCAGGCCTGTTTTTAGCTCAGCCCTGAGTGCTAGGGAGATGGTCCCGCCCTGGCTCTCTACCTGGGGCCCCGTTCCCAGGGGAACCACTTGAAACTGAAACTTGTCTTTCTCAAGTAGCTGGGGGAGAGTGTGAAACCCAGGAAAGAGAGAGTGAGCAAAAGAGAAAGGCCTTCTGCAGCTGTTCAGAGGGACCTCGGCCATCCCGCCCCAGGATCCTGTAACAACTCACCATGGCTCTTACTACGCTGGGAGGTGGGGGGCCTACCTACGATTCTCCCCATATCAGAGATAAGGAAAGGCCCAGAGAGGATGAGTAACTCATCGAGGGTCACACAGCTGCTCAGAGGTGTCAGGGGAATTTGAACCTGGATTTCTCTCCATTCCAAAGTTGACTTTTTACCTCTCTAACCAGGGTATTTCTTGCAACTCCTCTGTTATGAGAAAATATTAACCGTGAGGGATTTGTTCTCTATTTACTCAACAAATACTTTCATTGCCTCCGTGTCAGGTTCTGCTGTGTGCTGGCGATAAAGACTTGACCCTAGGGGTGGGGGGAGGAATCGGGAGGTTGGGATTGACATATGTACACTACTACGTATGAAATGGCTCCCCAAGTGGCTCAGTAGTAAAGAATCCACCTGCCAATGCAGGAGACGCAGGAGACTCGGGTTCAGTCCGTGGGTTAGGAAGATTCCCTGGAGTGGGAGATGACAACCTGCTCCAGTATTCTTGCCTGGAAAATTCTGGAGACAGAGGAATGCATGAACCATGTATAAAATAGGTAACTAATAAGAAATGACTGTCTGTGGCAGATTCATGTCAATGTAGGGAAAAACCAATACAGTATTGTAAAGTGAAAAAATAAAAAAAAGAAATGACTGTATAACACAGGGCTTTACGTGTGTGCTCAGTCGTGTCTGACTCTTGGCGACCTCATGGACTGTAGCCGGCCAGGCTCCTCTGTCCATGGGATTCTCTGGGCAAGAATCCTGGAGGGGGTTGCCATTTCCTCCTTCAGGGGATCTTCCCAACCCAAGGATCGAACCCACATCTCTTGTGTCTCCTGCATTGGCCGGAGGATTCTTTGGCACTACCACCACCTGGGAAGCCCCATAGCATAGGAAACTCTACCCATCGCTCTGTGGTGACCTAAATGAGAAGGAAATCCCAAAACAGAGGATATATGCATACATATAGCTGATTCACTTGGCTGTACAACAGACACTAATATGTTGTAAAGCAACTGTACTCCAACTAAAAAAAAGAAAAAAGACCCCAACTTACTGATTTCTACAATATATCCCTCAAAATTAAGCCACACCCACAGAGACCTTAGGGAACAGATTTTACCATTTCAGCCTCTCTGCCACTTTGTCAAATTGTGATTTGTAGGTCCTGTGGCTCATCCAGGGAACCTGAGAGACACAGTCCTATAATATTCTCCTGTAGCTCATTTGGTAAAGAATCTGCCGGCAGTGCAGGAGACCCGGGTTCGATCCCTGGGTCAGGAAGATCTGGAGAAGGAAATGGCAACCCACTCCAGTATGTTTGCCCAAAGAATCCCCTGGACAGAGGAACCTGGTGGGCTACAGTCCATGGGGTCGCAAGAGTCAGACACGACTTGGCGACTAAACCAACCAACATAATATTTGCTATTGGGCTTCATTAATCTTAATGCAGCCTCAAGAAAATCACCAAAACAAATTACACAGCATTATGTCATCTTTACAAGAACCCAAGGGAAAACTCCCTCCTGGTTTTTAGCAAACACCTCGATTTGTTTGTCTCTTATGAACTCTGCGGGCTCCTGTAACTAACTACAGTTCTCTCCTTGTTTTGGCATTTGGAAGCCCGGAGCCAAATCTATTTCTATTAACTGCATGGGATGTTCCAGTTCCGAAAGCTGCGAAGCAAAATATCCTAAAACTTAGTGATGGAAAACAACCCTTACCAATGCCTCTGGATGCTGCGGGTCAGTGATTGAGCCAGGGGACGGCATGGGGCAATCGGTCAAATGACCTGAAGGCTCTTTACTCACATGTCTGGGGCTGGATGCTGGCTGTGGGCTGCCGGCTTCATCTTTGCTCCCCATGGGCTGCTCCTCATGCAGTGTTTCCCACTGAGGTCGCTTGGGCTTCCTCACAGCGTGGCAGCTGAGTTTCAAGAGTGAGTGTCCCAGTACAGGGGCAAGTTAGGCGAAAACCATATCGCCTTTTACAACCTAGCCTTGGGAGGTCTTCCGGCTCAGGAAGTTATCACTTGTCCCCCTACCTGCGGCCTGGCCTGTATTTAGCTCAGCCTGGGTGCTGGGGAGCATTTTTCCACTACCATCACCATATTGTATTTGCCAGAAGTAAGTCCAGCCCGTAATCAAGGGGAGGATCAGATTCCATCTCTTGATGGGAGAGAAGCATCATGGCCCTGGAAGACAGTATGGGACAAAAAAATATCGCTGTGGTCACCTCTGGAAAATACAGCCTGCCACACACATCCAAATGGAATTCACTGATGTGTGCAGATCGCTCTTGGTTTTATTATTTTATTGATTGCCATTTCCTCCTTCAGGGGATCTTCCTGCCCCAGTGATCGAACCCATAGCTCTTATATCTCCTGCATTGGCTGGCAGATTCCTTGCCCCTACCACCACCTGGGAAGGCCCATAACACAGGAAACTCTACCCAGTGCTCTGTGGTGACCTAAATGAGCAGGAAATCCAGAAATAGAAGGAGCATGTGTATACACAGCCAAAGATGCGTTTCTGTATATAATTTTATTTATTTATCTGCTTTTGGCTGTGCCGGGTCTTTGTTGCTGCGCGGGCTTTCTCTAGGCGTGGGCTGCGCTTTGTTGCAGTGTGTGGGCTTCTCATCGCGGTGGCTTCTCTTGTTGCAGAGCGCAGGCTCTAGATGCACGGGCTTCTCTAGTTGCAGCTCATGGGCTCAGTAGTTGCGGCTTCCAGGCTCTAGAGCACGGCTCAGTAATTGTGGTGCATGGGCTTAGTTGCTCTATGACATGTGGGATCTTCCTGGATCAGGGATCGAACCGGTGTCTCTTGCACTGGCAGGTGGATTCTTTACCACTGAGCCAGTAAGGAAGCCCAGTCTAAGACTCTTGATGGAAACAGGCAGGAGACAGACAATGTCTGTCATCAGTGCCAGTTTCTGAGTAGTTGTTGTATGCTGCTGCTAAGTCACTTCAGTCGTGTCCGACTCTGTGCGACCCCATAGACGGCAGCCCACCAGGCTCCCCCGTCCCTGGGATTCTCCAGGCAAGAACACTGGAGTGGGTTGCCATTTCCTTCTCCAATGCATGAAAGTGAAAAGTGAAAGTGAAGTCGCTCAGTCGTGTCTGAGACCCCAGGGACTGCAGCCTACCAGGCCCCTCCGCCCATGGGATTTCCCAGGCAGGAGTACTGCAGTGGGGTGCCATTGCCTTCTCCTTGTATGCTGAGAGCCATGCAAATAGGTCCTTCATTATGCCTTCACAAACATCCTTCATTCACAAACATCCTCTTATCAACATTTCACAAGCAGAGGGACTTCCCTGGTGGTCCAGTGGTTGGGAGTCTGCCTCGCAGTGTGGGGAAACTGGTTTGATCCCTGAGTGGGAGGCTAGAATCCCACTAATCCACGGGGTAACTGGGCCCCCCGCACGGCCATGAAAGATCTAGAGTGCTGCAACTAAGACCCAGTGAGGCCAAATAAATATTTTAAAAATATTTTACAAGTAGAGAAACCAGAGCACAGGAAATGGAAGATGTTTACCAGATTTGGCATTGTGGAGAAGTGCCAGAGGTGGGGGTTCCCTTCTGGGCGGCTTGATCAGTGGTCCCATGGAGTCACCCCACCCCACATGCCTCCATTCTTTAGCTTTGAACCTCATTCCAAGCAAGAACCTGAGATAATACTGGGACACGAGGGTTCTGCAGGATTCAGCTGTCTCCTTCCCGAAATGTCTCCTCCGACCAAGTCAACAAGTGTTCTCTTTTTAAAACATGGTCTTTTTTTTTTTTTTGAAATGTGTTTGGTCTTAGATGTGGCATTCAGGATCTAGTTCTCTGTATGCATGTGCTAAGTGTCTTCAGTCATGTCCATCTCTGTGTGACCCTATGGTCTGTAGCCCCCTCAAGCTCCTCTGTCCATGGAATTCTCCAGACAAGAATACTGGAGTGGGTTGCCATGCCCTCCTCCAGGAGCTCTTCCCGACCCAGGGATCAAACCCTTGTCTCTTATGTCTCCTGCCTTGGCAGGCGGGTTCTTTGCCACTAGTGCCACCTGAGAAGCCCATCTAGTTCCCTGAGCAGGGGTCAAACCCAACCCCCTGCATTGGGAGTGCGGAGTCTTAACCACTAGACCCCTGGGAAGACCCCCCCACACACCCAGGTGTTCTTAAGTGCAACTTTCTCTGAGAAATAAAAAAGTATTCCTTGACTTCCATGTATATATCAAGATTAACATTCTCTCCAAGTTAGATCAGCCAGTCTGTTGCGAACTGGGGGATTTGACAGGAAGGTTTTGAGCACCCACTTCTTGCCAGGCCCTGAGCTAACCCTCAGGAATCCAGACACAAGACAGACATGTAATGTCACACTGGACTGAGGTCCACTGGAGGGCAGGGACTATGCTATTTTGGCTTTGCAGTGAGTACCCTGTAAGTGTCCAACACTGGGATGGAGGAAGTAGAAGTGTTTGTCTATTTCAGCTGTGAAAACTTGGCTGAATGACAGACCCTCTGAGTCTATTTGCTCACCTGTAAAATGGGGACTAGAATGATCCCTGCGCACCTCCCAGGTCCATTTTAGGAATCTTTTGTAGATCTCCCTTTTAGCTTGACTTCTAAAACACTCAGCAGTAGGGACTTCCCTGGTGGTCCAGTGGTTAAGACTCTTTGGCTCTTCCAATGAAGGGGGTGCAGGTTCAATCCCTGGTCAGGGAACTAAGGTCCTGAACGCTGCATGCACAATACAGCCAAAATGTAAAGAAATTAAAAAAACAAAAACAAAAAATACTTAATAGCAAGTGTGGAGCCTAGGCATAATAATCACATGAAATGCTTGAAAAAAAGTGAAAGTGTTAGTCGCTCAGCTGTGTCCAACTCTTTGAGACCCCAGGCTTCTCAGTCCATGAGATTCTCCAGGCAAGAATACTGGAGTGGGTAGCCATTCCCTTCTCCAGGGGATCTTCCCAACCCAGGGATCGAACCTGGGTATCCCACATCGCAGGCAGGTTCTTTACCATTTGAGCCACCAGAGTGCTTAGCATGTAACAAATCCTCAATAATCAGAGCTGTGAAGCACTCTGGAGCCTAAACTCCAAGCTTAACTGAAGTTGATAAGGAGAGGGAAAAAGACATTGGGTGAAATGAGCCTCCTCTCTTTCCCACCTCTGGAAGTGACAGCCTCGATATAATGCAATGAAAGTTGGGGGGGCAGGCAAAGGTGGGGAGATGGCCTGATGTTTAAAAAACAAATGGAAATATAAAACTCTTTTTATAAACTCTTAATCCACCAAACCAAAGTTTTGGGCCACATGTCTGAGTCAGTCTACACTGATTAAACAAAACGCTGTCCATGGCTTGGAGCTGGCAACTTCATTGGGGTGTATCTGGTTGAAGGTATCAAAGGAGAGGTTAAAGTGGAAGCCTGTTTGAAGGACACAAGCAATTAGCTCAACTGACTAGCTGTTACTTTACTTCTCTCTGCCCACTTAGCCTTGATCGCTTTTTTTGATTTTTCCATGTAGGATGTGGCTGGTGAGTCAGGAAGAAAGGAGAGCTTTCGTTATTTGCCCTTTGCTAAGTTCTTGGAAATATCAAGAATACTTGGACCTCAAGACAAACCCCAGCTCTGGGCCTAAAAGCTCAGTCCAGATATGTTATATATTTATTCAAGGCAGCAATTGGCCAGGAAACGACTATAAAACACACATTTTGAATAAAAGAGGGAGATTTATGGTGCATTTTCGAATCTGAGTCATATCTCCCTGCCTCCCCCAGGCCTGGGGCCCTTAATCACTAACATACCCCCAGCTTGTACATTCGGTGGGCACAGAATTGCTTCCTTCTGGTCCTGTCCCAGTTAAAGATGTGATGGGGATCGTGCTACTTCATCTGACAGTCAGTAAATGAATTGCCAATTCATTCTGAACGGAGATGGGGGCTGGTTTTTTCCTCGGGAAGCAAAAAAAAAAAAAAAGTGAGGTCTTTTCATATGTATCTTTGATCAGTCAGGACTTGACAAATTATTTTCCTAGGAATTTCTCTATCCTTAATGCCACAGGGGGAAAAAATGGATTTACTCAGAAAGAATAGCTTTTATGTTTCAGAAATTAGAGCAATGTAAAAGCTTTTCTTTGGTTCCTTTATATATCTCTCTGCCTCTCTTTCTCTCTCTCCCTTTCTTTTTCTGCAAATGTTTTTTTTTTTTTCCCCAGGAAAAAGAAGGCAGATACCAGATAGATTTGGGAAATGCCACTGGCAATAGCTAAGCTTTTGGTTAGTTATTTCAATTGCATGAAAGTAACAGAAATGAGGCTGACTCCCTGATTACAATTGGTATTAAGAAAGCAAAGTCAAATCTTCTGCCCCACTTTTCCCTTCTGTACCTGTTTTTCATTTTTTGTTTTTTTCTCCTCTGGATTCCTATTTTAGGGACAAACTTCAACCTTAAGAATATCTGAAATGTGTTTCAACTATCTCATGCTCATGGTTTAAACATTCACTTACCTGAGAGCAGAAGGCTATTTCTATATCAAGGTTTTTATCCACTATGGTACAATCTTTTAAAAAAGTGTTGAAAATATCAGTGGTACAGGGCCGCCATGAACAGTTGGGCAGGCTGTGCACTGCACTACTTCACGTGGACCCCATTTGGCCAGACTATCAATGTGAATGACCTGCTATGAGGGCTGTGCTCTGCTCAGTCTTTATAAGTGGGGGTGGCAGCTTTGAAAAGGAATTCACATTACCGAAGGGAAGCCTGGAGAGTCGTAATTATAATAAAGGGACAATCTGGGGGATGTAGGTGGGAGGAACAAAAAAAAGAGTTTTATAAGGGACTAAACTGATTGTGCACTAGTAGTTTTGGTCTGTTCATCTCTCCACTCAAGATTCTCTCTTGGAGAGAGAAAGAAAGAGGTGCAATATGCCTTTTTGGGTCGCGTGCTCCCACCCTCTTGTCTAAGAGGAAAGCTCTAGATTACCAGTGTTACTCTCCTAGTGCAGGTCTTCTCCAAGAAGACCCAAACAAGGATTTGGGTGCAGTGGTCTGCTCGAGTGGAGTGAGACTCGAGATAAGGAAGGGAAAGAAACCAGTGGAGGGTGTGGCAACAAGCAGGTCCAGCTTCCCAGGGGGTGCAGTGGTAAAGAATTCGCCTGCTAGAATTCTCCTGCAAGAGGTGCAGGGGACCTGGACTCAGTCCTTGGGTCAAGAAGATCCCCTGCAGAAGGCAATGGCACCCCACTCCAGTACTCTTGCCTGGAAAATCCCATGGACAGAGGAGCCTGGTGGGCCACAGTCCATGGGGCCACAAAGAGTCAGATGCGGCTGAGCAACTAAACTACAGCAGGTCACCTTTGTGAGCAAGTGGGACTCAGTCCCCCTAGGGATCCGGTAAGAGATTGTAAAACAGACTCAGTGGTCCCATCAAAGGGACAGAAAGCTGAGATACTTACAAGGCAGTACTCTGGTCCTTCATTACTTTTCCCTGGCCAAGCACATGCCTAAGGCTAGAGAAAGACGTCAAAAACAGAGCCACTCAGATGCAGGAAGCTAGGCCATCCACCCAGTCTGCAAGTAACCCAGAGGATGGACCCGGGAGACAGAGCTGGGCACTGACCCAGCCATTTGCTGTGCCCACCTAGACTACACACAATGCGAATGATATAAACCCTCCCAAAGATTCAGAATGCAATCTCCAAAAGAAGGAAGAACAGATGCAGAGAGGTCACCAAATACCAAATACCCATCACACAAGAAATCTAGAATAAATGCAGTGTGTCTGGGTGTTGGCCCCATCTCTGCCATTAAGTAGCCTCTTGGTCTTGGGCAAGTCACTCACTGCCTCCACCCTGGAGATAGCCAGACCTTCGTTTCCTCTTCTGTAAAGATCAGTAGAGTATGAACATCTGACATTTCCAGGGACCTAAACCTCAGGATTAGAAATGGGGCTTCCTGGAAAAGAATCTGAAAGAATAAATATATATAAACTGAATCGCGTTGCTATACACCTGAAACCAGCGCAACTTTGTAAAGCAAATTCAATTAAAAATAAATAGATAAGGGATTTCTTTATGGTCTAGTTTGTGCACCTATGTGTGTGTGTGTATGTGCATGCTTGTGTATATGTGTTGTCTTATGTGTGTGTGCTTATGTCTTTGTATATGTGTATATATGTATGTTCACGTGTGTGTGTACATGTGTGCTTATGTCTGGGTGTGTATGTGCTTGTGTGTATTCATTAACAAGAGACCAGTTCTCTCAGGACAATAGTTTGACCCAATAAGAGCGCTAAGCCTCCAAAATTCAACCCCAAAAAATGGAGCCAGAGAAATATCCAGATGTCTCTTCATTTCTGCCAAGGAGAACATCCCACACTCAGCAAGCAGCCGCCTTGGACTGGTACCCAGCTCTGTCACTGCCCACTGTCACCCCTTACAGAATCTCCATCTCTTTATCCTCAAAGCAGATACTGGTGCCTCACCTTCCTCACAAATTCCATTTGGTCAATGACCAAAAAATAAACGTGATTTTGTTTCACTAATTATATTCCCAATTATAAAGAGAATTCATCTTCATCTCAAAAAATAGAAAATGTTCAAATACACAGAGAAACTACAAACACCCACAATTTTCACCAGTACCAACAATTCTCATCACTGTTATTATTGCGTTCTACATCCTGGTTTTTCTCCTCTGAGCATGAATGAATGCAGATGTATTTAATAAAATTGAGATGCTGGTGGGCTTGCTACTTGTGACCCATTCTTTCACTCACAATGGATATTCAGCATCTCCTTCAAGTTGTCTTCATAAATGTGTTTCTTAGTGGAAAAGCGGTATTGCACTGTCTGCTCAAATGTTAATTTATTTACCCCAACTCCAGTTGTCTCCAGTTTTGTATGATCAAAGCAATCATAATGAACATCCCAGAAAATAAATATTTGAGCACACCCCAGATTATGACCTTAGGACCAATTCCTTAAAACAGAGTTGTCCAGGTAAATGATTAGCACATTTTTAAGGCTTTTGATCTATTTTGCTAGACTCTCCTCCTAAACGGTTTATCTATCTTTATTCCAGCCAGGAGTTTATGAAATTTCCTATTTTCTCATTAGCAACATTATTATTATTATTACTTGGCCATGGCAGGTGGTTTGTGGGATCTTAGTTCCCTGACCAGGGATTGAACACAAGCCCTCAGCAGTGAAAGCTCCATGTCCTAACCACTGGACCACCAGGAAATTTCCTGTATTGTTATAATTATTATTAAAATATGCACTCGCTAAGTCAATGAATAAAAAGTTATATATAACTTGCATTTCATGGATCAAAGTCTTTCTTTATTAAGCATGTACTGAGATAGGGACTTAACTGAACATGTCCAGAGATAGTTATCTCAAACCTCACAACAGTCCTTTGAAGCAGGTAAAAGAGGTACTTTTTGTGACCGCGGAAGCCAAGGCTTGGACAGACTTAGGTTCCATGCTGAGCTCTGCCACACACACCGGTTGTGAGTGTTCCCAACCTCTCTGGGCTCATACTAATGGTCAGAGTCTCTGATGGCTCTGGTGCTCCTCTGCCTCATAACTTTAAGTCCCACACTTGAGTGCTCAGTGTCGGACAAGGAAGCCAGAAGGATGCTGTAATGTTCCTCTCCCAAGTACAAAGAAGCCCACCAGCTCACGAATCCTGTCTGTCCTCTGCATCTGCGGTGAGAAACTGGAAAAGACCTTAGCACCACCAGTAGGTCTTCAACAGCTAAGAGCATCTATCACACGGGCTGGGGCTCCAACACATGCTTGTTGAACAAATGAATAAATGTACACTCGGTGATTACTATCCATTCACGAACCTGTAGCTCATTCCTCCACCCCCATGTCTGCCTCAGGACCTTTGCACAAGCTGTTCCCACTGCCTGAAAGGTTTCCTTCCCAACTTTTCAGGCGGCTAACCCCTACTCATCATTCAGGGCTCAAAAACCAGGTTAGGACTCCATGTTTTATTCCTTTATGACATAATGTACACCGCTTTCATAGTTTTCCCTGCCTTTGCAATTACTAATTAAGAAGATAATTACCTAAGGGCTGTTTCTCTCTGTGAACCATAAACTCCAGGATGACACAACCTCTATCACCTTGTTCATCACTGTATCCTCCGTACTTATCCCTTGTCCAGTCCAGAGCAAGCATCCATGAAAGATATTATAGAAAGAGTAATTTGTGTTGTCTTTTTTAATTTTCAAAGATTTTTTTTAATGTGGACCGTTTTAAAAGTCTTTCTTGAATTTGTTACAATATTGTTTCTGTTTTATGCTTTGGTTTTTTGGCCATGAGGCATGTGGGATCTTAGCTCCTCGACCGAGGATCAAACCCACATCCCCTGCCTTGGAAGGCAAAGTCTTAACCCCTGGACCACAAGGGAAGTCCCCAGCGTTGCGTCTTTTGACATCTAAACGATGATAAGACTACATGAATCTTTGGATATGACATCCTTAAACCTACCAATTTAGTAAAGATCCTTTATTACCACTGTTTGGAACCTGAAGAGGTCAGTTAGCTTCTGTTATGGAAGGACAGTGTCCCTTTTTTGATTTATGAAGCTTGGACATATTTTTAATGACTCTCCAAAGAAGCGACTGTTTGAGTGCTAGAGACAGGTGTGTTAACTCAGTAATCTTGTGATGCTCTTGAGAAAGACTAAGACTGCTTATCTTCTGTAGTTGGTTAATTAGTTGGGAAGGTGAGTTTTTCAAGCCCCCTTTATTAACTCATGAGAGTGAATATCTATTTAGAGTACAGTCAGAACTTCTCCAGTAAAACTTAACTCATTCATTCTCTGTGGGGACAGGAAGGCCATTGACCTAGTTTCTCCATTGTACTTGAGAGAAGCTGAATTGTCACCTCTTTATAATTAATTCACACTTCCTGGGAGTTCTCTGCTAGGAAAGGTCCAGGGGGACCCGATTAAATGAATAATTTGGAATCAACAAGCCAGTTGTTTTAAGGCAATGTGACATATTTGATGGTTCTAGCTCATTTGAAAGGTATGGGCACCAAAATTATAAAAATAGAAAAAAAAACTGCAGCACTAAATTCGTTACTGGTTTGCTGCTCTGTTTTGCCCTGACTTCCCTGGTGGCTCAGATGGTAAAAGTGTCTGCCTACAATGTGGGAGACTCGGGTTCAGTCCCTGGGTCGGGAAGATCTCCTGGAGAAGGAAATGGCAGTCCACTCCAGTATTCTTGCCCGGAAAATCCCATGGACACAGGAAGCTGGTAGGCTACAGTCCATGGGGTTGCAAAGAGTCGGACACAACTGAGTGACTTGACTTTGCCCTATAAGTGTCAGGACAAACTCATACATCCTAAATTTGTGGGCTTTGAGTAAATATCCACAGAAGGTTCAGAAAGTAACCTGAATTGGCGACCTCCAAAACAAGTCATTGCAGTAAATTAATTCAAAGTAAGAAATCTTTCAGAAAACCAAGTATTATTAGGTATGGCCAGTATCATTTTTTTTTTAATCAGTTAGGATTCCTGATTTTTCTTTTCCAGTGCCGACTCAAATTCACTTAAAACAAATATCTCCATTCCAGAAGTCTAAGCCAGTGGATAAACACATTCAGCTCCATCACACTTGAATACAGGATTCCAAACACCCCTGAGAACAGCTGGAGAAAGCAGATGGGGCGAAAAATTCACCTGCCAGACAACTTCTCCTTCTGTTTCCTCCACTGAATTTCCTCTCAATTCAGTCCATTGAAAGAACACAGGGGGAAAAAAATGGGTGTTCAAGTCCCTTGTACTTTTTAAAGCACATGGTATTTATTAGGCATTAACTGGCACACAAATATACGAAACGAGTACTTAATTCTCATCCCACCCCGCCCTTAGCAACATAAAAAGACATAATCGCAGAAAGACACTGACATGACGAACAGACTCACACACTCTTACGTACTTGAACATACGCAGTCTCACATATTACCCTGTTCTCTTTATTAGGGTCAGTTTAAAACAAAAACAATAACTTTTTTTAATCATGAAAGCAAAGCATATTTGAAAGGGAAGAAAAAATGCAAACTTGGTTTTGAGTATCAGTAAAATTAAAAGCTTTTGGCCCGCTCCCATGCTGGATTCCATTTCAGGTTATTACTTAATTAGAACTCCTATTTATAAATAAATAGTACCAGTAAAATATTACATCGGAAGAACCCTGCAATAATGTTTTACTTACACACTTCTTTTTTAATACCATTTTCTGTTTTCAATAACCACAGTTTAGGGTCTGCATTTGGTGCTGGTATGATGTCTTTGGAGAATGCTCCTCAGTGAATAATCTGGCTTCTTCTCTAGGGATGGTGGTGTTGCTTTTGCATCCAGTTTGGGTCATCGGTGGCAGTGATGGAGGTTTGGAAGCTGGGGGCTGGCTTTGTTGTTGGTGGTTTTTTTTTTTTTTTTTTTTGGTTATCAGGACGAATATTTATTTTGGCTTTTTCACAATGCTTGTCAGCACAGAGCTTGCGCCTTGCTTATCACAGTTCTGCCCGCATGTAAACTGGGGCTTTTTAAGTTTTTCAAAGCAAGATTTCCGGTTGGGAAGGTATAGGGCACTTTTCAGCAGGCGGGAAGGACGCGGAGCCGGGGAGACGGGAGGGCAGAGTGAGATAGGACGCCAGATGGAGTCCGGCGTTATCCTGACCCCACTGGTGGGCAAGGAGGCAAACCTGGACTCCGTGAGGATGGGGAAGGAAGGCCAAGATCGGAGAGAAGCTGGGAGGCAGGGAAGCTCGGCAGAAACATCCCTGGCAGAGGTAGGTAATTTCTTAGTCAAGAGGGAGGGTGGCCAATTTAGGTTTGGGGGGTTGGAGGAGTATTTGAGGGGAACCCCACCAGTACATATCTTGAAACATACTTGCCTCAGACCTCCCCCAGAATAAGGGACTGGGTCCCATTAAGAAAATTGAAAGAAAAAAATATATTATTATTTATTATATAACAACGTCAACATTAACACCAAGACAGGGAAGGACTCCAACTACGCATGAGAATCAAACACTCCAGGAGGCAGGACTTTCTGGAGAACAAAAGAAGAAGTCAGGGAGGGTGTCCTGGAGGTGGTGTGATTGTGGCCGGTCGAGGAGGGCGGTGGTCGTGGAGTGGGGCGGGGACTCATCTCTTCTTGTCGTTTTTTAGTTTTGAGACAAAACAAAGTCACATTTTTTGAATTGTGGTTTCAAGCGACTGATTACATCAGTGTCAGGGTGGGGGGAGTGGGGGCAGGGGCAGTTCTCAAGTGCAGACGTGAACGCGGGGTGAAATGAGACATCTCGTCCGTGGGGTTCTCCCTGTGGCTGCCTCTCTCTCCCTCTCTCCGCTCCCTCTGGAAATGGCAGCAGAGGAGCAGGCCTGGCCTTAGCTGTTGTCATTCCACTCTGGAACCATGCCGACTCCATGCACAGCAGAGTGGTACTGGTGCGGGGACAGGGTCCTTGATACACCGTGAGAGTACAGAAACTCCGACGCCTGAAGGCTGCCCGGGGACTGGAGGCCAGTCTGAGGCCCGCACTGCCTGACCACAGGCTGGTGGGCCACGGAGGTCTGGTGCTGGAACATTCCTTCTCCGAGCTGCGGGGAGCCGTGATTGGCCATGCCGGCCAGCCGGGGGACCAGGGGCCCCGAGGTGAAGTGGGCGGAGAAGTGCTGATAGGGTAGCCTGTCCATGGGCTGCACGGTGGTGACCGTGCAGCTGCTGTACGAGGACATGCTGGGCCAGGCGTTGCAGCTAATGTCCTCCAGGCTGGGCACAGGCTCGCTGGGGGGCGCAGAGCTGGCGTACATGCAGGCCTGCCGCTGGGCTGACTCTGTCCGGTAGGAGGCACCCAGGCCCTGCTGCTGGGGGTAGCCGGAGCGGTAGAAGGGGTCCTCCTCGCTAGGTGATGTCTCCATGTAGGGCTTCTTATAGGGATGGTCTGTGCTGGAACATTCTTCATCTGCGGGAAGACAGGACGACAGACACCCATGAGGCCAGGGACCAGCCATCCCACAGCTCAAGGCTGAGACAGCCATTTGGCCCAAGGATGGAAGGATTACGTCTGGAAGATGGTTAGCTCCAACCTGTGTTCTGATCATTAAGGGGGTGGCCTGTCACGGCTAAGACTTTGGGCTACGGAGCCCTAAGCAAACAGTTTGACCTTTCCGAGCCCAGTTTCTTTTTTAAAAAATAAATTTCAGTGTATGCCCTCAGTAGAACCTTAATGCAATTGTTACAGAAGATGCTTTGTGTAGTTTCTAGTAAGCTGGGGAGATTGAGCTCAGCTTCTTCACCTATAAAATGGAAAGAGTCATAACAGCACCAGAAAGGGAAGCTCTAATGAAATAGGAAAATATAGCTTAAGTACTTAGTCCAGAGCTTGGTGCAAGGAAATGCTCAATAAATGACAATTATTGTTATTCTCTTCCTTCCTTCCCAGCATGTACATTTCAGGAAGCCAACATATGGTCTGGAGTATCCATCACTATCTTCCCAGAACCTGGGGTGTATACCTACTAACAACAATAACAACAGCATCAACCGCAACAATAAAAACACTACAGTGCTTACTGTCTGTCACTGTTCTGAGTACTCTTCATGAGGTCACCCATGTAATCTCAGCAACCCCATGGAGTGGGTTCTCTTAGTATCCTCATCTTACAGATGAGAGAAAGGAGTCACACAGAGTTTGAGAAACCTGCCTGTTGCACCATGGTGACCTGCACAGGAAGCCCAACAAGGAGGGGATACGTGTATATGTGTGGCCGATTCATTTTGCTATACAGTAGAAACTAACACGGCATTGTAAAGTGACTATAAGGAGAAGGGGACGACAGAAGATGAGATGGCTGGATGGCATCACCGACTCAATGGACATGAATCGGAGCAAACTCCGGGAGATAGCGAAGGACAGGAGGCCCTGGTGTGCTCAGTCCACGGAGCCGCAAAGAGTCAGACGTGACTGAGTGAAGGACAACAACAATAAAAAAAGTGCCCACGGTCCTCTATGGCTGATAAACAGTGGAGTTGGGATTAGAATCCTAGGAATCTGATGATAAAATCCCTGCTCTTCAATCCATGCTAGACATTAAGACATGCAGCAAATACTTCTGCAATGGATGGAACGGTGAGTGGACAGACGGATGCATGGGTGGAAACTGGAATGAATCCCCAGATCCCTTCCTGACATCTCCTGTGAACAAGGACCCAGTCAGGATCGGTGGAGTCGGTAACTGACACGGTAATTGGTACAGTACAATGACTGGGTCACTGTTTCCTCGCCGAGCAAGCCACTTCCCTCCTGTGGGTGCTAATTAATCCCTAAGAGAGAGCAATGGAGAGAGAGTTCTGTCTCTGAAAGAAGGTCTTCTTTAACCACTTTGGGGTCACCAACCCCCTTGGGTTCTAACAAAAGTGTTGGGCTCTCTCCTAGGAAAAAAACACTGAAACCCGACATTTTGAGGTATAGACAAAAGTGATGCACACAACTTCAAGGGGCTCAAAGACCCCCTAAGATGCAGACCTCAGTTTAAAAACCTAGATGTGCAAGAGCCTGACTCTGGCCCTTTTACTTAATATCGGCGGGACGCTACCAAGGTATCTGCCATCTCCAGGACTCCTTTTTACCATGTTTGAATCAGAGTCAGCAATAATTACCTCACTGGGCATCTCAGGCATAATAATATCAAGCATGGAAATCTCTTATATCCATCACCCAGGGCAGCTCCTGTTGCCAGGGTAACACCACCTGTATCCTGGCAGACCCCATCCGTAATAACACAACTCCAGGTGTTTCCTTCAGGGGAAGCAGTCCTAGGGAGTTTCTACTGAGGCATAAACCTCACACGGATTCATTCCTTGGCTGGGATTTTACTCCCCAAGCTGGAGATTTTTCTTTCCTCACTTTCGATCTCTCTCTAATGAACAAGGCTAAGAAATATGCTGATAATAATTGAGAACTAGACTTAGAAACCAGTCTTTTCCCAGCTGTGCTGTCAAATGGTGATATGGTCTGGGTAAACCACTCTATCTTTCATGCCTAGACTTTACAATAAAAGAACATACTTGCCTCTTTAAAAAAAAATTTAGAAAAGTCTATATTAAAAAAAGGAAATATGCCATGTTTGGGGTGTGAAGAAAAATGAAACCCTGAGACACTCCCACACCTGTGACCACAATGATGGTTGATGGCAGGACATAAGACTAAATAAGGAAGGAAATAAGAGCTAGAATTTATTGAGCACCTACTAAGTGACTTAACTCCAATCTCCCCATCATTCCTTGAGGTGGCTGTTCTCATTCTCGACTCTTAGAGGCAGAAACCAAAGCTCAGACAGGTGACCTGCTCAAGGCCATGCAGTTTGTAAGGAGTGTAGGCTGGAATCAAAGACGTGACTAATTCACTTTGCCGATTGCACCTTGCCTCCAGCTCTCTGGATTTCTATCCAATGCCACTCACTCAGCCTCCCAAGAAATACTGACTGAGCCCTCACCAAGCCCCTACCAGGTGCTGGTCAACTGCTGCGGTCCTGCTCAGAGCACATCCTTGGCCCCTCTCCATCTTCCCCCATCCAGGGGCAAGGGAACAAGGGCAGGACCTACAAGAGCAGGAGGCTGACACTGTGATGAGCAGGTAGTCCTTAGGGGTAAAGCTGCAAGTCAGTCTTCTCCCCACAGTAAGTCCTACGGCTTAGCACTGGACTATAAGCCAACAGCCCATACCAAGTAGGGTAGCTTGGATGTGGGTTCCACCCAACACCTCCACTCTCATCATTCTCCAGGTGATACCCCCAGGTACATGCAAAATCTCCCCCAAACATGTATCTTCACATCTAGGTTGCACCCATCTAATAGCAAGCACTTATTTTCAGCTCAACTCCTTCTGGGACACATCTGGGACCCATAGGATACTCAAACACTGGTCCCCAAAAATTGAAAAATGCAATCATCATTCTTCCAGGTGTTCTAGCTACATGATGCCAACCATCAGATGTTTGAAGACATCCAGATGAGCAAGCGTCCATATTTTTCACTTTTCAATTTGGGGGCATCTTAAGGACACTGCTACACATCACTTATTTATTTATTTTATCCTGGCCACCTCCTCCTTCAATTCCTTCCCTCCATTCTTCTTTCCCTCCACCCCTCAGATCCATAAATCTGAATGTTTCCATTGTTGCTGGAATCATAACCTTTGGGTTTTCCATTTAACCAGGGCGTTCCCCTTTTCAATAATAGAAAGTACAGCTGCAGGGTACCCTTGGCAAGAGAAAAAAAAAGGCAAACTAACCAGTCCCAAGTTTCTGATCCCCTTCCAGATTGGTTACAAGTAAAAAAAGGAAGGATAATATGAAAAAGGCCAGAGCCACATTTTGGAAAATCGTAAAATTACACATTCCAAGGCTTAATACTCCAAAGATCTGATGCAGAGTCCTAAGAAAAACTCGATGCTGGGTTATTGATGGAAACAGGACTTAAGCATTCTCCAGTTTCTCTTGATCCTCATCATACTGTAACGAAATTCCAAAGCCAGGATCAAAACTTCACGCTGGTCATGATAAATGCTTGGGATGTAATCTCTGTGTTTATTTTCGTGATGGTTTGGTTTCTATCTTTTTATTGGGAGCCTGATAACTCATCAACAGCAAACACATCTGTCCCAGCCGAGTCCTGCTTATCTTCCACAATTGGGGGAATGGGCTGCAGTCAAAGGTCAAGTCCTCGATGAGATGAGTCCATGGCTTGCTTTCAGAAAGCTGTATACAGGTGGTCAATTACACCTCAAATGTCCAAAACCCAGCTGAGTCCCTTGGATAACAGTAAAGCTTTTCCTGATTCTGACCACAGATCACCATGCCACACCGTGAAAAACCCTAGTGCCTGGCATGTTTCCGGATGTTGTTGATTCTGGATAAAATGGCTTTAACGATGAATCCAGGATACAGATTTTAGGGCACTGAGTTATGTCTCTTGACTCACTGGATACATAAGCTTGGGCAAACTCCTAGACCATTCCAATCTCAGTTCTTGTTTGTATTATACACGGGGTGCTAATGTGCTAAGTCACCTCAGTCGTGTCCGACTCTTTGAGACCTCATGGACTGTAGCCCACCAGGCTCCTCTGTCCGTGGGATTCTCCAGGCAAGAATACTGGAGTGGGGTGCCATTCCCTTCTCCAGGAGATCTTCCCAACCCAGGGATCAAATCTGAGTCTCCTGTGGCTCCTGTATGAAAGGCAGATTCTTTACCACTAAGCGGTCAGGGAAACCCATTATACATGGGGATGATAGATAAATTTCATGTAGGAATTGAGATAATAGTAGTGCAGTCTAGTTTCTATTTTCCTTGAATTTAAACTAAGTATTCCAATCTTATCTGTCCCAGTAATACTATTCTATTCTCTTTCCCCTCTTGGAAGACTGGATAGATGGCTCCGTGAAGGCCGTCTAACACTGGAAGGTACTTGGGTGAACTCCAGAGCTAGGAAACTCACAGAGCTGATTTCAAATCTCTGATCCCACTGAGCAAAGATTGTTACCACTGCCAAATGGGTCACTTCCCTTGCTGATGGAGTTCATTCAGATGGAAGATTGTGGGGGAGTCTTCACAGATAAAGACACTGGAGGCAGAGAGATAAAATGCCACTCCTTAGCTGAGTGACCTTTGCCAAGTCAGAAGTAGAACTCTAATTCAGGCCTTATGACTCTGAAGAGTGCTCTTTCTGATAGATGGCCCCAGCCTTTCAGCCTTCAGGAAACCCACTGTGTTCAGAGACTATGAAAAGGTGGTAACCTTGATTCTTTGGATAGATGAATGGATGGGTGGATGGATGGATGGATAGATGGATGGACAGATGGATGAACAGATGGATGGGTGGATGAATAGATGGATGGGTGGATGAACAGATGGATGGGTGGGTGGACAGATGGATGGGTGGATGGATGGATGGACAGATGAATGGATAGATGGATGGACAGACAGATAGATGGAAGGACAGATGGATGAATGGATGGGTAGGTGGATGAATAGATGTATGGATGGACAGACAGATGGTTGGATGGACAGATGGATTGGTGTGTATGTGTTTGTCCCCAGGTTGTTAGCTCTTAACCTTAAAGTAAAAAGAACTTGGATGGTACTGTGGGAAGACTGGGAATCAAAAGACTCCAGTTCAGATCACAGATAGCCACTATCCAAAGCCTTGAGATGTACTGACTTGCTTGCTATCGGTCTCCCCTAGTGAGAATACAAGCTTCCTGGGAATAGAGACCTTTGCCATCTCTCTCCCCTTATCTTCAGCATACAGCACAGTGCCCGGTACAAAGCAGGTGTGCCATTAATATTGATTTGATGACTGCAGCCTGGATTGGCCACTCATCAGCCACATAACGTTGGGAATCGATCCCAAGCTCTTATTCCTCTATTTGCACCCTATTTGCCACAGGGGTGGAAGGCATCTCCTGTGACTCAAAAACTACAGGGAGACTCCAATGAAGGAAAGAGTGTGGGGTTGCTCTAAAAACCAAAGAGGCTGAGGAAATGCAAAGCCCTTGACGGTACCCAATTCCACTCCCCTTTCCCTCTCAGTATCCAGTGCGGTAACTGGCTTGGCTAAAACCTTTATTTGGGTCGCCTCTGGTTTCCAGTGGTTGGGGAGGGCTGTCAGGGTGGGAAGGAGAGAGAAAGACAGACAAGTGGTCTCCCAGGCCCGGGTGAACTGGATGTGATTGAGTGGCGTTGATAAAACACTTTCCCAGCTTTTTTAGCTCCTCCCATCAGGAGAGATAGTTTGGAGACAGCTAGGTCCAAACACAAGGGGCCCCCCGGCTGGCCTGGTCTTTTGACATTTCACTGGGGCTGCCTCCTGGGCCGGTTGGAAAGGAGACAGACAATGAGGGGAAGTCAGATAGTGGGGCAGGCAGGGGCCGGGGTGGGAGAGAAGCCACCCATGGAGTTATCACTTAACGGGAGTCCCAAACTGGAAGGAAACCTTGGCTGATTCCTTATCGCTTTACAATGGAGGCTGATGATGAATTGCTTTTTGTCGTCTCTGAGGCAGGCAGGCAGGACAGATGGAGCTTGGCTGGAATGTTCTCTGTCCCTAGGAGCTGTCTTTTCCAGGTGGAGGGAGGCAAGAGGGGCAGAGATTTCTGCAAAGGTAAAATGAGCCCTGCACCCCAAGTGCACAGACCTCAGAATGAATCAGGGGTGGAGCTGCTTACTCGCTGGGTGACTCTGTGCCAGTTATTCCATCTCTCTGAGCCTCAGGGTCCACATCTGTCAAAGAGGGGGCAATCCTTCACCTTGTTATCTGCAACTAGTCGCAACGTCCTGACTCCTCTGACATCTCCAGCTCTTCTCCACACTCCTTGGTCTGAGCCATCACCATCTCACACACTTTGGAGCCAGTGAACTATCCCTGGACTCAACTCAATCACAGCAAAGGGACTGCCTCAAAACAAAACCAGAATCACATCCCTCATGGATTCAGACCCCTGCAAAGACCACCTGTCAGTGTTAAGATAAAATCTGAACGCTTCAAAGTGGTTCACAAGGGCTAGTGTTGTGCTGGTCCCTGCCTTCCCCAGCAGCCTTCTCTCCCATCACTCTTTCCTGCTCTGTGTTCAAACCACGCTGGCCTTATGTCCACTCCCCTAGTGAGAGGGGGCTCCCCGTTTTCCGAGGGTCTGCTCTTCTCTATGCCTGGACACCTACTTGGCTCCAAAATCTCATAGCTGACACCCACTCTCCAGAGACCTCAACTGAAATTCTTCCCCCAACACCCCACTGTAGTCCAATAATCCACTTTGCTGTTTTTTTTTAATAACTTTTTAAAAACATTTACTTATTTGGCTGTGTCTGATCTTAGTTACAGCATGATGCCCCGACTCAGGTGCCCCATGGCAAACAGGATCTCAGTTTCCCAAACAGGGATCGAACTCACGTCCCCTACATTGGAAATGTGGATTCAACCACTGGGCCACCAGGGAAGTCCCCCACTTTGCTTTCTGTTAGCACTTTGTGCGTCTCCTTCATAGCATTCGATCGCCACTGATATCAAACAAGTCAATAACAAGTCAGAGTAACGTCTGCACTGTTTGCAACGGTGTGCGTTTCCCAAAGTCAGGGTGGCCGTGATCTCACCTTCAGTAGAGGACTTATCAGTACCAGGTCCTAAGTACGTCACCGGGATTATCTCATTTCATCTCATGACAACTCTGCAGCGTAAGCACTGTTGTCGTCCCCCATTCTGCAGAAAAGCTGGCTGAGGCTAAGAAAGCCGAAGCAAGTTACCCACCATCATGCTGCTGGGAAGGATCAGCTGCTGGGAGAGACTGCAACGGACCAGCCACCGACTCCAGCTTTCCCGGGGGCCTCCTCAAGTCAATTCCAGGTTCACACAAGGATCCCAGCAAAGCACCATGTCCAGGACAACCACTCCCATCACCCAAAGAGGTTCACAGCCTTGCATTCAAAGCCTTCCTCCTGTATCCTCCAGGAGTGCACTGCCAAGGATGCTGCTATCAATATAGGACCTAAAAGAGCACCCTGATTCTTTGTAACTAGGTCTGGCATCAATTTAATCGAAAGAACTCTTTAATTCAAACCTGTGAGCTCTTCCTCAGTGAATAGGACCCAATCTCAAGAGCAGATCTCTAGTGGGATGATGAAATTTGGAGACTGCAGCTCATAAGCAAAGGAAATGGAGGCAGACAGGGTGATGGTTCACAATCCAGGCAGAGTCTGCAGGCCAGGCTTGGGTTCAAACTCTGCCTTCGAGAACCATCAGTTCGGACCTCCCTGGTGGTCCAGAGGTTGAGAGTCCGCCTGCCAATGCAGGGGTCACAGGTTCGATCCCTGGTCTGGGAAGATTCCACATGCTGCAGGGCAACTGAGTCCATGCACCACAACTACTGAGCCTGCGCGCTAGAGCCTGGGAGCCACAGCTACTGAGCCCGCATGCTGCACATACGGAAACCCGCGCTCCCTAGAGCGTGTGCTCCCCAGCAAGAGAAGCCCCTGCAATGAGAAGCCCAAGCACCGCAGCTAGAGAGAAGCCCACACGCAGCAACGAAGACCCAGTGCAGCCAGAAGATACAAGTAAATAAAAATAAATGAAATATTTTTAAGAGTAGCTTTAAAAAAAAGAACATCAGTGAACTAAGTCAGAAAGAAAAACACCAATACACTATATTAACGCATATATATGGAATTTAGAAAGATGGTAACGATGACCCTATATGCGAGACAGCAAAAGAGACACAGATATAAAGAACAGACTTTTGGACTCTGTGGGAGAAAGCAAGGGTGGGATGATTTGAGAGAATAGCATTGAAACATGTATATTACCATATGTGAAATAGATCACCAGTCCAAGCTCGATGCGTAAAACAGGGCACTCAAAGCCAGTGCAGTGTGACAACCCTGAAGGATGGGATGGGGAGGGAGGTGGGAGGGGGGTTCAGGATGGGGGACACATGTACACCCGTGGCTGATTCATGTCAATGCATGGCAAAAACCACTACAATATTGTAAAGTAATTAGCCTCCGATTAAAATAAATTAATTAATTAAAAGGAAAAAAAAACAACCATCAGCTCACAATTTTCCCTCAGGTTCCCTATTTGTAAAATGGGTTTATATAACAGTGCCTACCTAATAATGTTCCTGAAAAGGTTGTAGCCTGGAACCTCGGCAGGGCTCCCTGAAATATAATATGAAACAGCATCTCTGCACCGGCATCTATGCTCTACAGGACATTCTTAACCCCTGCTTGTGCCTAAAGAGGCATATTGCGGGCATCTGGGCTCCAGCCCATCCAGCAGCGGGCGTGCTGGGAGTTGGGCCAAGGGGCCTGATGGGCTGATGCTGCTCAGGCCTTCCAGATCCAAGGAGTTTGGACGGGCTTCAGGTAAGTCTGGAAAGCCCGGTCTCACTGGGTCAGCTCCCCAGCCCCATGTTTGGACCCATGACAGCTCTCTCCTCTTTCAAAACGTGACTTTGGTAAATGTCAAATAGCCAAACTGTGTTCCTTTTCTCAGGTCAAAAAAGAAGGTCCAGGCGCCACTGGACTTTGAAAGGCGTCATGTTGGCTTTGAGATCCAACAGGGAGCACTGATGACAGGGCCACAGACCGTCTGGAGCAAAACAGAGCTGGTTTATTAAGTCAACCTAGCGCTGATTTCATAGCCTCTTCACACCCAGCTGAGGAGACAGGTCCAATTGTGGGCTCCAATCTACAGAGGTTTGTTGTGAGGTTTAGAGGCACTGACTAAGTAACTTTCCTGTAATCATAAACATGTGAAAATGGCAAAGGTCAGATTTATCTCACTAGTTTGACTCTGAAAATCACAGGCGTAAGCAGGAGGCTGCACAGTCCCCTCCCCTTATGTCTATCTTCCCGAACCTTCACCTAAATGAGCAGCCGTCTCTTTACTTCCTCCTGGGATTCACTTCGCTGCCACCCAGGGGGTGCTCATCAAGCACCAATTGCTCTCAGGAACTTAGCACCATTTACAAAGTGAGAAAATGATGCCCAGAGAGGCTAGGACACCTGCCTGAGGTCATCCAGGAAGTTGGTGGCAGAGTTGAGACTCAAATCTGTTTCCCTGGCCCCACTGCCCACATCCACACCTTCAATTCTGCCTTGGAAAATGTGCCACCAGAAATTTCCTGCCTTAACTTCCCCTCTGGACTCAGATAGCTTAGGAAGAAGTCATCCATTTCTCCTTAGGCAAAGGAAATGATGAGCTGTCTCAGACAACAGCCTAGGAGATTTAAAGAGGGGATGCACAGGAGACAAAATCTATCATGATTTTCTTTTCTCTCTCTCTGCCTTTTTTCTTTTATTTGGAAAAGAAAGAAGAGCTCAGAATCCACTTGGGAAAAACCTTGCCCAAGGACTAAGGAGCACATCAAATTCCAAGGAGGTTCCCTGGAGTGTAGGTTGTAGGCTTATCATACAACCAAGACTCCGAGAGCATACTCCCTGACTACCCCTGACAACATAAACTTGGTTTTATCCTTTTAGGGTAATATTTCTTTTAGCAGCTAAAAAGAATGAGGCTGTTCTAGGGTCATGAAAAGACATCTACAATGTCTGCTAGTGTAGAGCACAGGGAACTCTACTCAATATTATGTAACAACCTAAATAGGAAAAGAATTTGAAAAAGAATCAAAACATGTATATATATGACTGATTCACTCCACTGTACACCTTAAACTAACACAACATTGTTCATTAACTAGGAAAGTGAAAATCGCTTGGCTGTGTCCAACTCTTTGTGACCCCATGAACTCTTCAGGCCAGAATACTGGAGGGGATAGCATTTCCCTTCTCCAGGGGATCTTCCCAAACGAGGAACTGAACCCAGGTCTCTCACATTGCAGGCAGATTCTTTACCAGCTGAGTCACCAGGAAAGCCCAAGAATACTGGAGCGGGTAGCCTGTCCCTTCTCCAGCAGATCTTCCCAACCCTGGTCTCCTGCATTGCAGGTGGATTCTTTACCAGCTGAGCTACCAGGGAAGCCCTTTCATTAACTATATTCCTATATAAAATAAAAAGTTTAAAAAATACAATATATTCTAAAATTTTAAGAAATACAAGTTGCAAAACAGGTACAGTATGATATCAACAATTAAAAGTAAAAGCAAAACTCTGTATTTGTGTGTATGTGCAAGTATAAATAAATAAATGCATCTGAACATTTCAAATAAGCTTTCCCCAAGGAAGGGGCTAGAACTTGGCAGAGATGTGTCAAAGGAATCCTTTGCTGTACCAGAATGGTTTGACTCTCTAACATTCTCTCCGTCTCTCAGTGCACTGCTTACATTTAAAAAATAAATATACATGTAGTTAGGTGTATTTCCTTTTTTCAAGGGAAAGAAAAAGAAAAGAAAGTGGCCAGGTGGGCAGTGCAGTCGCACTCACCTTTCCTCTTGGTGCAATGGTAAATCTGGCTGTGCTCCTGGGGCAGCGGGTACGGGTTGGGTGGGGGCAGGAGGTCCTGGGAAGGGCCAGACACGCCATTCTCACACTGATACTGGGACCCCAAGTTGGATGAGGCAGACAGAGCTCGAGGCTCACTGCTGAAAGGACTGTGGTTGGAGGCCACTTTCTGTCTCACTGTGCTCCTGGGAACCACAGGATATTCTTTACTGAAAGAGAGAAGATACAAAATAACATCGATCAGTGGCATGATAGAGATCTTTTCATTGTCTGAACCACAGGGTCAAAGAATCCACTGGGAAAAAGAAAATCACAGAATAAGAAACAAAGCGATCTTTGATGAATGGAGAAATAAAGTTATACTCAAGTGCATCCTATGCCATGGACATATACATTTAGTCGCCATCTTTTCATGTCTTATACATTAGGCAAGTAGGTTCATGAACAGTTCTCTACATATGCCAAAAGGTAGATAAGCACCCCCAGCTCAGAATTCCTCCTAAAAATCAACAAACACGTGTCAGTTGAAATATTCACCCTATTCTAGATGTCTTTGAATTCCCTAATTCAAATGCGAAAGAGCTGAGAAGTCACTAAGACTTAACTTCTTGGTCTCCATCTTTCCCTAACATTAATCAAGAATGGTTGCGGACCATCTAGGGTAGTCACAGAAAAATCTAGGTCACCCCAATCTGAAGAGCTTGCTGCCTGTGCCTTAGAATTTCCTTTTGAGTTGCTGTACTTGTTGCCTCTGACAATACTTAACTTCTCTGTCCCTTAGTTTCCCACCTGTAAAAAAAAGGGATAATAAACAAAATCTAGGTTCAAACGATTGTTGAGAGAAGAAATGAGTTAATGCCTGTGAAAGCCTTACACTGGTGTTTGTCACAACGAATGGCAGCCATCAGCAGGACTGCCACAGTTTTGGAGACACAGTGTGGGGGAGGGGGGCAGGAAGAGGAAAAGAAAGAGGTCAGAGGAGATGGAGAACAGAGCCTGGGATCTAAGGAGAGGCAGGTCCAGAGTCAGGTCTCATCCCCACCACTGGACCACAGTCTTTCTAAACCTCAGCTTATGATGCCATATGGATCACAGCCTTTCTAAGCCTCAGCTTATGATGCCATATGGATAGCCTCTACCAAGGCACCCAAAAGCTAGTCCCTCATACTCTCTTTTTTACTATTTTTCTGTATGTATTTATTGGCTGTGCTGGGTCTCCGTTGCTGCCTGGGCTTCCTCTAGTTGCGGCGAGCGGGGGCTACTCTTTGGTTACTCATGGGCTTCTCATCACAGTGGCTTCTCTGACTGCAGAGGATGGGCTCTAGGTGCGTAAGCCTCAGTAGCTGTGGTGCACGGGCTTAGCTGCTCCATAGCATGTGGGATCCTCCCAGACCAGGGATCAAACCCATGTCTCCTGCATTGGCGGGTGGATTCTTTACCACTGGACCACCAGGGAAATTCCTGGTCCCTCACACTTTTATGATAGGTCCCCCACATTCCCTTCCCTTTAGCTTTCAGGTATTCCTATTTTTGTCTTCATAAAAGCTTGGGCAATTCAACAGAAACCTGTCCTGGAAAGGAGGAAAGTGGAGCTGAGTGTCACCAAGAGCCCCAAAGGAAACCAGGTGAGTGAAGGAGGGACTGAGGGAGAATTTGCAGAGAAGCTCAAAGGTAAAAGGAAGACTTGACAGAAATATCCAGGGTGTTAAAGAAGAGAACAGTCCAACCCATAACATTCTCACATCCACTAAGGGAAGAAGGCTGCCAGTGTTTGGGATCAGAAAGGATATCTTGCGCAGGATAGTAACTAGTACAGTGTAGATACGGTGATCAGCCCATCTTTTCTGGAAGGCAATATGGTATCACCCTTTTTTTTTTTTTTTTTGCCACTTCACGCAACTTGCAGGATCTTAGTTCCAAGACCAGGAATTCAACCCAGGGCCACGGGAGTGAAATCACTGAGTCCTAACCACCTGATCACCAGGGAATTCCTGATAGCGTCCATTTTTGAAATTTTTAATAAAGTGGACCAAGCAATCCCATTACTATGGATTTTCCTAAGAAGGTAAGTATGAGGATTTTTCTCCACTGCATCGTCTATGAAAGTGAAAATATTCACTTGCTTGGTCATGTCCGACTCTTTGTGACTCCATGGACTGTAGCCCATCCAGGCTCCTCTGTCCATTGTATTCTCCAGACAAGAAGACTGGAGTGGGTTGCCATTTCCTTCTCCAGAACAAAGGGAAGACACTGGAAACTAAATGTCTTCATTAATGGTTGAGTCAGCTTTGACAAAAAAAAAAAAAAAAAAACTAGATGATGGAATATTCACTCAACCTTTGAAAAAAATGAGAAGCCTGTTTATGAATAAATTCATAAATCTGTGCAAGATACATGAAGTTAAAGAGGTAGGATATAACATGACTGAAATTATGAAATAGATCCCAGTGGGTCCCTCCAGAAGCTGGGGTTATGGGAGAACTTTTAGATCAACTTATTACTTTTTTGCAGGCTTTCCTTGTGGCTCAATGGTAAAGAACCCACCTGCCAATGCAGGAGACTCGGGTTCCATCCCTGGGTCAGGAAGATGCCCTGGAGAAGGAAATGGCAACTCATTCCAGTATTCTTGCCTAGGAAATCCCATGGACAGAGAAGCCTGGGGGCTACAGTCCATAGGGTTGCAAAAGAGTTGGACACGACTGAGCTACTAAACATTACTTTCTGCACATCTGCGTTGCTTGACTCTTTTTACAGTGAGCATTTATGAGGTTTCTGGAGAAAGAAATGGCAACCCACTCCAGTATTGTTGCCTGGAGAATCCCATGGATGAGGAGCCTGGCAGGCTACATACAGTCCATGGGGTCACAAGAGTCAGACATGACTTAGTAACTAAACCACCACCACCATTTATGAAACTTAGATGACTATTTCCATGTTGAAAATAATAATTATTACTAATTGTTAATAGAATAGTATATAAACTATTAACATAATTTTAATTATGACAGAGCGGGAGGACCAGTCTAGGAGGGATACACGCAAAATAGCTAGCAGTCTCCTGGACGACAACATGTGACCCTCCAGGTTCTCCATTTATCCTCCCCATGTCCCCCACCCTCCACACCACCTTGGGCAACAAAAGGCAATGGCAACAGAGGTGAAATTCACAGGGGAAGATCTTCCTTGGTTGGAAAGCAAAATGAAAATGAAGGAGAAGATATTCAAAGCTTCCCCCACATTTCTCCCAAGAGAGGTCCCGGGAGTGAGGAGGACAGAAGAGGATTTGAATCTGATCTCGTCATCTGTGGATCCAGAAAAGCTGCCACTTCTGGGGAAACGTCCCTTCTAATTTTTTTAACATTTTAAAACAGTGCTTCCTTGTCCTTTTTTTGTTTTTTTTTTTTTGGCTGTGCAGCACGTGGGATCTTAGTTCCCCAACCAGGGATTGAAGTTTTGCCCCCTGCGGTGGGAGCACAGGATCTTAACCAATGAACCACCAGGGAAGTCCTGAAATGTCTATTTTTCACGAAATGCCTTCCATTGGGTCCTCCACCCCACTGAGCCTGTAGCACCCCTAGTCCAATATCCTTGCTAACTCAGTGAGCTAGGATAAAGGAGGTCACCTAGCTAAGCCTCACCTGCAAAATGGGAAATAAAGAGATGATCTGGAGAAACCACAGCAGCCAGCCATGAGTCCCCCAGACACCTTCCCTTCCCTGATAACCCACTCACTGGACTCTGATTTTTACTTGAGTATCTAAGAATCAGGGTATAGTGGGAAGAAAAAAGATTAGATTCAGGCAAAAGTGCATTCTGTATCAGACCTACCATCTTAACAGCTGTGTGATCTTAGACAAGATACTCAATCTCTCTGAGCATCAGTTATCTCTCAAGATCGTTGAAATTATCCAAGAACATACTCTAGAAAATGTCTGGCACATAGTAGAAGCTGTCATGACCACCGTTACAAGATGACTCGCGCTTCCAGCTCATAAAATTTCTCGGGAGGGAGCCGTGCCATAAGCCTGTCTCCTGAACGCGGAGGTCTCAACTTTGGGGAAAAACTTAGGGGTGTAAACTTGGATTTTCAAAATGATGTCTTTATTTTCAGTAATCCCGAATTGGAGTTCAGTATTTCCTTCTGTGATGGGTGTCGGCAGCAAGCCACAGTTGAGTTAGCAGCCCTAGCGACTGTCATCAACAGAAACAAAATAACTTCCCATCTTGCTGCAGCTGTACAGGTCTCCAGATACCACTTACGCTCATGATGACTTCAAAATTACAGTCATTCTCGATCTGCTACTAGGTCCCCATTACTTAAGACATTTATAAAGTGCATATGTTACCATGTCGCCATTTGGGAAAGAGTTTGATCACTCTGTGTTAATATAATGGGCTTCCTTGGCAATCAATGCATCTTATTTTACACATTTAATCAGATTCTTCTGAGAAGGGATCCCTAAGCTTCCCCAGACTGCCAGAGGAGCCCAGGGCCCTAACCAGGTTAAGAATCCCTCTGTAGAAGAAATATGAATCAGGAAATCCTGAACTTAGCTATGACGTTTGCTGTGAACCAACCATTCTTTACCTTCCTCCATTTTTAAATGAATTCTTTGCCTAAATGAGCTTTGCCTTACTCTGAGTAATAACAGCCATGATATAAGGGATTTGTGGTGCAAGGTCCTCTAAAGCAATTAAAATAAAAATACTTACCTATTCGAAATTTTTAAAAGTACACCTGAAATTATCCCACGTACAAAGAGCACAACACCTAGCACATTTTGAAGGATGCTGCATTCACCCCCTTCATCCTCTCTGTGACCCTCTGAAGTGGGGACTACTCTTATCCCCATTTTACAGATTAGAAAACCAAGGCCCAGGGAGATGAAATAACTTGCCCAGGGTCCCAGAGCTAGAAAGAGACACCACCAGAATTCTAACCTAATGGTCTCCAAATTACTTCTAGACAATTTCCTACTGACCTCTTTCCATTTTTGAAACATAATATGCTATTAGGGGTGCAGGGGTTTGGAGCCTAAGACTCCTCTCTCATTTTACCCTCCTCTCATGGGTGTGACAGTCTCCCACTCTGGGCCCCTGCCTTTGTTTGTCATCACAAACCATGTCAGAGTAACCAGACAGGGGACAACCAAGTGTCTGCCAAGTTTCCATGAGGTTACAGACACCCTCATGACACCCTGGGGTCTCCCTAGCCCAGCTTTCCTGTGGACTGTGTCATTTCAGAACCAAAGCTGGAGCCATACTGAGCAGCTCCAACTGCTCAGACTCTCCCCCTGGGGCCAGGAGGCTGAAAGGAATGAAATTAGCTTTATAGTTCTCACTTGGCGGCTGAAGCTACGTAATGGAAAAAAAAAAAAAAAAAGAAGAAGAAAAATCATTATAATAATAAAACAAAAAAGGTGTCAAATCTTGCTGGCAATTCAATTTAGATCTTGCTTAGTTCGAGTACTGGGCTGTCAGAGATCCAACAGGGAAGGGGAAGTCTCTTTTTAGCTTGATATTCTTAATGGGGATGGTTATTTTTTTTAATTAAAGAAAATAACTCTTAAAAAATGTTGGCTGAGGGAATTTACAAGAGAATGTATCAATGGACTCCGTGGAATTCTCCCTTCCAGCACTGCCAGATTGCAAAATTACCCTCTGGAAAAGCCAAATCCTGTTTTTGATTACTAACACTCACAGAAGAGGGAAAGGCATATTATCTCAATAACCACTTGTCCCTCTCAGTATGTTTCTCTCTGAGGAGCTTGAAACATCAGTCCCACCATCAACCACGCACATCTCCCCTGGTGTTTGCAATACAACATCCCCAAATCCACCTGGCAGGTGTCAAAATCGAGGCACAGAAGAGCGGACTGACTTCTCAGTCAGGATGGAGTTACAGAGGCAAAGAGAAGAAAATGGTCCCAATAAACACCATCTGGGATCATTTGTCTTTTTCTGACCATGCCACGTGGCTTGTGGGATCTTAGTTCCCCAACCAGGGATTGAACCCGGGTCCTCAACAGTGAAAGCACAGGATCCTAACCACTGGACCACCAGGAAATTCCCAGGATCATTTTTCCTGGGCGCACCAACGCACGAATCAAAGGAACTCGTGAGTTGCAACACAGCAAAAGCCTCTAAAGTCCCCGTGAGGAGAAGATGACCTATTTTCCTCTACATCATTCAAGTATACAGGCAGCATCATTCAAGACTACAGGCAGCAGAGAATTAAAGGGACAGTTGAAAAGCCCTCGTGGGTCTGGGAAGAGAGTAGCAACTGGGGGCTACTGTTTTCACCAACATCATCATTATCAGCATGACCATTCTCACCATCACCACGACCTTCCTCATCCTCATCTTCCTCCTTATCATTTACATTGTTTTTTTGAGCATCCTACTGTTCCAGCCACTGCTATTGTTTTTTAATCACTCAGTCACGTCCGACTCTTTTGCAACCCTATGGACTGTAGTCCACCAGGCTCCTCTGTCCATGGGCATTCTACAGGCAAGAACACTGGAGTGGGTTGCCATTCCCTTCTCCAGGGGCTCTTCCCAACCCAGGGATCGAACCCTCATCTCCTGCATTGCAGGTGGATTCTTTACCACTGAGTCACAGGGGCAGCTTTCCAGCCACTGCACTGGTTGACTTACATGCTTTCCCTCATTTGATCCTGGCGAGAATCCCGTTTCATCCATATGATGATATTTACTTTAGAGACAGAGAAAAGAAATGAGACTCAGAGAGGTTCAGCAACTTGTCCAAGATCACCCAGCTAAGAAGAGGTAAAGCTGAGCTGCACCCGGGGTCAGTGCTATTCCACAAGTTTTCCCAACTTACACTTGATAATGGGCAATCGTTGCCTTCCCATCGCTGCTAGGGCAACACGGCACTTCTGTCACACAGAGCATCTTCGAGGGTACCAGAGTTAAGTATCGGTTTTATCAGGTAACATCAACCTCTACCGATCGAACTGTCCATCATTCCTGCTTTACCAAAAGTCAAATCCCACTGCACCGGTTGACACAGACACGGTCTGCCCAGTCTGGACACAGGGACCCGACTACCCCAGTTTACCCTGGGTATCAGGGCCACCAACCAGCTTCTCCCAGCTCCACCGCCCTCTCACATTCTGTTCCACGTGAGCGGATGCAATGAATGACGCCATTGTCGCCGGCTCTGGGTTGTAAAACGTTACAAGGGAATATTGAAATCCACAGCCAAACGGCATCGAAGCCGGCCGCCAGCTAACGAAGGGCCCAGAGAATGTTTTCCACTGCAGCCGACTGAATTGGCCTTTTCACGGCAGCAGGTGGCAGGGGCGCTGGGGTGCTGAGGAGGGGGTGAGTTTCTGTTGTTTTCCCTTACGATGCTTACGCAGTTTCTGGCAGCCTCTCTCCAACCACTAAAGCAGTGCACTAGGGCAAGGCTGGGGACTGGAGAATCTGCTCTCGCAAGCAAATTCCTCCTCTTGCTAGCACTTTAATCTGTGATCAGAATGAAAAGAGGACACTACCCCCATCCCACGAGAGCCTTCCCGACTTATTAACTTTCTGATACGCTTGGGGAAATGATCTAACGTGTGTGGACCCTCAAGGGATGGGGGCAGTTCACCCCAGGCGGGATTTTAGCTCAGCAAATAATAATCGCTCCCATCATTCTCATCTACAAAGTGCTTCGAGACCATTGTGTGACTCAGGTCTCACCCCACCAGCGAGGTGGAGAAAAGCACTGTGGATTCTAGCTGCTCCATCTTGCTGGTCAGACCAGGGGGACACAAAGAAGTGACATGAATTCCCACCACTGATTCTAACAGGGCTGTCTGATGTGAGCAGCACCAAGAATCTCAAAGGCTAGGACTTCCCTGGCGGTCCAGTGATTAAGACTCTGAGCTTCCACTGCAGCGGGCATGGGTTCAATCCCCGGTCAGGGAACTAAAATCCCGCATGCCTTATGGCGTGACCAAAAAAAAAGAAAGAAACTCAAAGACAACGCCCTCACTGGCCAAGAGCGCCCAGCACTCATGATGACTTTGGTGGGCAACCTTGGGGTTCCCATAGTAAATCTCTGCATAACTTCATATCAGGGTACTCATTTTGAGTTGTGATTCTGAAGTCAGGCTGTATAGATGTTCCTGCCTTTGATGGTACACAGCCACCAATTTGGCCACTGCGGAGCTGGCTAAGTTCTTCCCTTCTCTGAGCCTCAGTCTCTTGTCTATAAAATGGGAATAGTCAGAATCATCCCCTTCTTGGGTGGTCAAACAATACAATGCTTGGAAAGGCTTAGCATATATTGGAGACATATTGCTCCATAAACCCCAGTTTATAAACCACGTGATTATATTTTGAAGCAAACATTCTTACCTTGCAAGGGCTTCACCTGATTTATGAATTCCACTCCCCATGCCATCCCAATTACCAGATCATTAGAGCTTGTCAGTTTTTCTAAGAAGTCCATACTTGCATCTGCTACTCAAAAGGGGTCCCAGGATCTCTAGTTCTCCCCAGGAGAAAAAAGCCTTATGCAAAGGGTAAACAGTGTATGGTTTCCTTTATATAAAATTCTACAACAGACAAACCTGACAGTTTTTTAAAAAAAAATCACAATATTCATTGTTTCTGGTGGGGAGGTGGAAGAGGAATAACTGGGAAGGGGCATGAGGGAACTCTCTGGGTGAAGGAATGTTTTATATTATGAGAAGAACTTGGGTTTCACAGGTAAATGCATTTGTCAAGAAGTGTATGGTGCACTTAAGATCTGTGCATTTCTTAATGTATGTAGACTTTACCTGAAACAGAGGCTCATGAACAAAAATTGAATCCGTGTTAATGGCATGCCTACTGAAGTACACAAAGATGAAAGGTACTCACAAATGCAACTGAGTGTGAACTACATAAGAAAAAAATGGGGAAGGGGAGGGATGCTCAAGAGGGAGGTGATATATGTATAATTATGGCTGATTTGCATTGCTGTATGGCAGAAACCAACACAAACAATGTAATTAAAAAGTAAATTTTAAAAAGTAAGATGGTAGATGGATGGATGGATGGATTGGTAAATAGGTAGATTGGTGGATGGATAAATGTATGTATGCATTGATGGATGAATAGATAAGTAGATGGATTGGTCGATGGAGAGATAGATCAGTGGATAGATGTGTGACAGAGCAAATATATGGCAAATATTAGTTGTAGAACCAAGTCAGTGGGTACATGGGTGGTCTCCATGCAATTCTTCCACGTTTTCTATATTTCTTACATTTTTCATAATACAACACTGGGACACACTCTCGGAACTTCCAATGTTCAGCCAAAGTTGGCCATCAAGTAGAGAAACGGGTTCCTTTTTATAAAACAGCCCAGCCCATGAGCTCCATTTCCAGAAGCATCACACATTATTTTCTGCATGTCTTTGCTCACTTTGTAGGCCCAAGAAATTATCCAGGTCTGACCAGGGGACCCCTCCATCAAATAACTTGATAAAGGACAGTTTTATTTATACCCTCTCCCGAGAGCCACTGATTCAGAACCTCTAAGGGTGAGACCCAGAAACCTGCTTTTTTCACCAGCCTCCCCACCCCCAGTTAATTGTGATGTCTGCCAAAAGTTTGAGAAACAACGCTTACAGGGGATTTGCCCTCAGACACTGTCCCTGAAGAGCAGGTTTGCTGGGGGAGCAGAGGGCTAGGTATGGTGCTGCAGATGAATGATGGACAACCAGGACCAAGATGAGACCTCTCGGGGTAAACCTCCACTCACAACTCAGGCTGGCCTGGCCTCCCAAACATAAAGAGTCTTCTTGTTTTACATAAGTTCACACTTTCCTGGGGGAAGCTACAGGCATAGCCAAAAGTACAGCAAGGAGTGGGGAGTTAATGTCACCTCCAGAATGTTCGCTGTCCTGGAGATCACATCTCATTAACTGGACATCCCCATGGGTTTCTCTAGTGGCTCAGACAGTAAAGAACCTGCTTGCTAATGCAGGAGACACAACAGACACAAGTTCAATCCCTGAGTCAGAAAGATCCCCCGGAGGAGGGCATGGCAACCCACTCCAGTATTCCTGCCTAGAAAATCCCCATGGACAGAGGAGCCTGGTGGGCTACAGTCCATGGGGTTGCAAAGAGTCGGACACGACTGAGTGACTAAGCACATCAGCTTTAACCACAAGCATGAGAATACAAGAGCGCCGAGCCTTCTTTTTGAAAAATGACCATGTGAACTTAGGAGCTGAACAGTCATTTAAAATTAGGAAGGCAGGGGCGGGGAGGGGGAGGTGGTTGCTGGAAAAGAAGAGATGGCTCCAGTGCAAGGATTTTAACCTTTTTTAAAAAGGTTAAAAAAAATTTTTTTTAATATTTATTTATTTGGCTGTGCCGGGTCTTAGTTGCAGTACTCGGGATCTCGTTTCCCAACCAGAGATCAAACTCGGGCCCCTTGCACTGGGATCACAGAATCTTAGCCCCTGGATCACCAGGGAAAGTCCTGGATTTTAACCTTTTAAGGATCCCAGGCCCTATAAATTCCTCAAAATTGCTTGACATTTTTTCTTCTATTTATATATTGTGAGTTTTTCAGCGTTCTTGCTTTAATCGGATTTTTTAATTGGATTTTCCAAAGGGATCTTAGATAGTGATTAAGGAGCCTAACCCTCAAGGTGGAAGAGGAGGAGGTGACCTGCCCAGCAGAGGCAGGGGACAATGGTCTGTTTCCCACATGATGGACAGAGATGTCCCCAGCCTGGGGCTGACAAAACCTATTTGCTCTACCTGGGACAACCTGGACTCCTGGCTATCCTATCGGCTCTCTGGTTGCTGTTCTTTTTCAGTCGCTCAGTCGTGTCCAACTCTTTGTGACCCCATGGACTGCAGCACACCAGGCTTCCCTGTCCTTCACCATCTCCCAGAGTTTGCTCAAACTCATATCCATTCAGTCGATGATGCTATCCAAGTATCTCATCCTCTGTCGCCCCCTTCTCCTCCTGCCCTCAATCTTTCCCAGCATAAGGGTCTTTTCCAATGAGTTGGCTCTTCACATCAGGTGGCCAAAGTATTGGAACATTGGTATCAGTCTTTCTAGGCCAACCAGAGGCTCCAGGGACCCCAGCTCTGGAGATGACTTCCTGCCAAGGAATCGGCAGTCCACGAGAAGACGGAGGAAAAAGAGACAGCCCAATTCTCCCATGAAGAGCTCTGAAGCTGCCACCGCTAGGCGCTGCCCGTCTCCCCACCGTACTCCACAAATGCTTGTATGCCAGAAACGCCAGGCATGACTCACAGCCGCACTATGTGAATTAAAGCAAGAAGTGCCCAAGGAAGCACTTTGCTGCTGCCTGTTCCTATTCTAGGGTTTGTCTTTACAGAAAGACCAGGGGTAGTCTGCCGGGGCAGACAGGTGATTCCTTCTATCCTGAAGATGCTCACTGCCAGGCATCTGCACCTTAACTGGGTGTCAACCTGGCCTCAGACTTCAAGAGGGAATGGATCCCATCTCCTCCTGACATGATCCAGGGTCACTCCAGCCCAGGGACAGTGTCAGGCGCTCCTAGGCAAGCTGGGCAGTGTTAAATCACCCAGGCACACTCTCCAACTTCCACCTGTCTAGAGGGAGGATCCCTGGCTCTCCTGGAATCTGAGCCCATTAGTGAGTCTTGTTTAACCAACAGCAAGTGGCAGAAGAGATGCTACAGGCTCCCAAGGTGTAGTGAGCAAAGGCCCTCTCACGGTTCTCCAAGGACAGCCGCCACCATGGAGGGAGTCCATGCTGGATGGGCCATGTACATACGCTCCAGAGGACCACCCAGATGGGCTCCCAGCCAAAAGCCAGCATCAACTGCGGTCATGGGGGTGTGCCATCTTGGACACCCAGCCTTGTCTGGCTGTCAGATACCTGCAGCCGTCCCCACCAAAACCCGACAGCAATCACACCTGTCCAGAGGCATCTTTCCCAACCCCCAAACCCTGAGCTAAACCCAAGTGCCTCCCTGGGGATTTCCGGCTTCTCCTTGGGCACAGTGACAACGAGCGATGCCTGGCTTTTCCACCCTAAGCAGCATTTAGGGAGCATTCCTGAGCGGGAGTAGGTTGTTAAGTGGACAAAATCTGGAGCACTGTGATGGTCTCTGAGCTCTTCATGGGAGGACTGAGGCTGCTTATACGTCCTCCCCTTGCATGGGCGCTGAGGTGTTGGAAGCGAAGTGCTGGAGCTCTGGCTGTCCTGGATTCAGAGTCTCATGCAGCAATGATGAGCCAGCTCAGAGCCCAGGGTTTCGCAGCCGGTAGATGGGAAATTTAGGAGTGGAGTCATTCATTGCATAGCAATAATAATTAGGACACCCATATTACCACACCTCATCCATGCAACAGCCCTGGAGGTAGATGCTATAATTATCTTCCTTTTACAGATGAGGAGATAGAGCTAGGGGAGCCCCAGGGCTCATCGGTGTGCTAGCCAGGACCCCAGCTCGGGAGCCTGCTTTAGCATCGGTGAACCCTGCCCCTCGGTGCATGGATTCACCTTTGCATCCTCAGGACCTGGCACAGAGTAAGCCCTGAAAGAATGGGTGTCCGATGAAGAAGAAAGCAACAGATCCAAAACTGAATAAATAAATGAGTCTCTGGGAGGGAGGTTCAGGATGGGAGACACATGTACACGCATGGCTGATTCATGTCAATGTATGGCAAAAACCACTACAATATTGTAATTAGCCTCTAATTAAAATAAATTAATTTAAAAAAAAATGAGTCTCCAGGCTGCAGTTTTCTTTTCTGCAAAAGCAGGAAGGTTAAACCAGATGCTGCCTCCCAGGGTCCCTTCTACTACTAGAATCCCATACTTCTAGGGACAGTGTTCCCTGTCACAGTGCCATGGCAGCTGACTTTCAGAGATCTTTAGAGTCTGATGCCTCCTCCAGAGCCCCAAACAGGTAGATCCCTGCGCACTCCTCCGATCCAACCCAGAAAACCCTTTCTCTCAACAAATTCAAATCCCATTCACCAGCACTTCCCTGGTGGTCCACTGGTTAAGAATCTACCTTCCAGTGCAGGAGACGTGGGTTCAGTTCCTGGGAGGGGAACTAAGATCCCCACATGCCTCGGAGCAACTAAGCCCGGGCACCTCAACCAGAGGGAAGCCTGCATGCTGCAATGAAGATCCTGCGTGCAGCAACTAAGACCTGTCACAGCTGAAAATAAAATAGAGTTAAAAAATTAAAAAACAAAAGCTAGCAAAAAGAAAAAATCCCATTCATCCCACAAAACCTGACTCCCATCCTCTCAATAAAAGCACCTCCCTGCCCTGTCCTTGACCCCATGGGGACCTTTGACTCCCAGGAAGTTCCCATTCAGCTTTGACAGTGAAGTGTTCACACTTTCTCATTAGGGTGAGTATTTAGGTACATCTCCCAAATTTCTGTGATTTGCATATCACCTTGACAGTGTTGGCCAAATCTTCATACCAGCTCTTCTGCTATTTAGTTCGTGGGAAGATCCCCTGGAGAAGGAAATGGCAACCCTCTCCAGTATTCTTGCCTGGAAAATTCCATGGGCAGAGGAGCCTGGCGGGCTACAGTCCATAGGGTCACAAAGAATATTTTCTCTAAATAACCAGCCTTAGCTTACCTTCCCTTTTCCCTCCCTCTTTCCTTGTTTTCCTTCTTCCCTTCCTTCCTTCAAACTTAGCCTTGGGGACTTCCCAAGTGGTCCAGGGGTTAAGGTTCTGTGTTTTGTGGGTATGAGTTCGATCCCTAGTCATGAAACTAAGATCCCAAATGCCAAAGACATAAGTCAATAAAAGAGAACTTAGTCTTATTCGAAACAATATTGTCTATGAAATCAGCCTGATGTGCCTGGTATCTGTGGGCACGCTCTAAACTCATCTCATTTGTCACCAGGGGAGGGGGCACTGCAATTTGGGAAATATTGGTTTTTTAGGATAAGATGTTTTTAAGCCACAGATTAACCTTTCCAAATAACCTTGGCACATATTTTAATCAGTCGGCTAGAGACAGGATTTGCAAAATGATTTTATTTTCTTCTTCCTGTTTTCCCTTCGCTCTCCTGTTTTCAGAATAAGCAGTTATCACTTCTGTAACTAGAAACCATACATAAACGTTGGAAAATAACTAAGATACCCTCCGCACGTTCCAAACACAGATTGCTGGGTGAAGAGAGGGGAGGAGGGTACATGCCCAGACATTTGCCAAGCTAATCCAAAAGTTATTTATGTGGGATCACGGCAGAGTTAAGGTTCAGCCCTCCATCACCACCCCACCCCTCTCCCCCCCTCTGTTCCGATTGTTGGAATTAGAGGAAATTTCATTCCTCCCGCTTTGCTGCCTGAGCCAGCTGTCACCGGGTGTGTGGGGGACAGGAAACAGAATTACAAGATCAACAGTGAGCCTGCCGTTCTAGCCAGGCTGTTATCAGAGCCGTCTCCGGAGAGCCATCTTCCCCACTTGTCACTACCAACTGTGACCTGGGAGTTGGGACCACAGCCCAGACTCAATTCTGAGCAAGGGCAAAACTAGAAGTAATGAGGAGTTCTCCCCGACTTGGGTCATATTTTGCAGCGTGGACTAAGAACCAAGCACCCTTCAGGCATTCTCTCATATAGTTCTTACAAGAACCCCTGAAAGGGGAAGCTATCTTTATTTATGCCCATTTTACAGATAAGGATCCTGAGGCTCCCTGTAGTAACATCACTTGCCTGAGGTCACCTGCTGATACACGCTGATACACTGAACCCAGGTTTGTCTGACTGCAAAGCCTACTGGAGCCTCTCTGCTTTGCTCTTTCTGCCCGCCAGGGGATAGCTCCAGAGAACTGGGTGGATGACCCTGTCCCCTCTCCCAGCCTGGGGAGTGGTCAGTCCAACCCTCTTTGTTTCCCAATGCAACTCCTCATGCGGCCACAAAGACACACGTGTCTGTGAGGCTGAGAGTTTCAATCCAACATGTCAATCCCTGACCCCTTACTGAGGACCAATCACCTTTCCTTCCTTCCAACTCCAGGTGCCTAGGTGGGAAGAAGCCCACAGCCAATGTGCAATAACCCTAGGGAGTAGTTAGGGTAGACAGTTCAGACCTAAGCAGAGTCCTCTGCCTAAATAGCTCACCAGGCACGTGGTTCCGAGCTGTAGGAAGAGACTCCAGGATTGCTGACATGCGAGCTCTCAAACACCTGTCCATCCCCCACTGTCTCTGCTTCCATGCCCATCATCTGTCCAATGAGCCTCCAAAGTGTGGGGCCCTGGCCTGACACAGAAAAGCAGTGAGGGCCCCTAGGAATAGACGCACCCGACCAGGCAGCCTGTGGCCAGAAGCAGCTCCCTGGAGGAAGGAACAGCTACCAGGAGAAATAGTTACAAGGAGGCTTTAATGATGGGCAGGAGATGGAAGGGGAGGGGGGAAAGATGGAGCTTAGTTAGACCAACCGTGGTGTTCACGGGGCCAAAAACAATGGATAGGAGACAGATTTGGAGCCCTTCCTTCAGCCTGATTGAAAGGCAGAGGCACCGATGAGGAACAAAGCTAGGGGGTGTGGCCAGGCTGGATGGGAAGGGCGTGGTCAAACACACCCAGGCGTCTGGACCTGAAACGGAGGGCAATAGGAGTGTTTGAGGCTGTGAAGAAATGTGTCTTATTTGTGCTGTTCAAAGATGTTTTGGGGCTTCCCTGGGTAGCTCAGCTGGTAAAGAATCTGCCTGCAATGCAGGAGACCCCGGTTCCATTCCTAGGTCGGGAAGATCCCTTGGAGGAGGAAATGGCAACCCATTCCAGTGTTCTTGCCTGGAAAATTCCATGGACAGAGGAGCCTGGCAGGCTAGAGTCCATGGGGTCACAAAGAGTTGGACACGACTGAGCGACTAAGCACAGGGATAAGATGTCTTTGGCAGCTGCCTGGAACATGTCTAGGAGGGGAACAGAGCTGATGTCAGGCCTAAAGAGGCTAGGAGGCTGTGGCAGGTGAGGCTGCTGGTGGAAAGGCAGCCTAGATGGAGAAAGGAGGTGAATTGTGAGACATGATAAGAAGGTAGCATCTCCAAGACCAGGTGACTGGGTAAAATTGAGGGGGCTACTTGCAATACCTTAAACCCATAATCCCACCTGCCCTGGACCTGGTGGAAAGGAGGGAAGAAGTAAGGGATGGAAAAAGCCCTTCAGTCCCCAGCTGCACAGCCTGGACCCCTACTTGCAGGATGACCAAGATGAGACTGTCCATCAGTGACTAAGCTGCCATGATGACAAGATGACCATCGGGACAGGACGGGGTTTATAGACACCATATAAACAAACACGTGGCTCCCTGAGCCTACAGCTGAAAATAGTTTGGCCTCTTTCACCTTCAAGCGATGTTTGTTATCAACTTTTCCACCGACCACAGGCTAAATTCAACTCCAACTTCCGAGTGAAGACACATAAAGCCAAAAATGTTTCTAAATAATAATTTAAGGACTTTGTTATTTTCACCACATAAAGCATCTTACAAGTCCACCATCATGAAGGAAACCAGTTATGAATGCAGGAATTCATATGAATCTGGTGTACCTGTTCCACCTGAAGATAATGACATATTTGTTTTTTAAAAGCATGCAAAATTAGATCTGCTAAGCCCGCTATCTGTAAAAGATTTCTACAGCATGTTATTTCCAAACCCAATGTTTAAACCACAAAGCTGTGGGACCTTTCTCTCCCTCTTCTTCTTGGTCTCTTGTCCTCCTTTGAATAAGTACATGTGTCCATCTGCCCAACTCTCCCTTTTTGGGTTTTCCAGAAAGGATAAGGATAAGCTTCCTAAATGACCTCATTTTATTTTGAAATGCTAAACTCACCAAAATGGGAAGGAAAAAAAAAAAACATTTCTTGGTCAAAAGGAATCAAGATGTATTTCGAATTCTCTTGCCATATGGTAAGTTATTTTGGAACTCCACCAAGAGAATATTCGACAAAACTGGCAATGCTTGTACAATCCTTTCAAATCAGACCAAATTCCCACTATGTCCATTTGCCACAGCCCCTTCTATTCATCATATCAGCAACCAAGACCACAGGATATATAAAAAGACAAAACAATTTTTATCACCAGCTTCTAATCCACCACCCCTGCCCCATGCCTGGGAGGCCACGTGGTGTCAAGTTTGTATATCACCCCTTGGAAATCAAGCCATTAACTCCCCTTTCATTTACCAAGAGCTGTTGCCAAAAGAAAATCATTCATCGGTGGTGACTTATGGGAAGAAAGAGAGAGAAGACTTCACTAGAGAGGAAGACAGCAGAGAAAGGGGAGAAAATTGTAGCTTTTGCTCCCTAGGTAGATGGAGATGGTCAAGTTCCCTCATACACAATCTTCCCCAAATCTACACACTCCAGAGCGTCTGATAGAGGAGACCACATGGAGGATTTGGTTTACGCTGTAAAAATCCCGCCTGCAACGCAGAAGCTGCAGGAGACAAGGGTTCAATCCCTGGGTCAGGAAGATCCCTTGGAGAAGGGCACGGCAACCCACGCCAGTATTCTTGCCTGGAGAATCCCATGGACAGAGAAGCCCGGTGGGCGATAGTGAAGTGACTTAGCAAGCACTTGTGCACATGAAGGGTTATCAGAAAGTGGGATTCCAGAGGCTCTTTCTCGTTTCTCTCGATGGCAACAGGGCCCCATTTCTCTGTGCCTGGTCTTCCGGGGCTGCTGGCTCACCTGGGCTATTGAAGGGCAAAGGATGCAGAGAGCGGGGAGCCAAGGAGCCCACTTTCTTACCTTTGCATTCTCGACATCCTGTGTAGCTCCATGTCATCACTGCCCCGGAATCCTTTGGCGAAGGGATTATTCTCAATCTTTAACTGGGTGATCTGTAGGAAGCAGAGAGAGAAAGTTCCATGTTCACTTGGTTGCTGTGAAACCACCTGGGGACCCGGCTAATGATAAGTGTCATAGAAACACAGTCTCTGGCAACCCAAAGAAGCAAATTAAGCCCGTCATGTCAACGGGACCCACCACTGCATTCAAAAGGAGGCTCTGAAAAATGTCCTAGATCAGATTGTCTTTAGAAGCCGGGTGGGGGCAGGGGAAAAACCTGGTTTCAGTTTGCCCATTAATTGGAGTTCATACTCTGCATCATTCCAGCCAGACTGGCATTTTTGTCTCAATCATAGCATTTTGTGTTTCAAACACAATGCAGGCCTCAACACTTGGTCCTCCACATGCTTGGAAAATTGTATCATGTTGACACAATGTCAATTTCCTGCAGCATGGCAATCTCCATTGGGAAGGACTTGATTATTGCTCTCGAAAGCCTACTATGCCTCATTTCACATTCATTTCATAGTTTTTACAGAGTTTGCTAGTTCCAGTGAAAAGGAGGGTGTCTAATTAAATAAAGACCAACATATAGAATTACAATATATACAAGAGCTACCTAACAGCTCCAAACCTCTTTAATATATAAGGAAGAAAGAATCCTCTTCTGGGAAATTTTTGTTGCAATGTATAAAACTCAGTGATAGAACGGGGTCTTTTGGTTCAAGGTCCATCAACACACATTCTTCAAATCATCCACATATTCTGTTAGCGTGAATGTACAGTAGCAGATCTAGGTAAAAGAGTACATCCCTATGAAGTTTGCCAGAAGTATGTCCCCAAAACTGTGTGTGAATTGAATTTTTATATATCAGATCACTTCATAGACACCAAGGCAGTGTTCATCAGAGGTCATTCAAAAATCACTTCATCATCATTATTATACCTATATAGCCTTGGTCTACTCATCTGCTTGATATTTTTATTGAACCAAACCACTTTTTTTACTTCTGAGTATTTTGTTTGTTGCTGTTTAGTCACTAAGTCGTGTCCGACTCTTTTGCAACCCCAAGGACTATAGCCTACCAGTCTCCTCTGTCCGTGGGATTTTCCCAGGCAAGAATACTGGAGTGGGTTGTCATTTCCTTCTCCAGGGATCAAGCCCACATCTCTTGCATGGACAGGCAGACAATTCTTTACCACCGAGCCACCAGAGAAGCCCAGTATTTTATTTTCAATTTAACTACTGAATTATAATTACTGATTAAAATTTAAGGTAGTCATAATTATGTTGTTTTTCCTGTTTTTTATTTATTCTTTCATATTTTTGGTCTTACTTGGATTGATTGTATGTATTTATATTATTTCATTCTTTTTCCTCTACTGGCTTCTTAATGATTCTCTTCTTTTAAAACTTTTTATCTTGTTTTTGTTTTTTTTTTTTTTCTTTTTTACTTTACAATACTGTATTGGTTTTGCCATAGATTGACATGAATCCACCACAGGTGTACATGAGTTCCCAACCATGAACCACCCCCCACCACCACAAACTTTTTATCTTGCATTGAGTATCGCCAATTAACAGTGTTGTGATAGTTTCAGGCGACCACAGAAGGCACTCAGCCATACAACACCCATGTGTCCGTCTCCCCCAAGCTCCCTTCCATCCAGGCTGCCACGTAACATTGAGCAGAGTTCCCTGTGCTATACAGTAGGTCCCTGCTGGTTATCCATTTTAAATAGACCACTGTGTACATGCCCCAAATCAAACCACTTTTTATTTAAATCTATTTTATAAACTGGAGAAGGAAATGGCAATCCACTCCAGTACTATTGCCTGGAAAATCCCCTGGACAGAGGAGCCTGGTAGGCTACAGTCTACGGGGTCGCAAAGAGTCGGACATGACTGAGCGACTTCACTTCACTTATTTTATAAATATACTATATCACTTTTCTACATGTCAAAGTGGAAACACTTGCAAGTCAATAAAAAGGCAAGTGTATCAAATACTCTCTACTGGTACCCCTGCTGCTGCTGCTAAGTCACTTCAGTCGTGTCCGACTCTGTGCGACCCCATAGACAGCAGCCCACCAGGCTCCCCCATCCCTGGGATTCTCCAGGGAAGAGTACTGCAGTGGGTTGCCCCTAGAAAGTTCCAAACAGAAGGCCAGCCTCCCCTTTGTTGCAAGGGAAAATCCGACACTTTTACAGAAGTATTTAACATAAACCAGTACTGAAGTAAGTCTCCCTTTCTCTAGTAGATGAATAGAAAGATAGAACAGATTTTTTTCCTATGGTTCCATCATCTTCAGATCCACACAGAACCATCTTTCCTACCCCCCAGTAGCATCTTTACAGACTTCGAGAAACCAACAAGTTGCTTTGAGAAACTAGGCATAATCAATGAATGAACAGATTTGTCCATTTGGGGGCAAGAACCTTCCGTTTTCTGCTAGACATGGTCTTATAGCATTCCCTTCTAACCCCAGGATCTGTCATGAATATAAAATGACTATATATGAGTCTGTGTGCTCACAATAAAAATATATATAAACTGAACATTTGTTAAATGTTATGTGATTCCAACCGTATGACAGTTTGGAAAAGGCAAAATATAGGGAAACATCAAAAAGAGTAGCAGTTGCCAGGGGTTAGGAGGAAGGGGAAAATGAACAAGAGAAGCATAGAGGATTTTTAGGGCAATGAAATGATTTCTGTGGGATCCATCACGGTGAAGACGTGTCATTACACATCTGTCTAAACCCACAGAATCTAGAGAATTCCCTGGTGGTCCAGTGGTTAGGACTTGGAGCTTCCACTGCAGGGGACACAAGTGTGATCCCTGGTCAGGGAAGTAAGATCCCATGAGCTGCATGGCACAATCGGGAAAAAAAAAACAAACAAAAAACAATCTACAACACCAAGAGTGAACTCTAAGGCAAACTACAGACTCTGGGTAATGATGCGTCGACGCAGGTTCATCAGTGGCATCACGTGTCCCACTCTGAGGGTGGGGGTGGGGGCGATGCTGTTAGTAGGGGAGGTTGTACATGGTGGGGGGAAGCGGACAGAGGTTATACAAGGCTCTGCTTCCCACTCAACTTTACTATGAACCTGAAACTGTTCCAAAAAAATTAAATCAACTTTAAAACTCTTAAACTAAGCGTGGGGATGTCTATGTATACACATTCCCTTCTCCTTCCTTTTTTTTTTTAACATGGTAAGCCATGCCTGTAACTTTCTGACTTTGAATCAACTCTTCAGAGTATATAGAAACATCTGTAAAACCTCTCTGGAAAACAGAAGAGACTGGCACACCACTGTAAATCAACTTTACCTCAATTAAAAAAAATTTTTAAATACAAAATCTCTTTGCATAACAATTTTGAACATGTGCAGTCCTCAACTCAGCCCCATCACCTAGCAGGGCTTTCTTTCTCACACCAGTTTTATGGCAGCAAAATGCAAGCATAAAACCATAAAGCACTTTTAACAGTGAGCGGTGGGAGGGAGAGATTCTCAAAATGTTGAGTAAAAATTAGATCATTTTTTAAAAGGGTGAAGGGAATCCTTATGCTGATTTCTATGCCCTTCACCCACCCATCGAGAGACAGAAGCCAGCCCCTGAAAATACTGGGAACAATAAGACAGTAGGGGTGGGGCAACTAGGCTAAATTAATGCCTATTCCATGACATCACTATTCCACCAAGAGCTCAGAAACACACAAAAAATTACCCAGAGCAAAAAAAGAAAAGGGTGGGTTTTGGTATTTTATCAGCAAAAATCTTTTGCTCAAAAAAACTTCTGCTCAAAGTAAGCTTAGGTGCAGGGGAAAATGCCTATCTTATTTCATACTAGTCCTCGAATTTACCATAACCCTGTCTATGAAATCCTTTGCACCTCAAACAGAATAACTACTGCCTAATTCTTGTTCTTATACCAGACCTCCCAAAAATATGCTGTCAAGAGGATGCACACAACTGGTGAGACATACACTGAGATGTGTGGATCTTACCTATCTACGTTGCTCTGTGGATTTGAGAACAGATGGCTACAGTTGTAAGAGTTACCCCTGAGAAATCTTAATATGTAAGCTTAGGGGCCAGTGAAAATGTCTACCTTATTTCATACTAGTCCCCTCATTTACCATAACCCTGTCTATGAAATTCCCTTCCTAACATGGAGCTAGTCACTCACGGGCACACAAACCCATACACCTGGATGTCTGAGTTCTACCCAAAGGCTCCACTGAAATTGACTTCCATGCGTCATGCACATGTACTCCCTCCAAAATCAGCATAAAACCGGATATCCGGGGGAGGGGCCCGATCGGGAGAAAAACAAATATAAATGCCAGGTCCAACCACTGAGACAGAGGTTGTAAAAATTAATGAGAATAATTGTTGTGAATTCTCGCTTTTGGGGGAAAAAAAAAAACCCCTCGCGAGGGCCAAAAATCTTAATTATGTCTCTCTATTAGGGGTTCATTTCCTGGTCCCGACCAGAAAGCTCATACCTCATAAATACAGGCTCCATACACAATGATTTAAACAGGAGGAACATGCCTTTTAATGGCAAAGTAAGTTAATATTGAAGGGAGAGACACGCTTGCATACAAAGCCATTGTTGCCTAAGCGGGGAAATGAAATGCCCATGTGACCTTTTTTTTAACACCTAAATATTTCTAGGGATTGCCCTGGGGGCTGCTGACAACTGCGTGCAAACCTTACAAAAACCTGTTTCACAGAGTGCGCGTCGCTGGGGAAGATTCGAGTGTTTAAATATCTTTTTCAAGCTGTCAACCATCTGGGGAAATAACCCCCAAATCCAGCTTGGGATCACAGCTGGGCTCAGGAAATATGTCGTGTCATTAGGAACCCCATGGTATACAGGTGTGTGATGGCAGTGTAAGAAATGCAGCCTGCCACATACCTGCCTCCACCTGGTACCTGCATGCAAAGATCAGTCTGGAGGCACTAAGCCCTTTGGGCCAAAACTTGGTGGCTCGAATTTTTCCAACCAACTCGATGGACATGAATTTGAGGAAACTCCAGGGGCCAGTGAAGGACAGAGGAGCCTGGAGTGCTGCGGTCCATGGGGTCGCAAAGAGTCGGACAGGACTTTACCAATGAACAACCAAATTTTTCCAAATCATCCTGGCAATTCAATCACATAGACTGCTTTTCTTTCCAAAGCATAATGCCAGGCAAACTGTCCTTGGACTGACAGAACAATCTTGGAATGAACCAATTAGACCACAAAGTAGTTGTAGTTGGCGGTTCAACCACAGTAATAAGAGCTTATTTAAAAATCTCAGCTTTTCAGATTCTAAAATAGGATAGGCAAAGAGTTTTCCAGAACCTGCGTTTTGGATGGAGTTGCCCTGTTACTGTTAACTGATCAGTTATGAAGTGGATCATGACTCATCATTAACAACCTGTGCTGACTCTGTACCCAGGCTCTGCATGATTACATGTTCCATGGATTAGCTTATTTTAATCCCCAACACAGTAATAACCAAGTACACACACACACACACACACACACACACACACACACACACATATATATATATATTCTCTTCTCAGTCCCATTTTACAGATGGGGAAAACTGAGTTAAATAATTTGCCCAAGTCAGATAGATTTGAACCCAAGCATCTACTGCCAGATTGTGACACTAACACTTACACAAGGATGAGGAACAGCCCAGGTGGCTTTTACCCACAAAGCCAAGAGTCTCAACACCCCATCCAGGTGGGACAATAAAGTAACAAAACAGAGCCCACAAATCACAGTCAACCCAACTGCCCCGCTTATTTAAGTCACACATCATATATCCATGTGGGGGATGTCTGCAGGGGCCTGAATGCAACTGGAAAAATACACTGCTTTAGACTTCCTCCTGACAAAGAAAATAGGTGTTTTTGGTACTTGATAACTAAAAAGTGGGGAAAACCTCATGCAGGAGAAAGTGTTTGAAAGTCATCTCCTTGAGTGCTTGAAATCCTTCTTATGGATGCCAGGCTGGCTTAAAAAAAAAAAAAAAAAAAAAACCCTGTATGTACAGCTCAGCCTGGCTTCTTGGCTCAACCAATGAAGAAAATCAGTAATTCCTGTGTGATCCTCAAATACACCTATATTCATCACTCAGCTGATCATGGTCCTTATTTCATGACATTAGTCAAAGTGTGATGCTGTATACTTGAAACTCACACAGTATGTGTGTCAATTATATCCCAATAAAACTGGAAGGAAAAAACAAGCAAAAAAAAAAAAAACACATATATTCAAATGCATCTTTGGGAACTCACGTTTTGGGACCCATGAGCATTTAGATACACAATCTCCTAGACTGTGTTCAAAACTTACACATACACACCCCATTGGACAGGCACTCCACACACAGAGATGAGCAAATACCTGCACTGAAGAAGACCTTTAAATAAAATAAAATCTAAGGGGTGTGAGTGTGTTCACAAGTAACCACAGTGATAGTTTCACGGACATACACATATGTCGAACAGCTAATTGAATACTTCAAATAGTGTGGTTTATCATATGACAGTTATGCCTCAACAAAGCTATAAACAGGAAGACTGTGTGGTCCCCCAAATCTACCCACCCCTGAGGAACCCCTAAGATCTTTGCTATTAATATATAAAGCTTGGGGATTTCCCCCAAAGGATCTGAACACTCATGTGTTTCTTTACCAGGCCACTTTCCTGTCTATCACTTCCTGTCCCTTCTCTCTGGATGAACCTGGGTTTTCCTGGCAGGAAAAAAAAAAGATTCTACATATTTTTGGACCCTGTGTCAAGACTAGGAAGCTCTAAGCACATACACATATATACACACACACATATGGGGAACTGAGCATTCTGGTTGCTATTTTTTCCATTTTTTTCCCCTGTAGCCGTCACCACAAAGTTAAACATAGGTTTACAGCAGCCATAGAGGAAACAGGTTTCTAGCAGCCAAACTCAAATTAGCCTGAAACAGCATAGCAACTTTCAGGGCACTTGACCCTACCATTTTTTTTTCTGTTCCTGGTTAAAGTGGGTAGAAATTTTTTTAAAATAATAATATAAAAAGTCCTTCTTTTCCTTTAAAAAGTAATCACGTTTAGAGGGTAGGAGGGAGTTCGTCTTCTGCTGAAAGGAAGCTTGCCCAAGGCCTGGGATCCCAAACAGGCCATGTGGCCTGCAAGAGACCATCCATCACAGCTTGGCTTGGTCACTGACAATCTGAATTTGGAGATTACCCACAGCATTTCGTAACTGCCCTGGCTTCGTTGGGGGTGAGGATTAGCCGACACACTGCCTGCATAAAATGACCTTCAAGGGGTGACTGGAGGCTTTAGGGTGCTAAGCCCATCTCTCACTCTAACCTGGCCTCTCCAGCCTGGCTCCAGAGCCTCTGCAGCCTCCCCCAACCCCTTTTCTCTTGCAGATGGGGGAGGGGTGGGCACTGTAGAGGGGGAGGGCACCCTAGCTCCCTGTCCACCTCCATAAGTCATCCACAGGACCCGCCCTCACTGATCTCATGTGGACCCTCCCACCACTTTCCACTCCCACAGCCCCTAACCCCAAATCACTTCACAATATTCCTAAGAGTCTACCACTCTGGAGGGGGGTCAGCGATGCCTCCCCAGCCCCTATATCTTGCCTCTCCCGCTTCCAGATCTTTCCATATCAAGGTTTAGGAATCATTCAGTCCTGCCTTCCCCACTCCAATAATACCCACGCCAATAAAATGAATCCATGGGCACCTGGGTTTCTGAAGAACAGACATGAACCATGACAAGTCAAGATGAGCCCTTTCTCCCGAGCAAGAAGATATCTACCCCCTGACCTGCAGTTAGGGAGGCAGCTTATTCTAGCATCACTGTCAAGCTTTGAAGGACCGAACTGGGGCCTGAATTTCAAGCAGCGTGGGGGTCTGACGGTGACACAACCCATCTGCGACATCCCACCTCCACATAACACTGCAGCCACCAAAAACAATGAGCTGGCCTTGTGTGCGTCTCCCCTCACCAGGCTGCGTCTCGGCAGGATCTTATTTAAGTCCCCAGAGCTCCGATTCAGGCAGCTGGTCACACACGTTGCTCAGTTTTTGCTTTTGTTTGAGCAATGCCAGTCTTGCTTGACTATGTACTTTGAGGTCAGTCATTACCGAACAAGTAAGAAAGCATCTGGGAAAGTCCAAGCTCAAGGTTTCCAGCAACTCAGCCACCTCCCCTGATGGGAGCTGAAATGCATCCAAAAGGCAAGAGTAGAGGAAGAAAGGACACTGACCCCCCCCGCCCCCACAGAAAAGGTGGCCCCAGGCAGGGTGGCACCAGGTTCCCCACCCAAGGGCACCGAGCCCGTCAATGAGGGGACCTTTCTTTTCACTGATCTTTCCACCACTGCAGGGGGATGACTTCTTGTTGCATTTGAGGATACGTATTGAAACCAGGTGGTCAGCTATGGTTTGACAATTTCCATCTAGTGTGTGGGAGTATGGCTTTCATGCGAAGCCTGTGAATGCAGTACAAACAGCTGCAGTCCTTAGGCTGCAGCTCTGTTCCTGCCTCAGCCCCCTGGACAGAAGTTGGTACCCACTGTAGGGTGGAATAAAGGTGCCCAGAAGGCTTAAGGTTTTAGCAGAAGCCCCCTGCAGATTCATGCAAACAACCAGGTGACCCCAGGCCTGCTGGTTCCTGGGTCCTGGGCTTACCTTGTGGTTCTGGTAGGAAGTCACCGCAATAAACGCCGTCTCAGGAAAGACGTGGGTACAGAACGCGGTGTTTTTTGAGCCAAATCCATTATTTTCGTCCGCTTTCACGATGTGTAATCTTGGCTGGTATTTGTGCATGGAATTTAGAATAATCTAAAAATAATAAAGAAAATGAGATGGTAAGAAAAATCAAATCCCCTTTGTTTCCATAAAACCCCACTCTCCACCCCAAAGTTACGTTCCTTATATAGACTCTCAAAAAAAAGGTCTGATTTTTTTTCACTCCTGTTTTTGAAAAGAAGCCAATGATTTCATTAAAAAGAAACATTTCAAAAAATGACAATTTCCATCTGAAAAAGCCACAGTAATATTCCAGGAATCTACCGAAAGCACACAGGGTAGTAAATCAGAATTCTTAATAAAGTTTGCTTAATAAATTAACTCTCTGCATAGGGCACTTCCCGCCCCCTCTATGCGAGTGAAGCAAGTTTGGGGAATTAGTGCCCCCAAGGAAGTCTGGGCAGTAATTTTGGAATGAAAGGAGAGCAGAAACAAACAAATAAACATACATACAAATAACAACCCCTTCTCCACAACCCCCCCCAAAAAAAGTTCAAAGAGTGGCAGGAGAAGAGAGCAAGCATTTGCAGAACTGGAGGAAAAATCAGGGCTTGGTCCTTTGTTTGGATAATGTGCCAAAGGGGAGTCAATGAAGAAGAGAGGAAAGTGGTGGGGGAGGGTGTGAGCTGCGGGGAGAAAGACCCCCGCCTAACACCAAACAGGGGCCTGGGTTTCTCCAATTTTACAACATTTCAGGATCCAGCACTGGAATTATCTCCAGACTTAGCCCCAAACAGAACTGGGGCATCCTACTTCGTGGGCAATATTTTTCTCCTTCCTTTCTACCTTCTCCATGTTTGGGGAGGGGGGGTGGTCTCAGGGACCAGTGGGGTCTCCCTGTTGTCGCTGTACTACGATTACAACCACCACAGTAAAGACCAAGAGGGGTCTGCAGGCACCACTCTTTCTCTCTCTGGAGCAGGACCAACCAGAGAAGACAAGCATCCTCACTAATAAAACCGAATGTGTTGTCTGGTTGACGCCTTGCAGTTTGCAGCTGCCGGGAGGCTGGTAATGCTAATGTTTGTCAAAACATTCTAGAGCTATACCCACCGAATGTGCTAACCGCCGCGTTTCCTGAGCTGAAAAATCTGCCCTGTTTTTTCCCCAGGATCGCGACACTGAGCGGCAGAGGGAGTCTCAGTGTCTTTGATTATTTGCATGGATGACCCTGGGGCAGGGGGCTTGGGCCAACCCTTGAGACCGGCCTGGAGGAGGGGGAGGGGAGCGCGGCCCGACCCGGCCGGGGGAGGGATGCAAGAAGCTCGGGACCCCGCGGCTCCCCGACCCCCGGGCCGCGCGGCTGTAATCTCCGGCTGCCGCGGCCCGGCCGCCTCCCCGGCCGATAGCGACGCCGGCCCGGGCGGCGTGGCGACAGAGAGACGCAGCGGGGCCCCGCGGGCCGCCGCAGCCCCCGGCCGGCGCGGCCATCGTCCCGGCTTAGCCAAATTGCTTTGACGGCCGGGGACAGTGTGGAGACATCAGCGCGAGGGCGATCTAATGGCCCTTAATTTCATTAGGGCGGCTTTGGATTCCGAATCCGGAGTTGAGGATGGGAATGCGTGGCAGCTGGGGAGTCCCGAGCCGCTCCTCCGCGGGCTCTGGACGACCTGCAACTCGCACGGGCGCCCGGGGCTCGGGCGCGGGGCTGTGCGCGCGCCTTCCCTAGGGGTCTACCCCAGCGCGACTCCAAAGGCACACCCAGGTCCGCTGAGGGAAAGCTAAGGAGATCAAGGATTCAAGGAGACTCCCACCAAGGGCTCCTAGCCTCCCGAAGGATGCGGTCCGGGAAGATGCAGGCATGTCCTTCACAAAATGGTCCCCTCTCTCTCTGTCACTTAACCTAAAGCCTCGCTTCAGCATGCTTTCCTAAACCTAACATCCCACGCGCCAACACCCACGCAGGCTGGAGAGGACACCTGGCTTGGATGCACAACTAGCTGGACCCTGCCGGCAAAATACCCGGTTTAAACGCAAAGGAGGCCCCAGTATTTTGCCCAGAAAATACTCGAGCTGCCCCTTGGCAATCCCTTCCTACAAGGTACAAAGGGAATGAACCTTCTTCCTTCTCTCTGCTCTGCCCTAGTGGCCAGTCCGGCCTCACACCAACCACGTGTAGAGCGGAACTGAAGGCATCAGTGAAGAACCGTGGTCTTCTTCCACCACTGGACCCTGTGGGCTCAAGACATCAGCCCTAAGGCCTCAGGAACCTGATTTTTCATTTGAACCTTCACGAACCCTCCTCCCTCCTGACCAAATGCATCTGCACCCAGGCCCCTCATGTCCCCAAACTGGGGATCATGTGTTTGTTGATCTTCTCTTTAAACAGACAGAGTGGAAGGACCTGGATCGCTTCTAGAACTAGATAGACCTAGCCTCACATCCTCCTTCCCAAATACAAGGTGTGTGACCTCGGGCAGGTCATCTCCCCTCCCATGAGCTCCCAGTTGTAAACGCTGTATTTCCATCCTCCACTCTAAGCTGCTCTGAGGGTCAAATGCCCTGAGATGGACCAGCCTACTTGTTTGGTGGAATCAGCAAACTAAAGTTTCTGAACTCTGAATTCAGAGGCTGTGTTCTGTCCTGGTAATCATGTCCAACGAAGAGATTTAGGGACGTCTCCCCCCAAATCCATGTTCTGTTGGTTTTTCTTCGGGGGAAGAGAAAAGGATATCCTATAGAGAATCTGCTAGGAGCTACACATTCTCTTGGAAGGCAGGAGACTACACCCGAAATATCTTGCAGTTTCAGGGGGTTCCCCCGGCCCCTGTCTCTTAGGGTCAATCCAGATTCCAGGTGTAAGAGCCTGATCTGGGCTTGCCCACTCTGGGCATGGTGGGAGGAGAGGGGGAAGCTGGAAACTGGAACAAACGGATAAACCCGAGAGTGTCAAGCTCAAAGGGGCTTGGGCACCAGAGTTTGCCTCTGGCGGGGGGGTGGAGGGGGTCTCCCTATCTGTAAAAGAGGAAGCAGAGGGCCTAGGGTCTCCCTTTCATCTAGAACATCCCGATGATAAGAGGACTTGGAAGGAGGTAGGTAAGGCATCGGCTTCCCTGGTGGCTCAGTAGTAAAGTACCCACCAGCCAATTCAGGAGACATTGGTTCCATCCCTGGGCTGGGAATGTCTCCTGGAGAAGGAAATGGCAACCCACTCCAGTATTCTTGCCTGGGAAATCCCATGGATAGAGAAGCCTGGCAGGCTACAGTCCGTGGGCTCGCAAAGGGCTGAACACAACTTAGGCGTCTGAACACCACCACCAAAAGGTAAGGTATAAGGCTCCCACTGTGGTCCAGCCTTTGTGATCTATGCTGAGTACACACTGAGCTAGAGGGCCCATGTTTTCTGCAGGACTGCAACCAGTCCCTAATCACAGATGGGGCTGACCGAACAGGAATTCCAGTCACCCCACAACCCCCGTTCCTCAGCAAAAGCAGGTGGGCTGGATGCTGGCATCAGAGATGCGGATGCAGGGTGAGCCCCAGGCCAGGAGAAGCAAGGAACTCAATCACCAGCCAGCCAGGAAAGACACACACCAGAGTGTGGATAACAGAGTGTGGATAATGGATAACAGGAAGGACTGCCAGGGGCAGATGTCTGAGCAGGAGAAAGGTGGAGAAAGCCAGGAAGAATTAGAAGGTGTGAGAAATAAGAGAAAAGGAAAGAGAGATGGAAAAGAGGCAAGGAAAGGGAAGAGAAAGAAGGCCAGGTCAAAAAAGTAGAGGGAGAAAGAGGCCAAGGTGGCTGAAATGCAGCAAAGAAAGAAGCATGGGTGGGCACAAGGAGCCAGGGAGAGAGAAAGTTCTGGAAAAGAGGGAGAGGAGGGGGAAGATGAGAAAGAGAGGTGTGGACCTGCTGATACAAGAAAGGGCTGAGGGAGGTACTCACATGCCCAAATGGGTCCAAGTGGTTGTTGGTGAGCTTGAGTTTCTGGAAGGAAACGAGCTGCCGCATCCAATGCGCCCCCGTAGCCGGCGAGTCCGGGTGCACGTAGAGGCGGCCCGGCATGGCGGGTTCCGCTTTGCCCGTCACAGACCTAGACCAAGGAGAGGCGCCACCCGCCTAGACTTAGCGCACCGCGGTGCGGGCTGCTTCACGAGCCGGGCGACGGCTGCTGAACACGAGACAAATCTGGAAATGGCCTGACCCTCAGGTCTTGCTCCGGCACCTACAATGCCAGATGCCCAGAAAGCCTAGAGCCGGTATCGAAGTGAGCGATCCCCCCNAGGCTGTGCTATGAGAGGGCCTCTGGAGAAGCCCGCCTGGAGATGGCTGGATGGTGCTAAGACCTGGGGACCGCCTCCAGCCAACAAAGAGCCAGAAAAGAGCTGGACTCCTGCCAGGCAGTCCCGTGGGAATGAATCCAGACACCAACCTGAAGGCACGTGGCAGGGACTCTTCCCTGGTCAAGCCTGCAGGGGAGGACACATCCTGGCCAAAGCGTTGAGAGAAGCCTGGTGAGCCCTGAGCTGAGAGCCCACCTAAAATGGGCTAAACTCCGACCCACAGAAACTGAGTTTAAAAACGTGGGTTACGTTAAGCTGCTACATTTGTGGTTATTTCTTATGAAACCATGAAAGACAAGTACTCGGTCCTCTCCCCCATACGTACACTCATAGCCCCTGCACTTCTTCCCGACAGTCACCACGATTCTACCTGGTTTCACGTCACTCGCTCGCCGCTTGCACAGAAACTCCTTGAAGACAGAAGCGGAGTGTGTCTCGTTCATTGCTGTGCTTCAACACCCGGCTCAGCTCTGGTCTAAGTGATAGGCCAAAGGCAGACCAACCCGCCAGCGGGCTTGCTGGCCCTGCTGCCCTTCCCGGCTTCCTGTCCCAGCCACACTCCGCTAGAGACACTCCAGTCGTGTACTACCCTGCCCAGTGTCCAAGGTTGCTGTTTTACAACAGCAAGCATAATTTTATTTGTTTAATAATTTTATTTACTTTATTATTTACTTTTGGCTGCACTGAGTCCTCATTGGAAATCTCTGAGTCTCATTGGAAAATCACTGAGTCTCTTTGGAAAAGACCCTGATGCTGGGAAAGATTGAGGGCAGGAGGAGAAGGGGATGACAGAGGATGGTTGGATGGCATCACTGACTCGATGGACATGAATTTGAGTAAGTGCGGGAGTTGGTGATGGACAGGGAAGCCTGGCGTGCTGCAGTCTGTGGGGTCAGAAAGAGTCGGACACGACTGAGCTCCTGAACTGAGTCTTCACGGCTGCAAGGATGTCTCTTTAGTGGTGGCAAGTGGGGGCTACTCTCCAGTTGCAGTGCCCGGGCCCCTCATTCTGGTGGCTTCTCTTGTGGAACATGGGCTCTAAAACACGAGCCCAGTAACTGGGGCACATGGGCTTAGTTGCTTGGAGGCAGGTGGAATCTTCCTGGACCAGGGATCGAACCCATGTCTCCTGCATTGGAAGGTGGGTTCTTTACCACTGGGCCACCAGGGAATCCTTGAGTCGGGACGCTTTGTAGAAGCTCCTGACCTAGTTTGATACTGTGAAGGGCTATCATATGGGGTTAGTGACCCCAGACGTCTTCCAGATTGGAAGTAAATTTAATTACAGGCTATTTATATCCTCAGGTAAGCTACATTTCCAGGGCACTTTTTAAAAATTTATTTATTTTAATTGGAGGCTAAAATTTGAGGCTACTTTACAATATTGTGGTGGCTTTTGCCACACATTGACATGAATCAACCATGGGTGCACATGTGTCCCCCATCCTGAGCCCCCCTCCCACCTCTCTCCCCATCCCATCCCTCGGGTCATCCCAGTGCACTGGCTTCGAGTGCCCTGTCTCATGCGTCGAACCTGGACTGGCAATCCAGTTCACATATGGTAATATATATGTTTCAATGCTATTCTCTCAGATCATCCCACCCTCACCTTCTTCCACAGAGTCCAAAAGTCTGTTCTTTATATCTGTGTCTCTTTTGCTGTCTCGCACATAGGGTTATCATTATTCCATGGCACTTTTGACGCAGTCTTCCTAAATTCTGAGACCCAGAGGGAGCAGAGGTCCCCTGTGGGGGGCAGCAGTGAGAAATCCAAGTCCACGTTAGGATGTGGTGTGAGTCACCAAGGCTGAAAACCCACAGGGCTCTCACATGGATCATGTATTGCTTCGTAACAAATGATCCCAAAGCCTAGCAGTTTAAAACAACTTACAGCGGGATTTCCCCGGCCATTCAATGGTTAAGACTCTGTGCTTCCAGTGCAAGGGGTGTGGGTTTGATCCCTGGTCAAGGAACTAAGACCCCACATGCCAAGTGGCCAAAAAATTACAAAAACAAAAAACAAAACTACTTACATTCCTTCTCTCGCCATTTTGGTGGGTTAGCAATCTAGCACAGCCCAACCAGGCACCTCCGGTTCAAGGTCTCTCGCAGAGTTGCAACCAGGCTGTTGGCTGGGGGCAAGCTTTGACGTGCTGGTTTGATGGGGGATGACCTGTTTCCATGTCACTCCAATGGCTTCTCGAAGGCCACATTCCTCACGGATGCCAGGCCTGCACAGGGCCACTCACAACACAGCAGCTGACTTGCCCCAGAGTCCCTGAGATGGAAGCCACGCATTTCACCAGCAGTGAAAGTCCAATAACTCCACTGTGTTCTATCGGAAGCAAGTCAAGAGGCCCAGCCCACAGTCAATGGGAGGCGACCACACATGGTGGGAACACCAGGAAGCAGGGATCATTGGGGGTCTTCTCAGAGGCTGCCTACCAAGCTGCTGAAAGCTTACTGTTAAAATCTTAAAAGCAGACATAGAAAACAAACATCATATTCTGGGGAATAACAATTAGACTTACAGGGAATCCCCAGTGGTCCAGTGGTTAGGACTCTGTGCTCTCACTGCTGAAGGCATGGATCTGATCCCTGGTTGGGGAGCTAGGATCTCGTAAGCCATGTGTCATGTCCAAAAACTAATAATAATAAAACTCATAAATTTATTTTTAAAAAAACAGTAAGACTTACAGATAACTACTTACCCAAAATAATGGAAGCCAAAAAAAAAAAAAGGGTGGGGGATAACAGTCTTATAATGTTGAAAGGGGAAAAAAGTGTCCGTCCATTTCCCCCCAAAACCCACAACCACTTACACGCAGTGTCTTCTGTCTCCTTCATGCATGTGGCATAGTAGGTAAAAAGAACCACTTTCCAGCTGGTCCTAAGCATGTCATTCTCCCACTCTGCTTGGTGCCTTTGCAAACACTGGTCCATCAAGTTAAGGTGGTGGCGTGGTGTTTGGAGAAAGCATAAATCTGAGAGTGATAACAACCGTCTCTAGAAACCCAGCTCTGACACCTGCATGACCTTGGCAAGTCTTCAAGCTGTTTGGAACCTCAGCAGCCTCCTTGAAAGGTAATTTTGGTTTTGAAGACTCACTGCCCGTCAATGCGGAGGGGGCGCTGAGGCAGAGAAGCAAAGAGAGCCCAACTTGCTCTTTACAGGAACCTGAGGGCAGCTGCATTTGGAGCACCTGGAAGGGGAGATGCAGACAATCAGAGGGCGGGGCAGCCAGCAGAGAAGAGGAAGGGGCTGTGGGGGAAAACCCTAAATAAATCCCCGTGCATCAGACTGTCTGGTCTCCAAGGTCCTCTATACCGCCAACATCACTCTGATTCTGGGCTGTGATGAATGCGATTGATTGAATGGGCATCCACTCAGGCGCACGTTCATTCAGTGTTCGTCTTTGGTGGGTAACAAGCCTCCCTATAGCCCAGTCGGTAAAGAATCCGTCCGCAATGCAGGAGATGCAGGTTCGATTCCTGGGTGAGGAAGATCTCCTGGAGAAGGAAATGACACCCACTCCAGCATTCTTGCTTGAAAAATCCCACGGACAGAGGAGCCTGGCGGGCTACAGTCCACGGCACTGAAGGAGGCATTGCAGGAGTCGGACACAAGTTAGTGACTAAACCACAGCCGCCATAAGTCGTGATCTTTTTTAAGATTTACTTGTTTATTTTTGGCTGTGCTGGGTCTTCATTGCTTTTTGTGGGCTTTTCTCTTGCAGGGAGCAGGGCTACTCTTCGTTGGGGTTCGTGGGCTTCTCATGGCGGTGGTGTCTCTTGTTGTGGGGCACGGGCTCTGGGCGCGTGGGCTTCAGCAGTTGCAGCACGTGGGCTCAGTAGTTGCGTCTCCCGCGCTCGGGAGCACAGGCTCTGCGGTTGTAGTGCACGGGCTCAGCTGCCCACAGCATGTGGGATCTTCCCAGACCAGGGGTGGAACCTGTGTCCCCTGCATTGGTGGGCATTCTTATCCGCTCCTCCGTCACGGGAGTCCCTAAGTTGTCCCATCTTCACACAAGACAATGATTCACTCCAAAGCTTGTGCCAATAACTAGTCTTCCCTCAGGCTCTTTATCATGAAATGATCGCGTAACAGACATCACTCAGTGTTGCTGAATTTGAGCCTTGTGTGGGGCAGTTAAGGAGGAAGCAGGGTCTCAGGCCCTGGGGAGTGCTTGGGTTTAGAGCTTGGTAGTCCTGGGCGCAACCCCAGCGCCTCTGCTAAGCAGTCATGTGACTGTAGGTGAGTTACTTAGTGTTTCTGAGCCTCAGTTTGCTCATTTATATAATGGGTGCTAGTTAAGTTAGATGATAAAGTGTGTATTGATGAAACTCCTAGCCCCACACCTGACATGCAATCGTACATGACAATTACAGAGGATGCACACGTGGGCTTTGGTCTGAATTCTAGCCTGTCAGTTAATAGTTGCATGCTCTTGGGCCATTTACTTAACTTCTCTGAGCCTCAGTTTCCTCACTGGAAGGACTGATGCTGAAGCTGAAGCTCCAATAATTTGGCCACTTGATGCAAAAAGCCAACTCATTGGAAAAGACCCTCATGCTGGGAAAGATTGAAGGCAGGAGGAGAAGGGGGCGACAGAGGGTGAGATGGTTGGATGGCATCACCGACTCAGTGGACATGAGTTTTGGAGGGAGATGAAAAAATGCTGGTCAAGAAACAAGGGTGCCAGACAGGGAGGGTTAAAGAAGAGTCTGGAGAGAGGATCAGTGGCCAGATGGTGCCCGTGAAGGAATCAGAGGAGAGGCCACAGAAGTCCCCGTGGTGAGGTCTCCAGGCAGGGGCAGGCACAGTCCAGCTTGCACTGCAGACCAGCTGCTGCAGACCCCTGAGCACGGGACAAACTGGAAGAATGGCGTCGTGGTGTGTGGGTATCAGGTCAGGGAGGTATTTGGGGCACTGGCGGCAGGAGGCACGCTTCGGAGGCAGCACTTGCTGTGTGGAGCGCTCAGAAACGACTTGCCGCTGAGGAAGGCTCACAGGACTCAGGCTGCAGACGGGAGAAAAGGAAGCTTCTATTATTCATGAAAGCTGGCTCCGTAACAGCCTGCAGCCTGGCAGTCACCGGGGAGGCACTGATCTCCCTCATTCAATTTCTCAGAAGTGCTCTTACACTTGGAAACGCACGTCTCAGCCCGTGGGCCGGGAACCAGGCCAGTTTGTGATCGCTCAGCCTTGGTGATGACTTACCCGACACCAGGGTTTCTTCCACTCTGGAAGGTGGCGGTTGGGGAGGGGGAGACCAGGGGCCCAGGGTTGAGGGAAGCTGACTCCTGGAATGACCCAGGTTTCACCTGTGTAGTAGACAGGTTTCCCGCTAGAGGGGCAATGACAAGGGTGGAGGCGATGTAGGGGAGGGGTCTGGAAAGGAGGGTGGCAGCCTTGGGGGAGGCCTGGGGACAGGTGAGAGCAGTGGGGTTGGGAGGAGAGAGCAGGGCCAGGCCAGGAGGAGCCTACCCACCCAGTACGGAAGCCTAGCTATCAGGCTACCTCTGTGCCCCTGGGACCGGTGGGCCATCTAGGGAGCCTCGTGAGCTAAGTGTGACCGGAAGTGACCTCAGTACCACAGGGCCTGGCCTCCTGGCCTGGGACAAAGTCCTCCCCATGCAGGACACAACTGGCCACTGCCATCACTGGCACAGCGAGAGTGTCCCTGACTGTCCGCACAGATGATTCTCTGGACGGTGAGGTCAGGGAGCCACTGGTCTGGTCTTCGAATGACCCGAGCCCAAGCTCTGCCCAGGGGTCTCGGGGCAGGCTTGCTCAGGCAGGTACCTGTGGGACAATGCCCCTTATCCAAATGCAGAGGGCAGGCTTTAGGTCTTTTGTCTGACATTCCCAACTGGGTCACCCTTCCCCATGCCTCAGTTGCCCCATCTGTAGAGTGGGGATTAGGAAGGATCTCACAGTACTATTGTAAGGACCCCAGGTGCTCAGAACAGGGAGAGGCAGAGAGCGAGAGCTGGAAATCGATGCTACGCTGATTCACTTCTCCACCTCCTATGGGAGCCATGCCTGGGCCAGGCCTGGGTTTTCGGCGTGGGCCTGGAGCCCATGCTTCTTCTGCTTGCCCGGGGAGAGGGGCTCATGGGCAGCCTCCTCCCGTTGCACTGGCCGGCGGGGGCGCAGCTTTCGCCACCGGCTGTCACCTGGTGGAAATCTATGTTCAGCGGCGGCTGGGGAAAGAGGTGGACCATCCTTGCAGACTTTTCTGATCTAAAACACACTGAACAACATCTTCCAACTCAGCTGTTCCGGAAGCTTTGGACGGGCTCTGGGGTCTGATGCGCCAAGGAAAATGATACAGTCCCTGCTTCTTCATCCATCTCCTGTTGGTTCTCAGCTGGCCCAGAACAGGGCCACTCACGGTGCCCCTCCTGCTGGTGATGGCCCCTCCAGTTCTGTCTCCTTCCTGCTTCCCTCTCTTGCTCTCTTGCCTGACCTTCCCATGTGCCCCCTCTCTACCGTGTGGGTCCTGCTGGCTTGTGCTCTGGGGGTTGTCCCCTGCTTTTGTCCACCTCCCTTGACTCATGCATCTCATAGTCCAGCTCCCTGAGACAGTGATGACTGGGTGGACCATGTCCATGTGGAACGAAGCCTCTCGGGCTAGGGGTTGGGGGAGAGATGCCGCATGGAGTCACCAAGGAGTCCAGGGGCTCAGGGGCACCCTTGGTCCAATCACCTGTGCTGGGGGCAGCAGGTCATGGGCAGGACACAGTGACTTGTGGGTAAAGTGCCTTCAGGAGGGGACACAGAACATGGCAAAGACTGGAAGGGGCTGGAGTCCATGTGGTGAGGCGGGCAGATGGGCACCAACGAATGAGGGCAGCAAGCCTCAGGCACCAGGAGCACAGTGACGGGGGCAGCTGGGGGCTTCCTGCCGAGAGCCACCACAGGCGCGGGGAGGGGTGGTGTTGACTATGGGGACAAGAAGGTCTCGGAGCGCCTGGGCTGCAGAGCTGGGAGTGCCCGCCAATCGTGCTGGCTGGCTTCTCACACATGGGTGCTGTGTTCCCGGACGCCTTTGCAGCTGGATGGAGTCACGTGACCACCTCTGGCCAATGAGCAGGACTGGTGGTGACACGTGTCCCTTCGAGCCAAACCCTAGGATGGGCAGTGTGGCTTGCCTGGCTGTCTCTTTCCTCTCATTCAAAGCAGTGAATTTGGCAGATCTGGGTTCAGATTTCAGTGGCTTAGGAGGCACAGCTACCCTGGGAGAAGGGTCCAGGAAGAAAGCCTGGAGGCTGACATCTCCCTGACCCCTGGATCCCAGGGCTCCCGACACAGGCCCAGACTGAGGCTGGTTCAGGAAGCTTGGTGCTAGCGGCAGACACCAAGGCTGGCATGGAAAATGGGACTGGACTCGGCTTGGGGCTTTGGGGTGGACAGCTCCTTAGAATCTGGGACCACTGAGGCTCAAGAGGTGGGCATGAGCTCTGGAGCACAGGGGCTGGCCTTGCAAACCTCCAGTACCCAGGACAGTGCCAGGCACAGACGGGGGCTCAGCGTATGCTCCGAATGACCCTACATACTGGGCGTCAAACGGCACTCCACTAGGCAGAATGACAGGCCCCGAGCCCACTGAGGGGTCCGGTCTCTACGGTCAGGGCAGCAGAAGTGTCTAATCTAGGCTTGTGGTNGTCTGCCAGGTGAGGACACAGCCCACACATATGAGAGCAGGAAGGGGCTTCTTGCCGGGACCTGGCCCAAGCAGCACTCTGATCTTGGGGCTTCAGGCTCCAGCACTAAGAGAACTCGGCATTTTGTTTTCTGAGGCTCTAGTCTACGGTTTGTGTTAGAACAGCCTGAGGGAACAGAGGGAACGGAGGTGGAGGTTACAGAATGTTTCATCCCAGGGCAGCAGCTGCTAACCTACTGGGCAGGTGCCCGTCCTTTCCTGAGCCACGAGCCCCAGGGCCACAGCCAACAGCCTGCTTGTGGATCCCGGGATGCCATCTCCAGCCCTGGTCCACTCCTGTCCCTTCGTTGCCTTCCAGGAATACGTCCTCATCTGGTAAGACTTAAGTTTGGCAGCGCCTTCTCACAAAGCCTCCGCTGACCTCTGGGGTGTTTATGGGGTTTCCTTTGGGGACCTTCTCCAAAGGGTCAGTCTTATCATGGTCTGTGTGCTGTCTCCCTGGCCTGGCAGCGGCGGGCATCAGCATCTCTCCCAGCAGCACTTTGGCCTGGGTGAGGGGCTCAGCGCCCCAGCTCGAGGGGCTGCCTCTGCCAGGGCTGTCCTCGGGCCATCCTGGGGCCGACACGGGGTCTGTCCCACCCCCGGCTCTGTGCCCACTTCCAGGGCGACCACTTTTAGTGGATGCCCTCCCCAGGCGCTGGCGGCAGAAAGGGGCCCGTGGCTGGAAGTGACAGGCGTTTATAAGAAGCAGCTTTTCACTTTCACAAGTTGTAGTACATCATCCTTTATTTTTTCCAGGCTCCCCTGGTCTGACAAGACGTTCACTAGTGAGAAAATAGGGGTTTCCAGCGGCTTGAGGGAAGCATATAGTAGGTGCTGAGAAACCCCTCCCTGGCCAAGCTGGTGAGAAGCCGGGTGCACAGCAGGACTACAGGGGGCTGAGTCACGCGGACTGAACACACGGGAACGTCCAGGACGCAGAGGAAGACGCGAAGGTGGGGCCCACTCTCTGGGGACACCTGTGCTGTGTTTCACAGGCCCCTTGAAATGCTGCACCACCGTTCAGACGCCACGCCCCACCCACACGGCCAGCAGGTGCCCCTGCCGACTCTGCCAATTTAGGCAGCATCTCCCACCCCATCTTCCTGGAGGGCCTGGGTGTCGTTGGTCTCAGGACCAGACACCAGCCTTCCCTCCCTGGGGGTGTTTTACGGGGCGGGGGTGCAAAGCGGGATACCACTGGCCACATGACGAGGAGGACGCGCTGCAAGCTGCGGCAAGCGTTATCCGGGACCGTGGGAACCCTTGATTCGGGGGCTTTGGCCATCAGGGGAGGATGTTTTCTGCAAGACTTGGAAAATGACAGCGAGAAACACAGTGTGGCCATACTTGAGGCGTCTTTACAAACCGCGGTAGGGGGTGTGTGGGCAGCAGCGGGGGGTCTGCCTTGCAGGGTGCCTGTGAGACAGGCCAAAAAGCAAAAGAAAAAAGCACAGAGGAAACAGACAAGGAACACACACAAGCTGAAAGCACACAGATGCCAAGGTGGGGAATAAGGCTGGGGCGCGCCCCTTCAGCGGGGCCATAAAATTAAACTCTTTATATATGTCGTCTTTGTGTTTAAGTGGGCTCTACTCTTTAACAAAATAAAAGCTTCTGTGTTAACTTTAAAGATATCAGTTAGGCATCTAAGGGATGACCTGCAAGAGGAACACAGCGCATGGAGGGCCCCTGGCAGAAGGTGCGCCTTCGGGTTGAAGGTCCTCCCTAAACACAGATTCATCACGAAGGCTGCAAAAACCAACCCCCATGCCTCTGACAGCCCCAGGGAGGCCCAGGGCGGGGGACGGGGTCTTGCATGCCAGGCCGTGCCTCCCAGGCTGAGTAGGGAAGTGGGGCCACGGATACCAGGAGCCGGGTGCCCAGCTACCAGAACACGCCAGTACCCGCCACTGATTAAGCCTCCTTGGGCGTCCACTCCCACCCTCTGTGCACCCCGGGGGCCCAGCGCAGGGAGGGCACTGCAGGGAGGTGGGAGGGTGGGCTGCGTGCGTCTAAGTGGTCCTGCATCTCCGGGCAGCGACCTCGCCACATCCTCCTTCCTGATGGCAAGCGGCAGCGGGGAAGGACAGTGCAAAGCCAGGGTTCTGGGCCGCAGACTAGGCGCAGGAGTGGTGCTGGCAGAAACCAGAAATGGGGGCTCTACCTGCTCTGGGAGCCCCTCCTGCCCCCAGCCCCCGCCAACCGGCCCTCCCCAGGCTCCCACCGCCGCCTGCCTGCCGTGGACATAGAGAAGCCGGAGCTGAGTGCGAGAGGAGGGGGTCTGATGGTTCCCACAGGCACACCCGTGATCAGGGTCCCCCCACCCCCCGGCAGTGTCAGAACAGCAGGGCTTTCTTCTTAAGGTCATTCCTCTTCCAGAGGGCCAGGCGGTCGAACTCTTCCACGCTCATCCCAAACACTTCCCGGAACTCCTCGGGTGACAGGTGTCTCTGCAAATGAAAAGGGAAACCCAAAGCGGGGCAGTGAGCAACCTGGCCAAGCGCCCCTGATGGCGGGGCCTGCAGAGAGGATGGGGGGTCTCCCTGGGTGCACCTGGCTCCCCAGCTTCCCTCTGCATCCCCACCAGTCTGCTCTGCAGTGGACAGAAGCTGGCCCAGAGGAAAGAGGGATGGTTATGGGACCCACGGTGAGCAGCTGCCAAGCAGGGGCCAGAGCCCTGACTCCTGACACCTGCAGAAGCATCTCCTACCGCAGACCGAGTGCACATCGGGCCTGGAAACAGCAGGTGTGCACACGTCACGTGTACCATTTCACTTCCTTCTCACGGCTGCTGTGTGAGCAGGAAGTGTCCCCACTACTCGCACGAGGACACAGACGCAGACAGGCCCAGGCCTCACTTCAAATCCTCCCTCTCCCCAGCCCACCTCTGCTGTGTGGCCCCGAGTGAGCTTCCTGTCTCTCTGAGCCCCAGCTAGCCTGCCTGGAGTCTCAGCCTGCTCATGTGTAAACGGGGTCACCCTGGCACCCCCCGGAGTTGCGGGGTGAATGGGTCAGCACAGGTCAGCCCCCAGGGCTGAGCCTGGCCCTGGGCAGCGACAGTGAGCCCCGGGCACAGTTATTACGATCTGAGACAGAGCCACCTCTGCCGCCGCCTGATGCCACCTGAATTCTAGACTCTTCCTTGCGGGTGTCGGCTTCCTTCACCCCCATGTCTGTCTTCCTCAGCCAGTGCTGAGTAACTTCTTGTCCTTCAAGACCCGGCTCAGGTGGGCATGGCACCCTCTCCTGGGGGGCTTCCCAGGAGTGAGGCCAGCCCTCCCCCCTGCCTGGGAGGAGCTGGGGAGAAGATGGAAAGGGGGGCGGGCAGCCTGCAGCAGGGCCAGCTCCGGCCCCAGAGGGCCTGGTTCAAAACCCCCTCCCAGCCCCATGTAAGAAGTGCAGCTTCTGCGCAGCTGCGTGGAAACCAGCCTGGCCATTCCTCCGCACGCCTAGCAGAATTACCTCAAGACCCAGCAGATCCCCAAAGACCAAAACCGGGGACTCACACGGCTACCTTCACACACATGTGGGTTGCTGAGCCCGCCTCCAGTGGGTCTTCTTGACCCGGGGATTGAACCTGGGTCTCTTATGTCTCCTGCATTGGCAGCTGGGTTCTTTACCACTAGCGCTGCCACCTGGAAAGCCCTTGAGATGTCTGGTTTTCTTTAATGCACAAAAACAGTTGTGATGTTCTTACTACCCATGCGTTATGCTGTGCTGTGCTAAGCCACTTCAGTCATGCCCAACTCTCTGTGACCCTTGGGACAGTAGCCCACCAGGCCACTCTGTCCCGGGGATTCTCCAGGCAAGAATACTGGAGTGGGTTGCCATTTCCTCCTCCAGGGGATCTTCCCCACCCAGGGACCGAGCCCACGGCTCTTACATCTCCCGCTCTGGCAGGCAGGTTTGGTATCACTGGCGCCCCTCATCCTCTGTTGCAAAACTTCCATATAACTTGACTCCTCCCTCCTCCTTGGAGCCATTCTCTCAGGGCTACTTGAGATGCTGTCTCCCGGGCTTGAAGTCCTAAAATTCCTCACCAAACAAAACATAATTCTCCACGTTTAGGCTGTGACTATTATTTTTAAGTCAGCAACCTTGTAACCAGCTCTGCTGGCAAGAGTTCCCCAGAGACAGGACTCAGTAAGGACTGAGACAGAATATTTCCTGCCATATCAGTAAACAAGGATGTCCCAGTCGTGTCAGAGATTGCAGCCCTTGGTGTGAGCTGCTGAGTCCTAAGGAAATTCAGGAAGGAGAAGAATACTTGCTATCTAAGACCCATCACACTGCAGCCACTCCCGACGGTGAGCCCCGAGGAAAGGATGCTCAGGACATGAAAACAGGTCCTGGTGCCAGACAGGTGAGGTGTGTATGAAAGGAATGATTTCAGCGAGTCCAGACTCTTGCATCTTCCCTTACACAGAGAAGCACTAAATTCCTTGAGATATCTGGTTTTCCATAATTAACAATAATCTTTCGATGTCCAGAACACCAGCCCCTTGTCACAAACTTCTTTATAACCTGGATTCCCGCCCCACCTCAGCTCTCTCAAGGTCACTTGAGATGCTGTCTCCTGGGCTTCAAGTCCTGAAATTTCCCACTGAATTAAACATAACTCTCAACTGTCAGGTTGCGACTGTCTTTTAAGTCAACAAGCTTGTAACCGGCTCCATCGGCCAGGGCTCCCTGGAGACAGGACTCAGTAATGAAGAACCTCTGCTCACAGCAAGAGCTCATCGAGGGACCACCTGTGCCAGATACACACTTGTGCTCATACCCAGGGAGGTGGCGAGTGTGCAAGGTGGTGGTGCCCACAGGATGCAGACTGATGGGGACGTCCATCCCAGATGGGGACGTCTCCTGCGTCACACAGCCCCAGCAAGAGGCACTTGGAAACTCAGACCTTCAGGCTGGGGGTCCAGGGCTCTTTCTGAGAGGCTGCCCCCAGCTGCTCCTCGGGACCACGTTCGGGTCAGACAGGCAGGTCCATGGAGCCGGGGGGGCTACCCCTGCCCGTGGCCGACGGGCCCACCAAGGCCTGTCCACTCTGAGGCCATTGGTGGCAGCAGTCCCCAACTGTTCCTGGATCACAGACCATTAGAAACATTAATGAAGCGGCGCATCTCAGTAGAATTACGCGCACTCACACACCCTTAGCATCCAGGCTTCAGGAGGCCCCATGGACATCCTGTGGTCTACCTGGGTGAAGGAAGAAACAGACAGAACAGGCTCCATCTTGAAAGCAGGACTCGATCTTGGGCCAGACTGTGGACTTGAAGCTATATGCCCAGTATCTATGGAAACGCCATACCAATGGAAAACCAGACCCCTCCAGATGGAAGAGCCTCAGGGCTTGTACCTAGACTCTCCATCGCCTAAAAGAATATTCTAATTATCTGTGTAACCAAATAGAATCCTACATTCTATTATGCTTATTGGGGTATGACCACAGGCCTACTGATAATCGTCCACTGTTAACCACCTAGACATAAGGCATACGAATCACGGGTTAACTTCGATTGTATCTTTCTTTTCCTTTGTTCAGACTAGTTTCAGGGAATTTGGGGAGGCGAGTTTGGGCACATACACTTAGGGTATATAAGGTTTTCACAAAAACTGGTTGGGGTCCTTGGCTAAGAGGAGACTCTGCCCTGGGCCCGCCCCTGTAATGAACTGCACTCCACTGCCTGCGTTGTCCTTCTGAGTCGGTTTCCTGGAAGGCGTGGCTACAGATGGGTACCCCACCATCCCCCTACACTGACGGGGGACACTGCCAGGCTCGGGAAGGGGCTTCACGACATTTGCTGCCATCCTCACCCGCCCTGAGAGTCTGCTCTCACCTCACAGCCTTTGGAAGCCCAGGCTCAGAGAGGTCCTGAGCCTCGCCCCGGGGCATGCAGCCTGGGCCCCAGGCCAGGAGGCTCGACAGCCAGGCCCTTCCCTCAGTCCTGACCGCCTGCCTCGCGGCGGCTCCTGGAAGCGTCCCAGGCTTCGTGGTGAAGGCCCTCAGCCTGAGCTTGCCAGGCTTGCCGGGACTGGCCTGCCTTGATTCCCCTGCAGGCCTCATCTAGTCCCACCACCTCGCCAAGCTCAGACGCCCACTGCAGCCCACCAGCTACCACCCGGCCCCTGCTCTAGGGGGTGCTGAGCAGGTGAGCTCAGGCCCAGAGCCCCTCAGCCTGTGACTCTAGGAGCTGTGTTCCTTCAGAGGTCTGGGCCCCACAGTGCCTCCCTCACTGCCACAAGGCACAAGGAGGCCCTGTCTGCAGAGGGGGCTCCTGCTGAGCGGGGTCCATGCTCCTTGCTCCTTGACCTCATCACCACGATGACATCATCACCATGATGGCACCATCACCATGATGGCACCATCACCATGATGCCATCATTACCATGACATCATCACCGCCACAACGACATCATCACTGTGCCCATGTCATGGTTGTCAAAAGGACAATGGCCCCTGCTATCTGTGGAGTGTTCCTCTGTGCCAGACAAGGGCCAGGAGCTCTCCATCACCAGCTTGTGACCTCACAGCTTACTGGGTAGGACGGGGATGGAAGCTCTGAGATGCGGACTGATGTGGCTGCCAGGCGGCCCCAAGGCCCTGCATCACCGTGTCCTCTCTCACCTCTCCCACCACGGCTCTGCCCCATGGCGGGCATCTATAACTTCTGAAACATGCCAGGCTCTCTGCCACCCAGAGCCTGCAATGATCTTCCCGCACTTCACAGAGTAGCTCCTCCTCCTTCTGCAGGTCCCAGCTCAAATGTCCCCTCCTCCTGGGGGCCCTCCTGGATTGCACTAGCCAAGCAAGCAGGCCCCGGGCCACGTGTGTCCCTCAGTACTGAGCACAGCTGACCTCATCTGTCTCAGCCCCTCTAGGGCAGCATGGGCCTGATTCCTGTCCTCATCCAGGGATGATCTGTGCTCTCACGTCCCGGTCACGTTGCCTCCCAGCTCCCCCTCCTCCAGCAGGGCCTGCCCTTCTCTCCACACACCTCCCTCTTCCCTCCCCACCCTCCACCCCTAAAGTCCCACCACCTGCCTGGCCTTCCAGGATGGCTCGCGTCTGTTCTCCCTGTCTCATCAGGAGGCCCTAGGGGCCCGGAGGCTATGGCAGACGCGTCTCCCAGACACATCCGCGTGGCTGGGAACGCAGTCACCATCAGTCTGTCGGGTTCTTCTGAGACCCATCAGACCGGTCGGATGAGTCTAAACAAAGGATGTATTCTTTAAACCCCAGGACCTTGGGTTTCAGGTGCATTCCTACAACACAGGCTTTTCCTGCTTGAGCAAACTCAGGTGTGTGTTTAGCCCCAGGGTCTGGCACGCGGGGAGCTGCTCAGCCCTGCCTATGCCAAGCGCTCAGAAAGGAGCACCCTGGGTACCACAGCCTCCAGGCCTTGGGAGGACACACCCTCCTTCCCCACCTATTCAACTGCCAGCCTTGATCTCTGCGGGAGTCGGCCAGGCCAGGCCCTGGTGCCCGGCTGTTTGGCCAAACAGTCCAGCGGTGGTGAAGATATTGTGACCACGTGGTCATGCCTACAATCAGCCTTTAAGTGAAGATGCAGTGGCCGCCTTCACCCTGCTGGGGCAAACTCTGAGGGCTTCCCGGAGAAGGAGGAATTCTGTCTCTACATGTCAGCTCCTTTCTGAGTGTCCAGTCGGCTGCCCTGCCCCGCGGATGCCACACTTGCCAGCCCCACAGGAAGCCAATTCCTTAAATTAAATTTCTTGATGTTGGATTGGCCAAAGTTCACTCACGTTTTCCATAACATCTTGCTGAAAAATCCAAATGAACTCTTGGGCCAACTCAATACTTGTCCGTCTGCGTCTGTCTGTCTGTCTACCCATCTGTCTCCTGTTAGTTCTGCTGTTTCTCTGGAAGGCCCTGGCGGACATACTTTCCTACCTAAGGAGCAGACTGCGTGCTCTGGGAGGTTGGCGTGTGGAAGAGGGGTTAGAAATCAACACTCCATACTGTAATTAATCTGGGAAGACGCACAGCAGAGTGGCCCCACCTGACATCTTAACCAGAGCTCCAGACCTGCTTCCTAGAAGCTGCAAGGCCTGGGGACATCCTCCAGGCTTCTCTGTACCCTCCGCCCCCGCCCAAGCCTTCTCTGTACCCGCCCCTCCAAGCCTTCTCTGTACCTGCCCCCCCAAACCTTCTCTGTACTGCCTAACCTTCTCTATAACCCCCAAGCCTTCTCTGTATCCCCTGAACCTTCTCTGTACCCCCCAACCCTTCTCTGTACCCCCACAACCCCCCTCCCTCCCTCCCCACCCCCACGCTCTCCACCCCCACTCCTCCCTCTACCNCCGCAAACCTTCTCTGTACACAAGCCTTCTCTGTACCCCCGCAAACCTTCTCTGTACCCCCAAACCTTCTCTGTACCCCCCAAGCCTTCTCTATACCCCCACAAACCCTCTCTGTACCGCCCCCCCACAAAGCCTTCTCTGTACCTGCTGCTCCGAGTTGTGAAAACCAAGTACACCAATGTGTCGAGTGCTTGGAAGAGCTTGGTGGTGATGACCAAGTGCTTATTAAATAAGCCAAATCTGATAAATTCTCAAACATCCTGCTTTGTCCCAGTACCAGGCATCCAGGAGGGGCTTCCCTCCTGCGGGTGACCAGGCCTGTGCCTGACCCTGCCTCCGTCCACCCCCGGCCACCTTGCTTTTCTGGGAAGTTCTCAGCAAGCACTGTCTGGCCTGCCCACAGCACTCCCGTTTCCATGGAAATCTCTCTCCAATTTGTACTGGCCCACGTGGCTCTCAGGTTGGTAAAGAGGGGATGACACGGACAAGACAACTGAAACTGCACATCACACCTGCCTAGGGCTCTCCCATGGCAAGTGCTCCTGACTCAACAACTGAATAAACATGCAAACTGCCCAGCCGGACTGGCAGAGTGATGTCATCTGATGACTCGGAGGGGCTAAGTAACTTGTCCAATGTTACACAGCTAGAAACATTCTGGAGACTGATTCACACCCATGTCACCCAAACCCGAGGTCTCTCTCCCTCCACCAGGGTGCCACCTTTGGACGGCAAGAGGCTGACACAGAACGAAATGGCCATGTCTTTCGGCGAATGCTGGGCATATGAGTGCAGGGCTGGCCTTAGTAAGTGGACGCTGGAGTCTGCCCATGGCAGGCAAGGCTCTTCCCCTCAGGGCGGAAGCTCTGGGCATGGCAGACTCTCAGAGGGCACCTGCCAAATGCAGGAGGACCCAAGAGCCCCCAAGGCACGAGGCCCTTGGGTGCTGGGGTAGGGTTGAGACCCAGACCCTCTGGGAGAGAAAGTGCTGGATCTCAGGCATGGCATTAAACTGGCCCCAGACGGGTTTCCCTGGGAAGCCTGGTCCTCGCCCTGCCCATGGGGATCCAGGATTCATCTGACTTCCATCCGTGTGACAGCGGGGAGGGCTACCACACCCTTTCCAGACTCCTCCTTGAGACTATGGGCTACCAGGTGCCCACGTGGCGTCTTTCTCTTTGCCAGGCTGAGCGTCCTGAATTCCCTTGTCCATCCTGCACAGGCCAGAGCATCAGTCATTGGCAGAACCTGGGTCCGTCCTGCTGAACCCAGTGACTGCCATGTACCCACCACCCCATCCCGACACTCTGGAGTCACCCCAGGTGTGTCCCTGCCCCTCCCCACAACACCCTCCCACCTCGACCCCCAAATACGGCCTGAACCCACCCGCTTCTCACCTCACCACTGCCACTGCCCTGTCCAAGATGCCATCCGTTCTGGCCCAGACCACCCAACTGCCTCCTCAACCATCTCCTGTGCACACCGCCAGCCCAGGCTTCACGTGCAGCCCCAGGCACGGTTTTGAATACGAATGTAATCATGTTGTCCCCCAACTTGAAAGTCATTGCTTTTTGGCTAGAAACTGAACTGCTTAACCTAAGCTCAGGACTCCACAAGGCCTGGCCCTCCCCCCGCCACCTGCTCAAGCACAGCCTCTGCTGCGTCCTGCCCCAGGGCCTGTGCGCCTGCTGTGTGCTTGCCTGAAATGCTCCTCCTACCTGCCACCCTCACCCTGTGTGCAGGTACACACACACACACATTCAGGCACACTTACCACACCCACTTAACTGTTCAGTTCAGTCACTCAGTCATGTCCGACTCTGCAACCCCATGGACTGCAGCACGCCAGGCCTCCCTGTCCATCGCCAACTCCCAGAGCCACTCAAACCCATGTCCATCGAGTCAGTGACGCCATCCAGCCATCTCGTCCTCTGTCATTTATTCTCCTCCTGCCTTCAATCCTTCCCAGCATCAGGGTCTTTTCAAATGAGTCAGCTCTTCACATGAGGTAGCCAAAGTATCGGAGTTTCAGCTTCAGCATCAGTCCTTCCAATGAATATTCAGGACTGATTTCCTTTAGGATGGACTGGTTGGACCTCCTTGCAGTCTGAGGGACTCTCAAGAGTCTTCTCCAGCACCACAGTTCAAAGCATCGATTCTTAACTGTATCCCTTTTAAAATGCTCACGGGCCCACGTTCCTGTCCTTTAGAGCCCCCATCTCGGGCTATAATTCTATACCCTCATTAGTCATCGGTTGATGGAAGTCTGCCTCCCCTTCAGGCTGAGTCTGAGGGCAGCACTCCCGCGGGCTTTGGCTCACCATGCATCCCCAAGGCCCGGCTCCATGCCAGGCCCATATTCACCAGGCTAGTGAGGCTCAGCCAAACACTCTGCGGTAAGGATGGATAACAAGCTTTGACCATCGACAGACAGAGCGGTCCTCCTTCTAGGGGCTGACCCCACATCCCTGGTGGTGTGGTGGTGTGTGCGCACCACCAGCTGTCCCCGCACATCCACCATCTCCCCTTGCTGGGCACACAGCAGACCACTGCTTTGCTGGGTGACGGAGCCCCAGCCAATGGCCTGTCATCCACAGCCTGGTCCCTGCCACCCTCCCCTGTGTGGGATGGGAACAGGGCAAGACCCAGCGGGGCTCCTGGGCATGGAAGCCTTCCCCTGCCCCTTTGCTGTCAGGGACAGAGGCCAGCCTCTACGACCTCCCCTGAGTCGTAAAGGGCAGATTCAAACAGCTGCTAGTCAGGGAAGGGAGAGGATGCAGAGACAGTCCATCCTAAAGGAAATCAGAGGAGTCAGGGAAGGGAGCAGCAGCCAGGAAGCGACAGTGCAGCCTTGGGAGGGTCCTGGTTTGCCTCAAGGGATGCACCTAATAACGCCGTTTGAGCTCTTTATGAAGAACTATTTCTCAGAAAAGTGGAAGTGTTATTCACACAGTCGTGTCTGACTCTTTGTGACCCCATGGACTGTAGCCCACCAGGCTCCCCTGTCCATGCATTTTCCAAGTAGAAATACTGGAATAGGTTGCCATTTCCTTCTCCAGAGGATCTTCCCGACTCAGGGATTGAACCCGGGTCCCCTGCACTGGAGGCAGACTCTGCCTTCTCAGCCATCACCCCTGGTCCCGTGAGCTTTCGACTCATGGACTGAGGAGTCTGCCATTTCCTTCTCCAGGGGATCTTCCCAATCCTGGGATCAAACCCAGGCCCCTGCCCTGCAGGCAGATGCTTTACCATCTGAGCCACCAGGGAAGCCCTCAGAAGGTGAAGCATCTGCCTGCAGTGCGAGAGCCTAGGGCTCCATCCCTGAGCCAGGAAGATCCCCTGCAGGAGGACCTGGCAGCCCACTCCACTATTCTCGCCTGGAAAATCCCACGGACGGAGGAGTCTGGCAGGCTACAGCCCAAGGAAAGAGCTGGACAGAGCTGAGAGACTAACACTTTCACTTTCATAGAACTAGTAGGTTGCTGAGAAAGTAATTGTGATTTTTGCACAGTTGAAATGTGCCATTTGATAGCAGAATATATTCTAAATAAATGTTGTTAGGTTATATATCATTTTAATATACATTTCTTGCCTTTTTTTTTTT